>PYHW01010717.1:7852317-7869997 GCA_013186435.1 Turdus rufiventris
TATATAATTTTTTTTTTTTTTTTTAGTTTTTGATGCAGAGTTCCTGAAGAAAGTGTATACAGACTGTTAAACTAAAAGTTACTGAAATTGACAAATTTATTTTAAAATTGTAAGGTATTATTATTCATCAATATCCAAATAACCATCATGTAACATTTAAATATTATTTTGCGCTAGAAGACAATAGTTTTTTGTTGTTCCACTGCTGTAATAATGCTTATATTACTAACAAAGATCTTTACTTTTTAGGGAAATATCACCTATATATGTACAAAAATTATTTCATCACAGTGATGACTTTTAAAACCTAATTTAAAAATTAAAGCTAGATCAGAGCAACTCTATTACTTTGTATTTCTTTTAATGAAATTTTTCTCTCCTCATATTTCATTTCCATGGAGCCCAAATATAAGGAGGGTGGTAAGAAGGCTTATTATTCTCAGCGTCTCAGTAATTAATTATCATAACTTTATTAGTGATGATTTGGAATCCATCTCATTATTTTGAATCAGTAATGTAATTAGTGTCAATTTGATTTCTGGCAGGTGAATTCCAGGTTAGCAAAGTCTTAACAGGTTTTGGTTTTTTTTTTTTTCCTTTAATAACTTAATATTTTTCTCCTTGTATTTCTTTACACATATGCTTTCATTTTTATTTACTTGACTGACTACTACAAAAATTAAAAAAGATCAATTTAGATCATTCATTTCACTACTATGGAAATATTTCTGTGACAACAATAACTTCATCAACGACCCATTCAAAATTGACCCATTAACGACCTCTTGCAAATGAACTTTTTTAGCAGTAATAACTTTAAGTAAATTTTCAAAGCAATACTTTTTTCCTTGGTTATTTTTTTAATCTCAAGTCAAAAATCGATGCTGTTTGACAATTATGTCTTCATGATAAGTAAAACAAGGAGGTTGATTCTCCCAGTTGACATCCAGTCTGGGTAATTTCACAGAATTTCACAAAATGGATAAGGTTGGAAGGGACCACTGGAGGTCATCTATCCCAACCTCCCTGCTCAGTGTCCAGTATAGCACACAATTTAGGATTGACATCCAAGTAAAAAGGAGACAAATGCTACACTAACCAAATCAGAAAGCAATGAATTCAGTCTCTGAATTTCTAAAGTATTATATCATTATTTTTCTAGTGAGGCACCTTTTTCCTTCCTGCTCTGATCCATGGAATGAAGGAATACATTTGAAAAAAATCCACTGTTCGTATGGCAACTGCATATGTCAGTAATTTAAATATAACTTGGCTACAGTGTAGATATTCTTTGCATATATAACCTGTCTGCATTGATGAGGTTAATAGTGTCAAGCAACAGATAAATGGGCCCATGGCATGATTTTTGGCTTGCCCAACCAGCCTGATCCCAACTTTCCTGCAAGGTGCACTAGTTAGCCCTGTCAATGGACTTTCCCATTGGTCAGTATGGGTGAGATTGATCTGCCACAGGGTTAAAAGGGAGCTTAAAATGGTGGATGCTGCTGCAGTGTGAAAGGTGGTCTCAGTTGCAGATAGCAAACAAATCAGTTAAAGTACCACGAAGCTTGAGAAGAAACTTTATTTCCGTAATTAATTTAATCTCAGATTCATCAGAATGCTTAGACAGCAAAGAAGTTCTTGTTCTCTGTCCTGCGCTAATTTTAGTAGCCTGTGTTACATACTCTTAATTTTCCTCCTCCAAAGCCAACCAAGCTTACAAAGGTTGGTTTGTACTCATTGCTATAAAGTAAATTAGAAAGTGTCAGCACGATTTTTTTCTTAATGTATGTGAGTACCAAAGACTGAAAGATAGCCTGGTTATATGACAATGTTTGTCTGGAATAAATGAATGAGTTCTTTTCTATGTAACGTTATCCATTTGACTTTGGTCTCACACCAAATCAGTGGAAGACAAATCCTTTGAGAGATCTGCAGGCAAAACCTCTTCTATTCATGACATCATGGCTCACTGCAGTTGCACCATTTTATAGGGTGAAAAACACTTAAAATATTTTTTTGTTCAAGGGAGTTGTAGAGGGTTGGGGTGCATGGATTTGCTTTTTTTTTAACAGCCATGTGTTGAGATGGAAAAAAAATTGCTTTGGTTATCTTCTGTATTTATTAGTGTTTCTTTTCAGAAGTTAATGCGACAATAATCTTTTAAATATATACATGATCTGCACATTTATTGTTAATACAGATAGTCAAGAAAAAAATATTTGCCTAACGAGCCAACATCGAAATGTAAGATAAGCATTTATGTTTTCTGCATTATAGGAGAGAAGCCTTTCAAAGCATTATCGTAAGCATTACATATTGTGACCAAGGTATGGTGACAAGCAAGGGATAGGAACAGGACAGGAAGAGGAAGGCTGTATGAGATCAACTGCCTGTAGCATTGGTTGGCTTCATGCTCTAGTCTGTCCAAATAAGTGTTCATTACTAAGTTTTGGGTTTACTTTTACAATGATATATAAAGACCTTAAATGTTGCATTAGCTCCACATCTCCTGTAAAGGTGAATTTCAGACCTATCTTCACACTTCTCCTACACAAGTTTCTATTATCCACATATTGTGTTATTGAGACTTACTTTGTTTTCTCCCTAAAACAATACTGATTTCCTATGGCTAAGTTCTTCATGGCATATTGCACTTCAGAATTTGGTTAATGTAATGCACAGAAACAGCAATCTGGCATTTTTATGGTCTCTAAAATAAAAGTATATAGCCCATAGCAACAAAAAAAAAATAAAACCCACTAAAACAAATTATATGTGGACACAAACTAAGAGAATTATTGACTGAGAATGTGGACAAAGACCAAGATGAACTGAGAAAAAGTCCTTCAACAACCTAAAGAGGGAGGAGGAATAAATTCCTTCAATCATAGCAAATTGCCCCAACACAGTCCAATTTTTCTCATTTTCACTGTAGGATTTTGTCACTAAGATTTCCCAGGATTTAAGATAATACAGATCTTACCCTCTACAAAAATGAGGCTACAACTGCTTCCTATGCTGGAAGTGTAAAATAATCCTCTTAACTAGCTTTGTCTAAAGATTGAATGACACCTTCAACTACAGTATCAGCTGTGTGAAACTGAATGAACAGCTATCACACAGTATTGTTCCAGTAATGTGTGCTTTAGTGTCCCTAAGGGCGTATATATGGGGATAGGCCAAATGATTCCAGAGGAGCTATAACTGTCTTTTAAATCAATGATGCCTGCACTGAGGAGTCCCTAAGCTCTCATTGACAGTGTCATGCCAAACATCTCCCTTGACACCTGCACTGAGGGAGATCTTCCATTTTCAATGGTAGACAGGGAACCTGGCCACAGAAACCTGGCTACAGCATTGCCCCTGTTAAACTGCAATAACCCTGACATTACCACTGAATGAAAAATTGTACTAGCAAGTGTAGATTCTGAAAAAACTTATCTACCCTTCAGTGTCTGCTTTGTAGCATGATTGAAGGGAGTCAAACATTAACCAAAAAAATTTAAATTAAGCAACATTTTAAAGATATGTCCTTCATACTTATGAGAAGAAAAAGTAGTTTGTTTTTTTTTTTAATCTATCTTTCAAAGCAGGCAGAGCAATTATAATTTTGCCTTCTTGGAGCTTATTAAAGCTCTGTCTATTCCCCCTGCTCTGAACTACCTTAAAGGAGTTAAAACATGCACATGGCATATACACAGGATTTTTTCCACAAAAAACAAAGGTAGAAGAAATTAGATAATTGCATGGCTCCTAATGGATGAATTTCCTTTCTTTGATAAGATATGAAAATATGAAGATATGAAAAGCCATGTTTACACAAAAGTATATATAAAAATCTACATTATGTAGATGTCTAAGCTATGCATATTTATTTCAGTTTTAGCAATGCAATTTCTGACACTAGTTGTAGATCTTAGTAGCAAAAGCTGTCATTAATCACATTCTTCAGGAGTTACTCAGGAATATCGTACAGCTATAGCTGTAAAAAGACTGGAAGAAAACTGTAGTTGTCCATTTTACTTACATTTTGCATTAAATAATTGTTTTTACTTGTTTGGAAACAGCCTGTAGTTCTGCATGTCAAATCGGTGCCTTGTCTAGAGGGGGGGATTGACGCCTCACTGAAAGGCTGTCACTGAGCCACTGTGGAGAACCCGTTGACTTTGATTGGCCAGGAAGCTGCTGCTAAGCCTGGGGAAGAGAGTTTGGTTTCTACAAGAACAGGCATGATAAGGACACTGGGAATAGGAACACACTTGTTAAGAACATGACCCATTGGAGAGACAAAAATCACACTGTTAAATGCAGGTATCTGCTGTGTACACATAATTAGGTCATGCTTACACTCAAAGGTCGGTTATGTTTCCAAAGTTTCAAGTGAAAATAAAATATTTGGTTGGGCTTTTAATTTTTTTTTAATTTGTTTTATTTTTGCTTTGCTTTTAATATTTTGTTGAAGAATCTAAACCAGAAGTACTCAATATCCCCATACAGAGCTCAGGTGTGCCATACTGCTTCAGGTGTCTCTGACAGCCAAATATTGCTTCCTTTGCTAAACCAGTCAGATATCATGCCAAGTCTAGAAGTGTATACTGCAGCCCCCAGGCTGAAAAGCAGTGAATAAATTCCACTTGTGTCTCATTTCTATGGTAATTCCTGGGAGTTAGTATCAATTGTATCCAAATCTGAGCTTTGCACTTGCCAAAATTCAAAAGTACGTAACTTCTTCCTTAAGCGACCCCTTGAACCACTCCTGTTCATTCTCACAAAAAGGAAAACTTTCATTAAAAAAAAAAAAAAGAAAAAAAAAAAGTAGAATCTATTAAATCCTTCCAATTTAAATGATAAACCCTACAGTCAAACACCTCTTTCAGGAGACTGGATAAAGTTTTCTGAAGAGCAGATTTGTGAGCAGTCTAAGCCAGTTTTACTGAAGGTACCCTGGCTTGTGCAAGTTCATAAATATTATTTGTGAGAAGAACTGAAACTTGAGAACTTATCTCCAAGCTGAATATCCTTACAGGTGGACTGCTGGAGCAGTGTTTGCCCTTCCACATTCTTAGCAAACATTTATCCTGCAAAGTCAAAGTTTTACACAGAAAACTTCTATGTAAGCAGAATCAAACAAAAACTGATTTCAGCAAACAACTTAAACCATATTTGCTTGTTTACATATTGGTATAGAATAAAATATTATTTTTTTGAAAAGGAATGAATTGTTTACAGCCTGCAATTTTCTTCTAGTAAACATAATTGTCTAAGCTATATCTGGAAATTCTATGCATTATAGTCCTACTAAATCAACATCTTTTACGAATCACATGCTCTCTAGTAAAATATTGAAATAATGAATGCTTGTTACTGTAGTGCAAGGAGAGGGTGGGTCAAAATCCACTCAGTCAGGTCAAGAATGTTAACAACCCAGATGAATTATTTTTCCTTTGCTTATGACAAATAAAAATGTGGAGTTAGATTTGCTACTTGCAGGGGACAACTAACAGACTAAACTAAAGTTCCTAACTCGGAAAATATCTTCCTTGGAATCCTATTGTGGCCAGATTTTGTATAATACCAAGGGACTGCACAATGCTGGGTTGATTTATGCATATTTGCAAAAGGAAAATTAGTTACTATATAGGGAAGAAGAAGATAATAAAAGAGTTTAGGTATAAAAGTTAAACACATGCAAGTCTTGTTTGAAGGTCTTCAAAGGCTTTTCTCTCTGGCTTACCTGTGACTAGCTCAGGAATACGTATGTAAAATAGGCTGCTTCAGCAGATGTGAGTGAAAATCAAACTCGGACCACTTGAAGCATTGTATCTTTGGTTATTTACTGGTTCCATGCTTGCATTTCAGAACACACAATTTCTCTTGATGGAATTTGTGTATACCACTTTTTAAAATGATATCTTTTTTAGTTTTCTTTGAAAAATACAAAGAAACCTTGAGAATTTCTTTTGTCTTTTGTCATCTTGGCTTGAGGATGAGCGTCATTTTAATTTCCCTTTCCCTTTTCTCATTTTTTGATAGAATGATTTTATCTCTCAGGACTAGGCCTCAGGAAGATTACAAAGCTCATTTTCTCAAAGTCTGAGAACAGTGATATTGCTAAAATACAGTGTTAGCTAACTTTTTTAAGAACAATGCATAGTGCAAATAAAAACATCTTTAGAGAGTTTGAAGCAATCTTTCATTCACACGATCATTCAGAGCAATAAATCAGATTTAGCTTTTTCAAGTTTGATGTTTTACTGGAAGTTCCTCTCAAACCAGGTTCTGTTGTGGTTAGCTTTAGGTTGGGGAGGCAGCCCATGAAGTTGAGAACCTTAGAAGAAGGATGAGGAAAAACACTTTACAAAGGAGTAAAAAGACCTCCCTTAATGTGCACAGCGAGGCTAAAAGTCCTAAAAGTCACTCATGGCATTTGGATCCTGGTCAAGGATGTACCCAAATGTCCATCAGAGTTTTCATAATCATCAGCTGAGTTGAAACATTGGATTGAATGAGTACTTAATGAATCACATCATCTTTAATGAGATATGCAGCAGAATAAGAAAGGCAAGTGTGCTGGTTTCCGCTGGGTAGTGTATTTGTCTTCATGTCTTCACAGTGGTTGATACGGGGCTGTGTTTTGTATTTGTGCTGCGGGGGATGCTTCAGAGGTTGGGAGGAGACAGGACAGGTGGTTCCCAACTGATCAATGGGATATTCCAAATCATATGACAATCATGTTCAGAATATAAAGAGGAAGGGTGGGGGAGAACATTTGGTGATGGTGTTTGCCTTTCCAAGTAGCCATTATGAGTGATGGGATCCTTCTCTCCTGGTAGTGGCTGAACACTTGCCTGCCCATGGGAAGCAGTGAATCAATAGTTCCTTGTTTTCTTTGGTTTTATGCACAGTTTTTGATCTCCCTATTAAACTGTCTTTATCTCAACCCACAAATTCTCCAGCTCTTGCCTTTTTGATTTGCTCCCATTGTGAGTGACCATGAGGTTGCATGGGGCTTGGTTGCTGACTCAGCCATGACAAAAAGCTATCAAATTTAACTGTGAATTTCCATGCTTTTATGAATAAAAACAGTATTATACTGACATAACTGTAGACATTCACTCCCCTGGCACCTAAGCTCACTTCTGGCTCATATTCCATTCCAAACACCCTGCCCCCAGCCTGTAGTGCTGCTTGAGGTTCCCGTCACTGAAGTGCAGGACTTGCTACTCTGCTTGTTGAACCACTTTGTGGATCACAGCACATGGATACAGCCTGTCCAGATCACTCTGTAGGACAGTCTTTCCCTTCAGCAGATCAACAGTAGCACCTGACTTATGAGATCTGCAAACTGACTGACTGCAATCAATCCCCTTTCCAGATCATCAGTGAAGACATTAGACAGGACTGGGCCCAACACAGATCCCTAGGGATTCCCACTACTGACTGGCCACCAACTGGATCTAATTCCATTCACCACCACTCTCTGGGTCCATCCATCTAGGCAGTTTTTAACACAGAGAATAGTACACCCTGTCCACCCCTGCCAGCTTCTCCAGGAGAATGCTGGGGGGAGACAGTGCCAAAGGCTATGCTGAATTCCACATGGAAGAGGGTTCTAAAACAAATGGCTTCTTGTTAACTGTTTTCTGGGTATTATAGATAATTGTAACAAAATGTTATATTTAAAAATGGAAATCAGAGAAGTGTACAAATCCTGTAAGATTGTAAAGGGGAGTAGGAAACTTAGAAATGCAAAGTACAATTTAAAAAAGATACTGAAGTACACATCCAACAACTGTAAAGGAAATAATTTAGGTTTCAGAAACAGAGGGCTTATACAAAGCATTTAAGAGCACTAATTACAGTAATTTCACGACTACAAGGCATGCCCTTTTGAGTAAAATTTTCCCCCAAACCCGGAAGTGCGCCTTATAGACTGGTGCGCCTTATCTGATGTGCAAAGTTCGGAAATTTGTTAACCCAGAAGTGCGATCTGAGAGCTGAGCCCGGACCCGCGGGAGCTGCGGCCGTGCAGGGGGAGTTGGGAAGCACGGCAGCCGTGGCCACCGGGCTGGGGAAACCGGGAACTGGCGCGGCCGCCAGCCAGGGAGAAGTGGGGGGAAGCGGCGCGGCCATGGGGAAGCATCAAGAAGCGCCATGGGAAAGCACCGAGAAGCGGTGAGAAAGAGCTGTGGGAAAGTGCCAAAAAGTGGTGAAAAAGCACCATGGGAAAGCGCCAAAAAGCAGCGAAAAAGCACCGTGGGAAAGCGCTGAGAAGCGGCGCCGCTGCCAGCTGAGGGGAAGTCGAGACACAACGCGGCTGCGCAGTGGGAGCTGGGAGCCAGGAGCCGTGCCAGCCAGTGCCAGAGGCGGGTGGGAGTGCCGGGGCCCGCTGCATGGGGAGGGCGCCTGGGGCTGCATTTAAAGGCTACACCGATCTTTGAAAAATGTTTGCAAATTAAGCACCTGCCAGTAATTTGTTTCTTTGTTGCAAGCTGTGTGGCTCCTCGCTGCAAAAAAATAGTGCACTTTATAGTCCAGTGCACTTTATGGTCGTGAAATTACTGTAATAAGCAATGATGTTGACCTTGGCCAGAGTTTAAGAGTTTAATAGTGTTTCTTTTAATTTATACACTAGAGAAAAATATTCCAAAGGCTGATTTGATTTGGCTGATAGTCTTCTTGAGGGAGGAATGCCTCATATTTCTAAGTGAAACTTATGATATAAATCTTGTCATCTAAATTTGGCTCTCTAAGAGATAAGTATCTGGTCCATGCTAATCAACCAGTCTGTCATACAGTCAGGAGAAAGTTTCAATTTTAATGATGTTTTATTCTATTTATGTTATGCCCTTATTTTAGTACTAAGTAGATATGACTTCAAAAAGTGTCCTTCTCCAAGACCTGGTTATAAAGAAAACTCAGATCGTTCTCTTACTCTAGATATTTCTTTTTTAGTTATACAAAATGTAGAAGAATAAACCTCAACTGAAGTAAGCAAAGGCTTTGAACCACTGTCTATTTTCATGAATCAATCCACAAGGTTTTTATACAACCAGAGAATGTATTGCCAGATCAAAAAAATCTTTTCAATCTTCCATTTTTGTCTCTCTACAACTATGTCTTATATGCCTAGTAGAAACCCTTTCTCACCCCGATAAACAAAAGCCTGAAAGCTGATTCATTGTTTCTCACAGCAAACTCAAAGGATAGCTCAGTACGAATCATACCATTTTTGTGGAACTACGTTGTAAAACTTCTTTGCATGAGCTGGATCTTTCCTAAGTTCAAAGTTACTTTTCATGTAGTGAGATTTGGGCCTCTGAGACATTTGTAGCCCGGAGGATAGAAGAGGGATATGGAGAATTTTTCTTGCTTCACTGCTTTCCTCTCATTTATATCAAAAAGACTCACAGCTAGGTCTCTTCCCTGCTTGTTTGCTGTAGTGCAGTGCTTCTGAAACATCTGCCAGAGCCACAGATTTTGCAGCACCAGGCTTTGATTCATGCCTAGATATTGCATTAAACGTGTCATGCATCGGCTTGTGCAATCCTTTCATCAACCAGCTACTTGAGTAGAGTCCACCTGCATTCCTGTAGTGTATTAACTTGTAGGCTATTTCAGAATTTCAGATTTGGTCTTTGTCTATCCCTCTCAGAGGGATAATTATGAACTATGAAAGCACTAACTATTTTTCACTAGTTTCAGGGAATAGGAATTTTAATCTCTCATTAGAAATGGCAATTCATATAACATCTAGAAATTAATGGACAAAATTGTGACATAGGATTGCACTGGCATTTATGACATTGATAGGTTTTGTTTGGTTTGTTTTTTTCCTTTAACCTTTTTGGGGGGTTTATTTCAAAATAATTAAACAGTATTTTTGTGATAATTTTTTATTGAACTCAGAAAACAAGGTTTTCTACTCTTCAATCTACCATCCACTAAATGTGGATGTCTTACTCCTTGATTTTTTGGTTTAAATTCTAAATACATGTAACTTATGATTTTGATTTTAACACTGGCATGATTCTGAAGTCCTATACAGCTACTATATATTTCTGTTCTCTAGATAAATTTCACAGGCAAACCTAAAAATTCTATTTCTTTTTAGGAATGATGTACAGAAACATATATAGACATTAATTTCAGAATTAATAACATTATGCAGTCCTTTTTCATTTAAAATTTTCTCATCATCACAATATTGCTCAGGAATATATTTTACTGAATAAAAAATCTGCTTTCAGAGAAATCATCTTATTCTGTGGATATATGATTAAATGTCATGGTCAGTCTTGTCTTATTAAATTTTCCATTTAAAATGGAAATGCAGCATGGCTATTGAATGAGATAACTTATTTTCAGTATTGAGTCTCAGTTGAGACTTTACAGATAACACTGTTGTTACCAGTACTAGAAGTACTACAGCTGTAATTTTTGGGTGCAATGCAGTACCACCAAGAAGCCCAACTGACAGAAAGATTGGGCATGAAGAACTGCAGATGGTCAAAGTGTAAGACAACTTACATCTACAAAGTGTTTGCAGTTTTAGCAAATAGGGTTGGAAATCTACAGCAAGCAACATTCCAGCCTACCTAGCATCAAAGAGTTTCACTTACTGAGTTCACTGAAACAAACTGATGCAATAAACATTGAAGGAGGAATAAACATTAAATACAGCTAAATACTTAGAACAGTCTATGTTTTAGTTACAAAATGCTTATCTCAGGAAATAGGCTAAGAGTACAAGGGACCCACAATTAGGAAATCATTCAACTGTTCATTCAACTAGAATGGTAAATATCCACCCACTAAGATTTAAGCCCACGTTTAAAGACCTAGTTTAACCAAAACCTAGGCATATATTTGTAAAGAAGACGTTGGGGTGAAAAGTCACGTTTCTATAAAAAATAAACAAACCAACAAACCCTCTCTTTAATGCAATATTTTTTCAACTGTTTAGATCAAACAAGGTATGAAACAGTTCTTCAAAGTATTTCAAAGCACTATAATTTTAAACTACTTTGAAAAAACTTTGCCAAATTACATAACCACATCAGGCAGGTCTCATCGCTTATTAAAACAAAAAAAAATTGTGCTGCTCTACCTCTAAGAGTAGTTACCTTTTGAAACACTCTATCCAGATCAAGTTATAGTATAATTTTATGACTGCTGCATTTACAGCAGCCTATCATAATCAAGAGAAAAGAAAGGACAAAATAAAAGGTATTTCAATGTCACTTTGATTACTCCTTTCACAGTAACACTCCAACCATGCAAGTATCTTAAGAGCAGGCAATAAGCATATAACAGAGACAACCTGGTTACTTCTAGCCAAGAAAAATCAAAGACAAGGAAAAAATTACTTTGCCTTTAAGCCATGAATACCCTTAAGGTCCCTTCCAACCCAAATCCTTCTGTGATTCTATGATTCTATATTTGATCACATCTCTTTAAAGCCAAAACAACAAACAAACCAACAAAACCACAAAAAACAAAAAAGCCACAAAACCAAATGTAATATACTGTTCAATTTTACTTTCCACTGTCAGGTTTGAAATTGACACTAGCACAGCACCACTATGAAGATTCATACCTCATCTTTAGGTGAGAAATTGCTTTGTAAGTATGGCACAAAACAGCAGTGCCAGCTTATAGATTTTTTCGCAAGCTACAGCCTCAACTGATGGAGTTTTATTAGGGATGATGAATCAGCTCACATTATTTCTACTTCTACTAATTTTGTGGGTGGTAGTAATTAGCAGAGGATTTGGCAGACAGCTGGGGGCAGAAAAGCAACCTCTTAAGTGGCCTTACATGATTCTCTATAGCTCATTTGTCAGAGTCATTAAGCTTGTCTGTATAAAGACATCCATTAGCAGAGTCATGCCCTACTCATGCATCTTTTGAAGCATCTTTGTTAGAGATTTGCTGTCATGGTTCACACAGATACACAAATGAATTCTAATATGGCATTTACCAGGTCAAAAATGAACAGAGCTAAACCCACATTCGGTGTTACATGTTGCTTATTCTTGTATACTACTTGTTCTTTAGAGTTGAAATACAAGTGTTTTAGAGCAGGAAATGGTTCTTCAGACTGTATTTATGAAATACATAGTACAGAAATAGTTGAGGATGACAACTGCTACCACTGTATAACAACTGCACCTTAAGTTATCGGTATTTTTACAATGCATGTTTGCAACAGAGAGGAGTAAAGAAGGTCATCTCCAGCCCATAAATCTAATATTAAAACATACAGGTGAAGTTTCACTCTATTCCAATATAACACCCACCAATGAAGAAATGAGGGTAGGAGGCAACTGTTGCACAGAAAGTTCTGCCTGAACATGAGGAAGGACTCCCTTCCTGAGGGAGTGACTGAGCACTAGAACAAGTTACCCAGAGAGCTTGTGGACTCTTCATTCAAGAACCATTTGGATGCAACCCTGACCCTTGCACTCAAGGACCCTGCTTAGGCAGGGAGGTTATACCTGTGGTCTATTTACTGCAAGTTCTAAATTCCAGCTACTGGAGTATCAGTGGTGGCCACAACGCTTCCAGGTCTAGCTGCCAGAGGCAGGCGGGACAGATTGTGTATTTGTACAGGCACTTAAAAGTATAAGCAGCAGTGTGTGGAGGAGAAACTGTAAGCTGCAGATCCCATAGGAAGCAATGGCAGAAACCAGGTGTGTAGGGGTGTTAAGTGCAAGCAATAAGAGAAGGATCTACCTGAGAGCAGTGATCTACCTGGGAACATTGCTCCACCTCTGGCAGCCTGTCTTGAGGCTGTGTTGGTGGCCTTTGTGAGTGTGTGTACTGGAAGAGAGGAATCTCCAGGTCCTGGAGTCTGCTGGGCTTGAAAATGCTCTCACATTCTTAACTAGGGTTAAATTCAGCTTTCCTTTATTTTTCCCCATGGAATCTCTTTATAGTGAGAATATCAGTGTAACATCATGTCATATAAAAATATATACAGAACAGAAATTTGCTTAAAGAAAGATCCAAAATAAAATCAGAGATCACTTAAAACAAAATTACTTATAATAAGGCTTCTTAAAGTAATATTAAGGATACAGATACAGTTGCCAAATCATTCTAAGTGCAATTTAGCTTTTTTGAAATACCAAATGTCTATATTTCATATATCAATTTATTATCAATCATTTAAATTTATTTGATCTTTTTTCTGTCATCTCAGCAAGCAAATACAGAAGAAAGCTCAAGATAAAGTCACTAAGTAATTACTTCTGGAAGTAAAAGGGGCATTCTTTAAATTTCAATGAGGCAGACTGGGTACTTTAGGAAAATATCTGGTTGCCACTGATAAATATTGAATTATTGGATGCTATCAGTGTACTCAAGGATTCAGTGCATTTAATTATCTCAATGAATATCTGCAATATGTAGTTGTTGTGGTTTTGAACTTTAAAAATGGAACTTAAAGGATTTTGAACTTCAGAGTACTACTTCTTAAAGCTCCAGTAAATGTATTTATATTAGAGGAATTTATCAAGGAGAGTAATTTCTAACAGATATTTTGAATATCTCTTATATTAATTGCAGGGCAGTAGTTCAGACATCAATTGACAATATTGTGAGTAACTTTTTGAGAAACACAGTCATTTTATGCAGTAAAATCAATTGTTTCATTTTGAGAATGGACAAAATGTCATAATGAAACGATTAGGTGGTAAGTGATGAAATAAATTGATGAAGAATGCATTTGATCGTAAAACCTCATTTTTCATAATATACTGAAGAAGTATTGCCAGTGGACTTAATAATTCATTATGGGCATTGTATTGTTTTGATTTGTAAAGGACTGTGACGTATCATATCTTTAAAACTTTACATTTTTCTAGAAAGAAGAAACAATTTGCAATGAGTTTTTGTGTAGGTTGGATTCAGTACTATAACTTTTATTAATCAGTTTTCAATATTCATGGTCGGATTGGATGGGGCTTTGAGCAACGCAATCTTATGAAAGATGCCCCTACTAATGGCAGGGTGGTTGGAGTAAATGATCTTTAAAGATTCCAACCATTCTATGAGTCTATAATAATGCTGGACCCCTGGCTACAAGCAAACCTCTGTCTCCAATCTTGACAAAGCAATCTGTTAGAATGTTGGAGATATGCTATGGCATGCAATAGGTCATTGAAAAACAGCCTTGCCTTTTTTCTGCAGTTTCTGTCTACCTAGCCTCCCTAGATGGCATAAAGAAATAGTAGTTTAAAAGCGGTAATAGTTTAAAGGAAACATATCTGTAAGGGAAAATTAGTTTTCTTATTTTTTTCTGAACAGTTATTAGTTACTTAATATTAATGTCACATTCATTCTACTAAAATTTAGTCTGTTGACTAAAGCAAAACTAAAGCAAAACCATTTATATATATTAACCAGCAATATCATATTACAGTGTTCTGAGACTCACTGCAATGCCACTTTGAACTTGCAGTTTTAAACCAAAAGTCTCAAATATCATTATTAACATTTATGCTAAGATGCAGAGTCACCTTTTTGCTTCCTAAGCATAGCACTTGCAAGAGGAAAATGAAATAGGTTGATCATTACTTGCCAAAATTCCTCCATCAGATGTGATGCCAATGCCGATGTGCGGTGCTTAGAGTACAAGGAATCCTAGTTTAAGGAATTGAATATTCCTAGCACAGAGCTGATGGACTCATGTTGCACCAGAAGAATGTGAAATAATGATAAATCCAAATAATTTTAGGCTTCTTTTTTATTCTGGGACATGAGAGAATACAGGGATTAGAGAACCATAAGAAGAAATGTGAAACAAAATCTGAATTTTAATAGGCACGGAATAACATCCAAACATTAATTTACGGGTATCTTCAATCATTTTGTGGTATCATTTAGTTCAGCAGGAGTCTGAACCTGCCTGACTCTCACTTCAAAAACTGTCTGGAATGATCAAAATGGTAGAAACACAGGATTACTAAAGGCACATAACACCGTGTCTTTCGTTTCAGACACAGTGACCAGAGATGAATCAAAGTGCCCTGCTGAAACATGTTCTCCCACACCTGTAGAAGAGGAACAGAGGGAAGAAACCTGTGGTGGAGCACCACTTCATATACGAAAGACATAAGCCTGAACTAGGATAGAGTTATAAAGGTTATCAAGGCTCATATCTTATTATTGTAGTAAAAGTGACTATGTTTTACAGTGATTTTAATAAATTGAGTTTCATCTTCAAAATATCTTAGCATTTTCTATTTCACATTCCTCCTGGAAAAGTCTTTTCCACACAGAATATCTTTTTCATAATAAATGCAAATAGTTTTTAAAATAAACTGTTTTCCAGAAAAATTAGCATCTCTTTTTCCCCACTTTTCAAGATTCTCTCTAATTAACCAGATTTAACTTTCCTTGAAAATTTAAATGCTCACAGTTAAGTTCAAGATGTGGTAACTGCCTGCCCACTTTTATTTTGATGCTTTATCTCTAAAAATACCATTTACTTCTAAGGTAGAAGTGGGTATCTCACAAATATTGGCCATCACCTTCACTGAAATCTACTACTTAAAGCTACAAAATTTACGTCACACTTCCCTTTACCACACCTAGCACTGAAATGTGATTAGTAGATTTCCATGGAATTGTATGGCATTAGAGTTACCCCAAGGAGGGGAAGATGGGAAATGTCTTAAACACATCCATAAAAAGAATTAATATTTATAGCTGACTAGTACAAAAGCTGTTACAAAATTGACACCATTTTGGAAGATTTAGATTGTCTAGGGCTGCTGTACTTGTTAGTACACTTATTGTTCACAATAAGAAATCAACTGTAACTTTGTAATAGTTTGCAGAGGTGTTTCTACTGAGCAAACAGTAACTTAATAAATGTACATAGTAATAACATTACATGTGCTCCTATTCAATTTTGCATCTTCTCTTCTAATAGACATTCCATATTCTAAATTATATTTGTGAGCAAGAGCTGCTGCCTTCTAACTATTGTTAAAGAAAATCATATCAATTATACCATCCACAAGGAACTTCTTGAAGTTCATTGAACAAGAAAGTCTAAATTATTCCTATAGGTACACATTTATATTGCACTCTCTGATCTAATGTAGCTGCCAGCACTGTTAATTTACTTCAAGAATAGAGAGTGATCATATTACTTAAAGAAAAACAGCAATGGGGCTTCATGTTATTGGTAACAGATTCAGATATAAATATATCAGGTAATACTAAATCCTAAAAGGGGAATAAACCAATTCATTTATTTACAAAAACCTGTAATTAGGAGAAAAGAAGATATCTATGACATTCAAATATATTCCAAAGACAGCCAGAACAGACCAAGAGCTGAAAATGAACTATCATCCCTCAAGAGGTGTTGCACCATGTGATGTGGAAAACCTGCCTCTCATCGGTAGAAAATATTTCCACCTTCTTCACTAATAACACCAAATCCACCTCAGAAATGAGGACTAGCACCAAGATATAAATATGCCCTTGGGACATTCTCTTGACATAGCAATCCCAGAAACCCTTTGTCAACTGTGCATTAGAGGAACTGTCCAAACAAAAATAATTGGTGTTTTAAACTTGTAAAGCTATTGAAAAGCCTGCTCATATTCCCTTAAATTGTTTCACAACCATCTCTTTTCCTCATTGACTATCATGTTTTTTTAGACTTAGAAATTACTTTTCCCAATCAGTTGCTCATCCTTACTTGCCATTGTCCCAGCTGTAGCATTTAGGACAATTAGGGCTATTTCACAGACCAGTTCTGGTGACAATGTGTTTCATTATCATGAAAGCAATGATGATGTCATAAGCATTGAAGATGAACATTACTGAATGAATCAGACAAAACACAGAGATATTTAATCAGCAATGAGGAGGAAAGTAATTCAGAAAAGGACACAATGTCTTCAAATGAGGCTTGGAAATAGCATTTTATTTTCTAAAAAACGTACTGGAGTACAGAATTGCCCATTAAATAGAAACCCAGGAGAAACATGCCCTGCAGTTTATCTGAACAGACAAGTAAAAACAGCCCAATCTGACAATGAATTTCTAATCAGTGACCTGAAAGTTTGTTTCTTACTTGTCACAGATGTTTTTTGTAGGATTTTCTGCATATTCAAGATAAGCTGTGTCTGTTTTGTTGCATCTATTAGCAAAAAAACTTTTGCCAACTGCACTTCAGAATGGAACTTACGAAGGAGTGAAGAAGTGCAACAGGGAAACTGAACATGTTTGCCTCACTGAAGGTCTTTTCCTACGTTATTGATTAGGAATGAATCAAATCTCTTTTACACTGTTAGCCTTTAATCATCTATTACGGGACACACTTTCACTCAGGAGAATAAAGCTAAAATTCTATCTACATTGAGCCAGTCCTCATTTTTGGTTTTTCATGGAAGTCCCTACGGGTTTACCTAACCCAAATCCAGACCTTTTGGCTCCATTTAAGCCTAAAATATTAAAAATCCTTCCAACACACTTTCTAAAAGATGTATATGTCCCTAAAAGCTACAGAACACATTGTCAGTTAAGGCTCACGCAGAAATAGTTAGGTGGCACCATGAAACATCTATCTGAGTCCAACATGCACTTCAGCAACAGTTGGAGGTAAATTTTCCTGTTTCAGATTCAAAAACAAGGCTGTGTCCAAAAGTGA
>PYHW01010717.1:7887930-7913929 GCA_013186435.1 Turdus rufiventris
AAAAAAAAAAAAGGAGAAAAGAACCTCATCAGGAAAATTAAACAACTGGACATTCCTGGATGTTAAGTTAAAATCAGATTTCCATGGATTCATTAATCAAAAAACCTTAATATCTGAAGAGATTTTCATGATGAGTAGTCATAAAATCTGCTGCCTAAAGGAACAAGTAAAGATTTACTATCTTCTATTTAAGATACAGTCAATGATAGGCTGAAATTAAAACCTCTGCTGAGTACCTAATCATCCCTGATTTTGTGTCCAAAACTGAATTAAATTTTTTTCTTATTGTCTGCTTTTTCAGAATGATGCCATGTATCATTTCCTTCAGCACAGTGGCAAAGTTCATTAGCAGAAGAGAGAAATATTCCCACACTAATTATCCTGTAGATCTGTGATTAGGATGTTTTTTAGAAGGAAAACAAATATTTTGGCTTTCACCAGCCCAAAGATGACATAAAATGTAATTTTCTGTGTAGCTGATCTAGTAGCTGCAAGCTAACTATAAATTGTTTGATGGTTGGAAGAAGATACCTAGAAGACGCAAGAGAACAACAGCCCAGAAGAATGGCCTGGCCAGTAGTCTGTGGGCTGCTTAGGGAAAAAATCAGGAAAAAAAAACAAATCAAGAGGAACAGAGTGGTAGTGTTGTAATATTTTATAGAAGACTTCAATATTAACAGGGGCAGAGCAAGCCATCACAAATTTACTGGACTAGCCAAAGAACATTCACTTATTAATGGCAGACCAATGATTTATGCAACCCCCATCTCTAGGAGATGTTCCCTTCCTAAGGCAGTGACCAGACCCAGTGGACAGCAGATTCTTGTTTTTCTGGGATCAGTGAGTGTTTAATTAGAGCGATGAACAAGAGCTTATTGCTGGAAGAAATGCACTGAAAGGCTAGGCGGAGTATTCATATTGTGTTCCTGCATAAAATGGAGAGGAGAGAGCATTATCTGCCAATAGTTCTTTATTCCATGGCCATTTTATTTACCTACGTGTTTTGAAATGGTTCAGTAAATTAGTTCCCAAGAATGTTTGTGGACACAAACACTGAGAGGTCACTAAATCTGGAAAAGAAGTTGTTAATTAATGCATCTCTCTATTTTCAGTTTTGTTTTAGTTTTGTTTTTTTGGTTGGTTTTTGGGTTTTTTTTAAATCATATAGTCTTTTCCTGCTCTGACTTCCTTTTTGAAGTCTTTAGTATCTCCTCTATATGGTTTAGTGTCCATAAGAACATACCCTTAGGGCTGACTCTTAGGACCAAGAGGAAAATACATGAATTATGGAAGAATTTAATGAATCTCAGAAAACAGCTGTGACCCTGGTTAAACACAGAATATATTTTCTTTTGTCTCCTGTTGTTTGCCAAGGTTGCATCCAGCTTCTGTCAACATACCAGAAGATTTAAATGTTTTTGCTCTTCTCAGTTCTTTTTTTATATGCCCAGGAAGCTGCTGGACTGTGAATTACTTTTCTGTCTTTTGTTTCCAAAATGTACATTTTACTTGCACTATGAAACTAAATATATTCCTTTTCAAGATGAGATGTATATTTCAGTCCACATCAGAGGTTAATAGCTCTTCTACATTCTGCAACAGCAGGATTGTAAAAAACAATACTGTAGGTGTTTTCAAACCAATTTATCCATGGCTATATGTACATATGAACACGGTTTTAGCTTCTTGTTTTAAATTATTGCCAGAGGGTATAATTAAGGGAAAAGTGAAAGATATATCTCAAAGATATAATCTTTGTAGCTGTAAATCAAAGCACAGGTTGAATAAAAATGTCTTCCTGTATGTCACCTAAGGTTAGACATATCAGTGAAGTATCCAAGGAAGAAATCTGGGGTCTGTCTACAGACAATGGAAAGAAAAGCACATATTGACAGAAAGGATCCTAACTGAGCAAACTGATTGCTCTATTTATTGTCTAAAAAATGCTTAATGTTATAGGCCAGAAATTTAGAACTTCAGTTAAACAGGAAGCAAGTTTTTTCTAAAAAATAATGTTGAAAGGAAACTAAATTCAACCTTGAATTATCTTCTTTATAGCAAAGAAAAACAGGTGAGAGGAAATTAGTCAGAAAATGGATTTAAATTTGTTTAAAAAATGCATGCATTTTATGCAAATTTCCAAAATTGCAATTAAAAATAGATAAATCCTGTGAAAGCTGGATTTTTCAAAAGCAAGTATTCCTTCTTATGTGTGTGAGAAGAATGCATTCTTTTTTCTCTGTAACAGAGGAAAAATAGTTCTTTGATATTATTTGATTAGAAAGGTAGACTAGCAACTACTATAATATTTCTTCATTACATAGAGAAATATTCACAATTTTGAAACTGATACTCGTTTCCAGTTCCACTATGTGTATAGTTAAAGGGTAGTGAGTACTCTTACCCAGACCTCCTGAATATATTTTTTTTCCACTCCACAAAGCACCACAGATATTTAAGCATGTCTCCTCTCAGGGTGAAATTGTGTGAGCCTGCTCAGCATATCTAATAATTCAGGAGTAGCTGCCTACAGTTTTTATCTTTCTTGATTTCTTGGTCTGCAGTTTCAATCCTGTTTTCACCTATTCAGGTGTCACCATTCATTACACCCACCTGTAGGCTCATAAAGTCTTCCAACTTAAAAACATTATTTTGGTAAACTTTTTTTCTAGACTGGTGATTTATGTGTTTAAGTGGTGGAGGATAAAGCTGAAAGTAGAGAAAAAAATGTTGGTATACTTATGTCTAGCACTAAACTATTGCACAGTCTAAAACTGACTCACCTAACTTTACCCACAGCATAGCCATTACTGGAAGAAATCCAGGCATTCACCCTCAATTTACTTGTGAAAAATCCAGAAGACAGAAGTAATTGAAGCATACAGAGTGGGCAATCAAATATTTAACACTGTTGATGTAACACATGCAAAACAATCTGCGACATTCATTTTTATTCTTCTCAGCCTCATCAGGTTGAGGGGTAAAGGGAAATCTCTTGTCAAGGAATGAATTATGATGTCTCACAACAAGCAATTGTGCTATGCTTGAGCACTGCTTGGTTAGAAATTTGTGAACTTAAATACTGTGTGAAAGAGAAGGTAATTGTAGGACATTTTTCTGGTCATATTTTCTAATTGCTACCAGCTATCAGACAATTGGATTTCTCAGAGTTATAACAAATATAACTCCAGCTGACTTCCCATGTAACCCTCCATAGTCTCCTCTTACTAGTCCATATATTTATCTCGCTTAAGTATCAAGAGATTTCAAGATTTCAGTACAGGAGTAAAGGAAAGTTTACTTCATCAAATTAATAAAGTTATGAAGGAAATTGTATACAGAGGTTGTCAACAAATCAATGTCAGGTAAAGGTAATTTTTGAACAAGAACTGGACCTGAAAATGAACACTGGCTATTTCAGAAGAAGTAATCTGGAATAGGTCAGCAGCACGTTCTTCCTAGTCACTAAAGTCAGAATGATCCATGCTCTAAAACTTGAAGCTTCAGGTGATGTTGAAAAGGAAGAGGGACTGATTGCTGTATAGGATTTTCCAAACTAAATCTGGCAATTCATCCATCTTGTTCTGTAATGTGCCTGAAGTAGTTACTAGTATCTTGTGAAATACCCCTACAGAAATAAAAAAAAATCCCAGGACACAATCCATCAGCCAGTGATGTACATTCAGTCACACCCAGGGTAATGTTTGGCAAACTTATTTGCTGTTAAGTTTCCTCTCATTTTTAATTTACCTAAACTGTGCAAACAAGTTTATGGCAATTTATAAACTGTAAAAAATAGGTTAATCAAACAATGAACGCTATTTCCATTCATTTCAGATATATTTTTTAATGGCAATCTTGCTTGGATTTCATTTCAGTAGATGTCTGCTATCAGTCATGAACCTAGTTTAATACTCACCTTGCCCAACCTAATGTTTAGGAATAGATTTCTGGTTATTAATTACAACTCCACAATATAACAGGTGCCCCACAACTCACTCCATTTATATTCAGGCAGGCTGGTACAACTCATTCTTATATGCACACAGCACCAAAGCAATTACTGCTAAAAGCAGATGTATTACTCATTGTGCTATGAAAAGTTCTCTTTCTGGTAGAAAGGTAATGAGTGCTTGGAAAGACTAATGTTTAATAATATTCCATTAACAGATCATCTGTTAGAAATACTGATTAAAAGAAAGAGTCAATGCCAGATCCACATTTGGTGTTCATTTGCACATTTCTACTGAAATCAATTGTTCTGCAGAGGTGTCTAAATATCCAAAGTGCTGACCTTAACATTGACTTCTTGATCTCTGATCATTTATGTGAGTTTTCAGCTATCTCTGAAAATACATTTGAATTCCTCAAATGATAGTTAAGGACATTTTTAAAGAGCATTAATTCTGAGCATGTGTCTGAATTACAGAGCTAATATTTGGATGCAGACACGAAACTTCTAGAATAATAGCTGACCTTCATACAGCACACTTTGAATGAGAAAGTCTTAGAGAAAAAAAATACTAAGATATAGAAAATCTTATCCTAGAGGAGATTTCAAAGTGCAGGTAAAGTTAGATAAACAGCATGATTCTCATCTATTTCTGTATCTGTAATGTAACACTGAATGCCTAGAGAGGTTTAATTCATATCCTTATTTAGACTATAAGTTTATGTAACATCCCCTGAGATGTGAGGACCTGACATTGCTTGGAGTCAGTGCTTTGACTCCATTTAAACAGTGTGGAGCAGGATGCTAAGGTGAAAACTGGACTACAGTGCAGGAGCATTATTGCCTGTATTCCAAAAGATCTATTTTCAGATTATTAGAACAGATTACATAGTTTATGAGAGGCCTCCCTCTGATAATGGACAGGTTAGAATCTCTTGCTAGTATCCCTCTGGAAACTGGGGGGGGGGAAAAATGAAATAAATAAAACCTATATTAAAATAATATAAAAATGAAAATTATGGGAAAATTGTTAGCAGCAAGCAGGAGGATTATTTAAGAATTCCAGGAACAGTTTCAACATCATAAAACAGATAAAAATTTATTTAAAATACATTTTTAAATATTGTTTCAATTCCCAGTGGAGTGTATTTAAATACTTAGCTACATTCATAGTTTTACTTTTCATTAGTGTATTCTAATGTGGATCTAAATTAAAACAAAATGAAATACTGGACAGATTCCCAGATTTGCTATACTCAGGTCTAAATTGTGAGTACCTTGGAGACAATTTCAGAAAGGTAAGACTGCACAAATATTTTTTGAAGGAAGGTTATTCTTGTGTTTCAGATTAAGGTGAGGAGGAAATTATAAATCCTGTAAACAATTGATATATAGTTACTTTATCTCCAACTTTCACTCATGTCTATGATATCTATGGAGCTGAGTAAAAGTTTGAAAAAGTCAAAACCATAACTGAAATCATTATAATTAAAGCATATATCCATAGGAAAGTGAAATTCTCTCTCCAATTTAAACCAGAAATATTTTCAGTGTTGACTGTGCTTCTTACTGCCCTGGTGGACATTTATACTCAAGGGGAAGTGCCTCGATTTTCTGTTTTTCTATCTTATTCTCTTATCAGGGGAATTTAAGAGACATAAATCATTTTTGTGTGCCCTTATGCAGCCTATTGGTCAATGCCATGAGATCTTAAGGTGGCATAAATCATTTTTTGTATATTTATTCTGTTTATTGTTGAAAGCCCAGAATTTTGTACAAGTTCTACCAGTCACCTTTAAATAGAATAGATTTGCATGTCAGATTTTAGGGGAAATACAAAGCAGCTGCCAATGTTTCTTCATGCAGCAAATAAAAACAAATACTGAAGGAAGTCCAGAGGATGCAAATGTTTTATAACACTGAATGGAATTATGTGTGAGCAAAGTTATGCACATGCTGAAATGCCTTAGGATGGAAACCTAGTTTTTCAAGCCCTTATTTTTGCTGCAGTTATGCCTACATATGAGTGATTCAGTAATTTCCTCATCCATTTCTGGAAGGAAAGCTCCTCACCTTGTTCAGTGGGAGAAAGACAATTTCTAAGAGCAGTCATTTGGCATTACTGAAAGTCTACTGTTTTCATTAACAGACATGAAAAAAGTTTTTTACTTACGCAGGAAATATTTCCAAATTTTTTGTGTATTCATCTTCAGACTTTTAAATTTGCTTCTAACATAAGTCTTAATTCTTCATTTCTTTTAAACATACCAAAAAGGTAAGATGGCCTTTAAGAATAGGAACATAGAGGGAAAAAATTATAAGTGCATTTCTCCAAATTATCTTGAGTTTTATGTTGCCATGTATTGCAGGTTAGAGCAGAGTGCTAATAACACCAAGGTTGCAGGTTTGAGCCCATATGGACCATTCACTCAAGAGTTGCTCTTGATGATCCTTGTGGGTCCCTTCCAACTCAAAATGTTCTTCAATAATGTAAGGTAAAAATGTTCATCTAACTTTGCCAAATGATCAGGATTTTCAGAGGTTTCACCATGTTAAAGTTTTTGTGAACACCAGGCAATTTTGTCAAAAAATAATTTAAAAGTTTTCAGCAGTTTTTTGAAGTAGGCATCCAGTCTTAAACATCTTGGGCAACATCTTAGTTTGTATCAAAGATGAAAATTCAGGAACAATTTAGACAATTATTCTTAAATAAATAGAAACTCATTTCATATATTTGTGGCTCATAATTTTTCACAAGTATTGTTAATGGGTCATACTACTTTACAAAAATTTGGAAAAGAAACATATGCCAACAGGTAAATGATTATTAGATGCACATTATTTGATTTTCCCTCCATCACATCCACATAAAATTAGCCTTCATATGAGTCTGTATACCTAGGAATTTTTTTGCCTGGGAAGTTGGTTTTACCGCGGACTTAACTGTTAGAGTCAGTCTGACATCTATTAAAAGTTTCTCAGCTCTTCATCAATAAATAAAGGCTGAGCTGACCGGTTTTTCCAAAGGAGGATCTTCCCTACCTTGTTGGCTGTCTGTGGGACCAGTGTGGAGAAATATCAGAAGTGTTTTAAAAAGAGAGAAAGTTGTCATAAGTGACAGAGGAGAGAAAGCTTCAGTGCTTTGAAGGGAAAGGGAAAAAGCATAAGAAATAAAGGTTTTATAAGAAAATGTGATGAGGAGCAGAAAAGAGTAACAGAAGAAAAGATGAAGCATGCTACAACACAGGAACAGTTGGTATTGTTAGTTGTCCTTTATATTTAAACTAAAAAAATCATTCTAATAACCTGAATCAAGATTAAGCCCTAAGGTGTGGATACTTCTGAGTCACATGTAACAGTAGTTTGATACTGCCTCGAAAAAAATGGTCAGGTGGTTTAGCAAGGTCCTTTTGGTCTGCAGTTCATTGCAACTCAGAACACTGAGAAAGTGAGATTATTAATGTGCACATCAACAAATGACAGCGTTATTGTGCTTATGAGCCTTGGAAAGTTATTTTTCTTCATTGCATACCAATATTCAGATTTAAGGATGGCTGACACTACTAACCTTCTGGAATTTCTGTCTATTTGATCGTGCTTTAGTGAGTCCCCTGTGCAGCTTTTAAGAAGACTGCATCTGCAGTTAGCAGGCAGTTTTACCAAAAACCTCATTTAGCTTTCTAGAAACTGAGAGCAGCCTTCATCTGTGGAAAACAGATGGCAAGTAAGTTGGCTGCTTGTAGCCAGGGAGAGTTAAAGAGATGTATAGATCCTGAGCGTAATTTACTGAGGACAGCTCTCAGTGGTTTCCACTAAAATTCTTTGTTTAAGCACAATTAATGCCAGAACCATTGCTTTCACACGACTGGGTTCTGCACAGCTATTAACATTATTATTCCAAAACACCAAGGGAGTAACACAGTGCTCTGTGAGGAATGATGCATCTTTCTTATAGTCTGTAATTCTAGCATTTCAAGATATTAAAGACCACTTTCAAGTGCCTTAATGATGTGAGCAGATTTTCAACAGCTCTCAGTGGCAGTTACAGGTTGCTGACAGAGCCACTGAAAATCCAGCAAACTTTGTGTAGGTACTCAACAGAAAATTAGCTATTCTGAAAAATGGTCATCTACTTCCAAATCCAGAATTTTTCAAAAAATTTGGACCCATTTTACAAGGAATGAAATTGAAAATTCAAGGCAAAGTACAATCAAAAGTTTTTCCTGCCCTGACTCTGAGATGGTTTGAGTGTATAGCAGCTTGACCTTTCTCTGTCATGATTCAAATAACAGGTTCAGACACAGAGTAACTGGAGGATTGCTGGAAAGAAGGGATGCTGAGCACTTTGCTCAAGGTGGCAGAGGAAAACTCAGTACAAGAATCTGAAAGCTGAAGCATTTGTCTATAAAAAAGCACCAAAACTACTTCTTCCTTTGCCTGTCCACTTCTGTGTCAGCAGAGGTAATCTGCAACACAAAGTAGATGCTTTTATAACCATTTAAAATGCCAAATGCAGAAAGGAAATGAATAGTATGCTTTTGGTTTTTTAAATATTCATACTTAACCAAAAAGTTTTTTTGAATAGTGTGAATAAGAACCCTTTAGACAAGAATGTATTAGCATGATCATTATTTGACATGTGGTCTGTGCCACAGTGGAAATGAGTGCATAGAATTAAGGGGGGGAAAACATGTCTTCTCTGCTTTTCTCGTTCTATTCTTCTGTTCAGCTCATTAGATGAAGCAAGGCTAAACTTTCATGTGCTTAAACTTTGTAAACATCAGACAATAGAAATTATCCAAATCTATTCTGAGTACTCAAACAGAAATGAACAAAGAATCTTTTAAGAGCAAAGAATCTTTGTAATAATTTGTAAAGACTCTGAATTCAGTGCTTTCAGAGGACTGCTCACCACAGAAGCTAAGATTATGACCACAAGCAACACAAACCACTAAGCACAAGGCATCTTCAGACAAAGGGAAGGGATTTGTCCTTCTTACACTCCCTTTGCAGGGCACTTTTTTTCCAACATCAGAAATTTCTTAAAGATCTCACATAGATTTTTTTTTCCTTTCCCACAAAGGACTTCTAACTGCAGTAAAAAATTATTCTTTTGTGGTTTGTCTTTCAAAGTTTTGTCTTCTCTGGTACCCTTGATGTATGTTTCATTACAGCTTTTTGTACCAAAATCAAGCAATGATGGATCACAGAAAGTAAATAAAATTCTATATTCTCTGCTTTTTACAAGGTGTGATGTGTGGCATATCCATGAGCAACACAAGCATAAATGTCAGCACTGACTGTTGTAAGAAATAGGTTTCATTTGTGGTGTAGATTTTCTTTTTCAGAAGAGGATTGCTTTTTCCTCCTTTCCGTACCAGTTCATGGCACTGTTTCCTTTGCATTTCCTTAACAAAAGTTGTGATTACCTTTTTGACTGTCTTCAGGAATTGGGAGCAGTTCATATTTGAAGCATTTACATTAGAGAGAGTTGAACCAATGCTAAAATAATAAGGACTACCTAGGTACTTAATTTCTCATCTTTCATTTTTCTTTTTTTTTTTCATTTCTGTAATGTTGGTGCACATACAAGGTCAGACTGTGTCATTATTAAAAGAAAAAACTGGTCATGCAGCCCCAAAACCAACATTATTTCTAGTGCTATTTTCCAATTTCTCTGGAAGGACAAAAATTTCACAGCAAGGCTTATTCCTGTAATACACCCAGCTCAATTCTGGACATCCCTGTTGTTTCCAAATGCCGTATAAACACCCTTGCTGTTGACATATCTTTATAAAAATACCACTTTTTAATAAACACTAAGATATTGTGAAGTGTAAAGACAGAAGGAAAAAGGAAAACTTAGTCAATTAATATTAGTAAATCATATTAGTGGCTAACGATATAAAAAAATTATTCACTGGTAACCATGCCATAAAACATTCCCATAAGTGTCATCAAAAGTTCAATCAGGTCATAGCTACAGGCATTAAAAGACATCCATTGAGCAATATAGTTTAAAATTCAAGATGCATAATTTCAAAATGTGATTTGAAAAGGGGCTGAAGATTTGACCTCTTTGTCTGATATTTCCATGACTGTCCCTGTACAGTATAGTATACCAATGCTTCACTATCTCCAAGTAAATGGACTAGGTGACTGGGATAGGATCAACAGATCTTATTCCCCTAAACTGGAGCTAAAGGAATGAGAACATTTTCTTCACATCAGGATATTATATGTAAAGGAATTTATGCACAACAGTACATTGCAAATCATTAAGCTTCTCTGTAGAGGTTCTTTGTCACTACAAAACTCGATCACATCCCTTCAAGAACATATGTTGGAAAGCATACAGATACATCCTAACAAGATCCCTTTGCAGCTGTTCCCAAACAAATCACAAGGGAAAGCTACTAGCAAGGAGAAACTAATGAAACGCATTTCTCCACTTCCATTTTTTTCTGAGCTCTTGACTCTCTTCAGATTAGGTTAGAGTCCACTGGAGGAGGATAGTTGTGTCAGATCAATCTGTACTTCAGTGAGAAGCAATTAGCACCTCATCACAGCATAAAACTCACAGCCTAAAAGGTGATTTGTGCCTTATCTGGGGATGTGTGCATGCTTCCCTGCCAGCCTGTACTTCCCCATCAGAAACTCTGCACTGGAAATGTCAAGACATTCTGTTACAAGATACAGCTTTATGTCTGAAGTGTAATAGCCATTAGTCCTAACTTGTTCTACCTCTATTCTACAGGAGAAAAAAAAGTTTTCTTCTCTGCAAACCATCTGGATCTGTAAGCCAAATTTGAGTTGCCTTTCCTTAGTCCATGCAGATCCATTTGCATTAATGGAGTACATTTCTATGACTCTGTATGTATGACTCTGTACTTGGAGTTCCCAAATGAATGTTTCTAAAGATAAGATTACAGAGAGAAATATCTCAGCTGTTACTCAAATTTTGGTCACAATTTCAGAGCTGTGGAAGGGATCCAAGGAAGTAAAAAGTTTTTACGTTAAGCTATGCCAGAAGCAAATAAATATTTCAACTACAAATTAGTTCACTGGTTCTCAACAAACACATGCATCCAGAAATTATGTTTTAGGTTTCAGGGGAGATGAGCTGCAGTGAACTACCTTGATTCCACACACTGCTGTAGCAGTGAAAGGAGTAGTGATGGACTCCCAAAGAGGTTATGATTACAGTGAAAAGGAAAAGAAGAAAGAGGAAGAAGAAGAAAAAAGAAGAAACGAACAAACAAACAAAAAGAAATTGTTGCTATGAAAAGAAGAAATTATAACATGCTGCCTGCTGGTATTTAAATGAATAATAATTAAAGAACAATATCAGATATGAACAAGGCTTGGGGACAAACATTTCCACCTACACAAGTCAGTGCTGTGAGAACTCAGCAGCGATTCAGATTTCTGTGTAAAAGAAATAGAAAATAAAACTACTATAGATGCAAACCACTTATTATTCAACACTCAGATCCTTTGTAGAGCAAATCCCTGCAACCTGTCTGCATTTGTGCATCAAACTGTTAAAGTTGCCACCCACTCTGTGACACATTAATTCATTCATTACCATATGAGATGCAAAATTATGATAACTGTCTTTATCAGATATAATTAGAGTAAAATTATTTTTCTCCAATTCTTTCATTTTTTCCATTTTAATTTCCCTATTCTATTTAGATTTTTTTTTATTAGAGATGGAGAAAATTGGACAGGTGTTTAAGAGAATGGTACATAAAAATACTGTCTTTGACATATTTTTTTCATATTTAAGTGAAAGCATGTTGATTCAAGAGCATTCACTGTTATTTCCCTCTCTTTTAAACACATATAGAAAACAAAGATGTCTTCACCATGTTTTTTACAGATAAGTTTCTAGTACTCTGATAAAAATTTGAAGTTTTATGACAACATGAATTTTTCCTCTTCAACTCATACTTTCATAGATACTATAAGGTTTATTTTACTCAAACTTAGGAATTGTTTTAATCATGATTCCTAGGAACATTCACAAAAATACCATGAATGAGAAGGGGGAAAAATATCATAAAATTGAGTTATAAACTCTAGGATAAAACCACATAAGAACAAAAAGGATTCTTTGTCTTCACAGTTTTCTGAGATCTGTAAGTGTGCAGATTTTACTGTAACAATGAAAAAAATAGAAACTATTTAAAGAAGAATGACATTTTCCACTTATCATAAAAATTCTACAAGCTGCATAATCAGACAAAGCAAAAAAGATATTTGAATACACCTTGAGTAGTCAACAATTTAATTCTAAATACACGATCAGATGAGAAAGAAATATTAAATCTATTTTTCAGCTATTTTTACATATTTTAATGCCCTTGGGGCATAACAGCTCTGCCCCATGCAGCTCTGTGAACTGGAGGCAGAGTGGCTGGAAAGAGGCCAGGCAGAAAAGAACCTGAGTGCTGGTCAACAGCGACTGAGCATGAGTAAGAGTGTGCCCACTCCATATCCATCTTGGATATTGGTTGTATCAGGAAAAGTGTGGCCAGCAGGATTGGGTGTTGTTTGTCTCCCTTACTTGGCACTTTAAAGTCACACCTCAAATCCTGTGTCCAGTTCCGGGCCCCTCACTGCAAGAAAAACATTGGGGTGCTGGAGTGTGTCCAGAGAAGGGCAGTGGAGGCAGTGAAAGGTCTGGAGAGTCTTCTGAGACTGAGGGAGCTGGGGTTGCTTAACCTGGAGAGAATGAGGCTCAGGGGTGACCTTGTCACTCTCTATAATTCCCTGAAAGGAGGCTGTAGTTAGGTGGGGGGCAGTCTCTCCTCCCAGGTAACTAATGACAGGACAAGAAGAAGTGGCCTCAAGCAGTGGAGGTAAATGTCGGACAACAAGAAGAATTTCTTCAATGAAGGAGTTTCCAGGAATTGGAATGGGCTGCCCAGGGAAGTAGTTGAGTCACTATCCCTGGAAGTGTTCAAGAAACAACTGGACACGGCGTATGGTTAATTGAAAAAGTAGTGATCAGTCAAAGGCTGCACTTGATCTTGGAGGACTTTTCCAGTCTAAATGATTCTGTGATTCTGTAATTTCTTTTTTCATGTCAAAAGAAAAGTTAAAGGTTGCTATTTCTTTTATTACACAGATTAAAATGACTAATAAACTCAAATTAATCAGTACTGTTACTTTATTTGACTGTGGAAGATCATGAAATCTAATTTACCTTGATATATTTGTAGAAATTAATATGAAAGAAGCTACCAACTTTGAACTGTAATAGTTTTTTGAAAACCTTAGATGGCAGTTGGTACATGAGTGTTTAAAACAGCTATTCCACAGAAGATCCTTGCCTCAATCTTGCCCCTCCTCCATCTTTCACCCGTTTATATTTGCCTCCCTGCATATTCTATTCCCAAAAACCAGTGTATTTCTCACATCTAAATTTTCCTGAGTCCCACTGAGTATAAAAAGAAACAAATTTTTTTATTTTTCCTTTTAAGCTTTCCCTTTTCTAATTTTCCTTTACAGGGCGAGCAGTTTTAGCTCTTTGTTTTGTGAAAGGTCATGCAAAAGTACTTTTCATTAAAATAAATTATTCTATTTTACTGTAAGTTTTGTTCCTATGAAATCACACTGCTTCTGTGGCTTAAAAATATTCAAGAATGAGCAGCAATAAATTGCAAATAATGAAAATCATGTTAAGATTAAGCTTTTTTAAAATATTTATTTAATTCAAAGTAGCTGAATAAATTATATTCAAGTTTTGATACCTTGTTTTCTTCTGGTGGAACAACTGAGATTTACACAAAACAAGGTTCCAAACTGATATCTATAAACCAAGTAACTTCTGGTGTTTGAAACCTGATTCATGACTTTCTCTTAGTTTTTGCCTGTGTCTCTCATTAGAAAATTGTTTCCTGACTCAAACATTCTCTTACCCATGGCGGGTTTTTGTAACTAATCTCTGTAGTGATCTACTTCTGCTAAAAAGCTTTAGAGTGATGAGTGGGGAACTCAGACAGATTCCTCTTATTTAACACAGAACATGTTCAAGGTGTGAGACACGGGCTCAAATGCAAGCTTTTAAAACCATGCCAGTGATATCAACTCCTTCTGTGGCAAATTTAGTGTCACTACACAATGTGGCTCCTTTGTGACAGTCATCTCACTATTCATCACCACAGCCAAATCCAGACCTAGGGATAGATGACATGACTGTTCCTTGTGCAGTGCCTGTAGCCATGGTTAAGAATAAACCACATCACCTTTTGAAATATCTCTGATTAAAAAAACAAGGCAAAATGACAGAATATCCCAGACCATGTGTCCAGGAATTTGCTAACACCACAATTTCAATACTTCTGCTATAGGACTCTTTTTCTACAATATATGCATTTCCATTAACTTTCCACACTCTTCCCCAGCTCTTATTTTTGAATGATAGAAACAGAAGGAAAGAGAACTTTTGTGGCTTGAGTATCTTGAAGTTATTAATTTGAAAAAAAAAAATTACTAAACAACTGCCTACTCTTTCAAATAAAAAAAATGGTCAAACATAAGACAATTGGATGCATTTGCAGTACACACATCTTTAACTCCCCTAACTTTTTATTTTTAATTTTAGAACTTTTTCTCTTAAAAAACAAACAAACAAACAAAAAAACCACCAAAAAAACCCCACCCCAAACAAACAAACAACAAAAAAAACCCAACCAACCAAACAAGCAAGCAAACAAAAAAAACCCAACAAAAACCCCCAAAAAACCTGTTAGCCAGGAAAGCAAATTCTTCTGTGCTGCCATCAATGAATGCAGAATAATTTCACTCAGAAATCCACAATTTTCTTTTTTTTTTCCCCTCACCAAAGTCTTCTGAGATTCCAGATGAACAGCTTTTTCTTCAAGCTCCCTGAAAGAAATGTATAGCTGAAATAAAATGTTCATTCAGCCAGAAACAGAAATACTTCTCTTTGGAAATGAAAATTTGTGCAGTCTGTCTTTGTGTGTTTCTTTCAGTTTTGTTAAGCATAGCTCTGTAAAACACTTTCAGCAGGCATAAACTATGAAACACAATAAATCAACAGTATGACACTGGTCTCACAGCTTGAACATGGAAAATTATTTCATCCAGATAATGTAAATAGATTGAAAATAGCACCAGACACAAGGAAGATTGCTGTGGAATCGTAGTTATAATTTTGAAGAACCGAGATGTATTGTTTCTGCTAGAGGCAAGAACCTGGAAGTGATTTATCAATACCAAAGAACTCCTATGAAAGATTATTATTTCCTCCCTCCATCAAAAAGCTAGCTGAAACAATTGTCAGTGAACTGGTAATGGCTTGCCCTGCAGAAACATGTCACAGTGGAGTTTGTCTTCATATATTTGCTCCAAAATATATCAGATTTTAATTGCTGATGATAAAAATTCTATGGGTAAAGCTGAAGAGACCCTTGTTACATTTTCCTACTTTCTTACTCAGTCTTTCTTACTTTTACAGGAGACTGTAGCATCTAAACATATTCTTAAACTCATCTAATATCAATAAATCAACATTTCAACAGTACCAAAATGAAACTTTTTATTTTCTGGTGTTTCACTGTTAAAATCACTCAAGTTATTATATTCCCATCAGTTCCCCAACACACACGGACAACTTCTTCAAGCATCTCTCTGATTGAGCAGCTATTCACAATAATGTTTCCTTTGAATTAATGGGACTATTTGCATTTATTAAATAATTTAGGGTCTTCCAATTTCTAATCTATCATAGGTAAGAGAAATATATTATTAAAATAGAGCAATAATGCAGGTTTTTCTAAGAAATGGGTGACACATTGTCATGGTTTAACCCCAGCCAGCAACTAAGAACCCCACAGCCACTTTTTCACTCCTCACTAGTGGGACTAGGGAGAGAATCAGAAGAGTAAAAGCCAGAAAACCCATGAGTTGAGATAAAGACATTTTAAAAGAGAAATCAGAAGCTATGCATCCAAGCAAAGTAAAATAAGGAATTAAATCACTGCTTCCCAAGGGTAGGAAGGTGTTCAGCCTTCTCCAGGAAGGCACAGTCCCATATGAGGTGTAACAGTTACTTGGGAAGACAAATATCAACATTCAAAATGTTTTCAATTCTTTCTTTTCCCCATCTTTATACAGTGAGAATTATATAGTCTGAAAAATTTCTTTGTTTCTGGCTGTGTCTCCTCCCAACCTCCCATGGATCCCCAGCCCTCTCACCAGCATAGAAGTACAAAAAGCAGAAAAGGCCTTGACTCAGCAATAGCAAATCATCTCTGTATTATCAGTCCTGTGTTCAGCAAAAATACTGGTTGGATTACTTCAAAAATGGAAGTGATTTCTGCACTATAATTAGAAAACATAAGTATAATTGAAAATGTGAAAGCAGAGAAGGAAAAGTATAATTGGACACCTTTGCCTGTGTGGTCACAATAGGACAACAGGTTTCCTCTGCACATGAAAGGATGTTTTTTTAAGACAAATAATAATTGTATACTATGCTCAGTCAGAGAAGTCTTGAGTCTCTTGCTGCTACATATGCCTAGGTATCCCAGATAATTTAGCCCATTCTTTCAAAGGATGTTAAATATTTCTTCTTAAGGTGATATGACATGTGGTCGGTTATTCCAGCATCAATGGAGGGAATCACACATTTAAAAGATTTCTTGCATGGATATCTCCTTTACAATCAAAAACTACATTTGGATGCATTGAATTTAAGTCCATGTAATTCTGTTAGCATATTCTGCTCATCCATTAAAAAATAGGTACGTAGGGAAAGAAAGGAAGATGGCTATTTTGGTCTGGATTGGTATTTTTTGTTACAGGCTTTTGGGAAGCACTATTTGTACCTAATAGATCAAACACTTTGAAAATAACCATAAAGCAAGCAGTAAGGTATAGCTCTGAGCAAAAGAAGCTGGGAGCAGAAGGGTCTGAATAAAAGAAGGAACTGAAAGCTGATGACTTGTGGAAAAGCCCTCTTTGGCCTGTAGTTTTTCAGCCAATATTAAGAATTATTGTCTTTTTACACGTGGTTATCAGAGACCTGCCCTAATGTGCATTGATTTTTTCCTCCATTATTTTTGAACCATCTTCTGCAATGTGACCTGACTGTCCAAAAACAGTTCGTTTGCCATGGATAAACAATAAAATACATGCAAAATCGTTTTAAAAATGAAAGTAATGCTTCAAAAATGAAAAAGCCTAAAAAATCTAGGAAAGGTAACAAACAAAAAATGCAGATAGTGCAGTTAATAATTCTGTGAGGAACTCCAGTGTTCATCAAGCGTACCATAGAAATTATTTGACTCCCAGATTTAATTTTTTTAAGACCACATTTGGGAGTACCTATATATGCATATTAATAAAATATTAAAAAGTCAGTTTATTAAAATTACTGTGTGATTTATGATAAAATATTCATAAATTAATTAAGAATAATTAGCATAAAAATATAGACATAATTTAGATGTTAATTAATTTTGTTTCCCTTATCTTACAAGCGCATAAGTGGCATGTCTTGCAGCAAAAGGTGTTATACCAAAATGTCCTCTGGAACACAATATATTTTAAAAAACACAGGGATGCTCAGAAAAGCTTTCTAAATACACTTGTCATATTAAGAGCTCCAAACACATGCAATTGTCAGTATATTTGAAACGATGTGTATAAAATAAAGGACATGAACCTCTGACTCCAAGTGATCAAGGGAAACTTATCTATTAACCTGCCTCTTCAGTCCCTAGATATCAGTTACCCAGTTGTACCCTGACATTGCTTTTGTCTTAAATCTTTTTCAATTGCTTTTTCAAAATCTTTTTATATTGCTGCCTTTTGTGCTGTCAGTTATGATGGAATAATGCTCACTAGAAATTCAGGTGTCCTGAAGTGTTTAAACATTTTCCATAAGAAAATTTGAAATAAATATTTCTCAGACTAGAGTTAGAAAGATATTTCAAAAGTTGGTTGAAATTGAGATCTGTAAATAAAGCTAAGTTTTTTGAAACTTCTGAGCTTCTCAAAATTTAAATTAAAACAACAAGCTAAGGGCAACAATAATTTCAATCAAAAGCACTTTTTTTCTGAAAAAAAACCAACTGCTATACTTATGGGAAAGCATCTACTGGGCCTAATCTTTCTGAAAGTATTTGGATCATATTCTGACAGTTCTCAATTCAAATTACCAGTTCATAGATGAAAATAGTGTTCCAGATTTATACATAGAGGACAGATGGCAGAAAATAGATAATGTTTCCATTTCATGTGTTCTGAACTGTCAGGTACCTGAAGAAAGGAAGATTTAGAATAAGTTTAATGGGTAAAAATCCATTATTTGTAGGTAGATTTTACTTATGCATTTTCTCTAAGAGTCATCAGGGCTTTGGCAATTCCTTGATCACAGCCTTACTTCAGACAAGATTCTTATCAGAAATTCACTTTTTCTTGATGTCAATGGATCCACTAATATCCTTATGGCTGTTTATGTGATCAAATAATTTATTTTCATAAGAATAAGAAAATTTCTTTAATGGATATTTTTAATTTAAAATCCAACCAAAATTATGCACAGGAGTAAACACTTAAATAAAATAATCTTTAAAAGTAGCATAATCCAAGGTATTTTTATACGGACTATAAGGAGTGGGCTATCCACCAGGACCAGATTGACAGAAAGTGCAGAATGTATCAGTGTCCATAAAAATAATTAAACTTTAGGGACAGGAAAGTCATGGATGTATGCAGTAGAACAGCAATGCATTTTATATTCATGAAGATTCAAATAATGAAATATGGTCAGAGGAAATATTTCTTTTTAACCTTGAGGTCTGAAAAAATGATAATTCAACTTGATAGCCATTTCGCTGCACACCATATTAGGCTACAGGCCAGACATTTTATAGTAAATGAGGCCATATTTGCATAAAGTTGTCAGGATTGGGTTTGGGTTTTTTTTCTTTTTTTTTTTTTCAGGAAGGGTTGGAGGAATGAGTTCTTGGGAAATATTTTGTATGCAAAAAGAAGGAAGTATACTTCAGATTTTTAAAGTTGATTTGAGTTTACAGTATGTAAAGTACTCCAAAAAAATGTCCATTTTCACCTTCAATTCTTACCTCAAACATTTGAAAGCACTTTTTTTTGTGACCATCCTGGATGAACAAAAAAGTCAATGTTAAAGGAAACTTCTTGACACTAATGATTTTTTCTTATGAACCAGTGTTTCCAAAAAAATTACAGTTTGATAGCAAGGAAATCTCAGAAAGTAATTTTAGATAAACTACCGAAGACAGAGAGTTATAAAGTGCCATAGAATGAGCAGAACATCTGAACATAAAGGTTGCCTTTCTGATACAATTTATTACAGAGCACTTAGGAAAGTTAACATGAGGGAACATAAAAATTAATGCAATTGAACAAACTAGTGAACCAGTAAATATAGCATTTTCTCCCTGACAGTAATGAGAACCAAAGACTTTGAACTATATTCTTTCTATTTCCTTTTCCCTTCCACATCCCCTCTCTTTTCACTGTGGAAAGTATGAAAACAACTCAAGGGGATTTAAATCCAGTTTATATACAAAATAAAAATGCTTATAAAACTTGTTTACATAGATTATGAGTAGCTAATATTGAAAAAAAAAAAAACCAAAAACCCAAGCCTGTATTTAAAATTACTGGGTTTAACTGATCAGAAACATATTTAACTTATTTTTTTTTTTTTAATTTCATTAAAAAAATTACTTTAGTATTTTGACGTATCAGGAAAAAAAATAATTTTCAAATACTTGATAAAAATGGAAAAATGTGTCCTTTTTTAAGTGTTGTTTAAATTCAAACTGAATACTTATTATTATTAAGAAATTGCAACTTAATTTATATTTGTTATATATTCCTTGATTACGTGAAAATTTAACAATTTTAGTACAATTATGAATTAATAGCAAATACGTATTTGGTAAGATGCATCATTGAAATAATAAATACCTTGATGTACTGACATTGCTAAATCATGGAAGACAGGGATGAATTATAAAACACAAATTTGAAAACTACAAGTGAAAGGGGAGAAGTCCTGACTATTTATGGCTACAGAAAACAGTTTGAAAATATTTTCTTTTCTTTTATAGAAAATTTAAAAAAATCAGTAAGCCAGAATGAACTTTTTTCAAATACTGCTCTAGACTGTTTGGACTGAGCTTCAATCTTAATATTCTCAGGTCTAAATAGAGGACTCTGTTACTAGTTCACCTGTTTTCTGCATTTACAACTATCTTTCCTGTAAGTTTACCTAGTGTGACGCTTGGATCACTGTCAAAATATACTATCCTTTCTCTTATTCTGTACTCTGAATTTTTTTTTTTTCTGATGGAGGAATTAAACTATTCAGTACCCAGTACCCATATTTTGAAATTATTGGTTTTTTCTTTAGCAGAATGTAGCATCAGATTCCTGTCAGATTATCCTCCATTTCTGATACTCAAAAATGTATTTTCAAGTTCCGTCTTTATGGTTCTCAATCTGTTCTGTTCTGTGATTACTTTCTCTTCTGATTCTGAGTCATTAGGGACTTCTAACAACAGTAGGCAGTTCTATGTTCTTCCCCTACCCAGGTCGGTACAATTCTTTTTCTTTTTCCTTTTTTTTTTTAAGAGATAAAACTTTCTATTTCCCTTTTTTATGAGCAGATTTAAAGATTTTGTATGTCTTTACTACTTTAGGAAGTAGTATTTCTCTTAGGAAAATTTACAGAAAAGGTTAAAAAAAAAGATGAGGTTACAGCCCTCTGGAAGAAACTCTACATGAACAAAGAGTGGGCTGAGAGCAGGAAACAGACAAATCAAAACATATATACCACTCTAAAACTTACCTCCAGTTACTGTGTACAGCTGACTGTCCTGTCTTTCCAAATTGTCTTATTGCAACTTAGGTACAAATGCATTTAGTTACATCTTTATTGATTCTAAATTTTCTTGTCTTTTCTTTGAGTTTAATCAATTTTTATGCTCCTCTTCTCTTTTGCCAAAAGCAAATGCCGTTTTAGATATTCTCCACTTTGCCCCTTCATTGCTGTTTTGCACCTATTTGTGAAAAAATTATTGCCTTGACTTATGAGAATCACTTTGAAAATAGTACTTCATGTATCACAAAATGATTCTATAAGGAAGTAAGGAAGAAATAAAGTAAGGAAGAAATAAAGGGGAACTGCTGTTCTCTGGGTTTTCCCAGAAGCCCAGAAAAAGATTAAAATCAATAGGCTGCACTGAAACTATTTATGCCTTCCAGGGTAGAATTATGATATTGTAGCAAGTAACAGAACTATTACCATGGATAAACATAGAGATTAATAAACTTCCCAAATCAGGAACTCTTTCTGCTGTGGAAAAATTTGGCATAGCATAGCGTTGACTATTAAACCCAAAAGACTAAAGCCTTACTATCTGAACATCTGAGCTCTGGAAATCCCCTGCTTTTCACAAGGTGATATAGTGAAACTTCCTGAACATCATTTCCAAGAGTGCCCACCTATTACTACACCCCAAAGATCACTTGAGGGATAAAATCTCAGGTTTTTCTGTGAGAGACCTAAACACACAGCAGAACACACATCAGGCTCTTCACAACAACCCATACAACCATCCCATTAAAGTCTGTCTAAACCAAAATGATACAGGGAGTTCCCTGGGCCTAGAGTCGTGTTCCCTCATGAACACACACATCACTCCTTATGAGACTGTAAAGTTAGAAATTACTAATCAAAAAAAGGCATTTGATTGAAATATTTTTGTCTGAGAAAAAAAAAAAAATTGGACTCCTAGGTTTGGCACTCTGAGTGAAAGAAAATGTACCATATAGAGAACAAAGACTGCACAATTAGTACCTACACAGACATGAATGAAGCTGCTCATGAGATTCTTACTGATTAGGCCAGGCTGGGATATCTCAAAACCAGGGTAATATCCTTTGAATTTACATTTCACTAATTAATTTTTTACTGTGAAAACTAAGAGTTAGTAAAGTAAATTCTAAAGAGAAAAATTAATCCCCTCTGTAATTTCCAACAAAAATAACACACAGAATACCAGAGACAAAGTCACGATGTGGCTAGGATTTAATGCTTACCATTTAGTACAACAACAAATAATTTAAAAATCAACAAATGGAACATCTGAACAAAAAAACAAATAAACTATTTCCCTTCTTGAAGATATAAACGCAATATTTTAGAAACCATGTTTTAGATAAGTACATGCCAGAAGCTTGCATTTTATGCAAGATGAAGATATGTATTTAACACATATTACCTGATTTCACAGAAATTTAACTCTGTATATGAGTACAGGCTTGTGTTGTAAATTTGTACCCAATGTGTGAAAGATTAGTTTGACAGATAATGGTAGGAGGACAAGCATTCCATTGTAGAAAATTAATCTGCAAAATAATGTTATCCTACAGAAACTCTGCCTAGCAGAACACCCAAATCCTATAATTTCCTCTTTATTTATTCATAGAAACACAAGAATTAGAAAAGCTTAACAGAAAATGCTAAAATGAAATGCATTAAATTTTTAATCTTGCTTTAACCCTGCACCCTGAAGGGCAACAAAGGCTTTCTTGTGGTTGCACACAGTTGAAGCCACTGGCAGCAACATCCCAAATGAAATCAAACACATTCTTTAGCATCTGATACTGATTTAAGGTAGTCCAGGCCAGCTGACAAAGCCACAGGTCTGTTTTACTATTAGCCACAATTTTAGTATAGTCCACAGAAGAAAATTACTTAATTTACCTTTCTCTTCAGTACAGCTGTAGCAAACCTTACTGAGATTCTCTCCTAGAGCTCTCATTCTCTACCAGCCAGTGTACAACAGCTTCAAGGATGGGAGCAGATCACCACCATTCCAGCTACCAATATAAATACGTAAGGAAAGTCTGGAAATCACCTAACCTTGCTCAGTGTTTTTTCAGTCCTGTTTAATGTCTTTAATCATAATCTGGCTGAATGGATAGAGTGCACCCTCAGTAAGGACACGGACAACAAACACTAAGTTTGTTGCTGATCTGCTGGAGTATAGGAGAGCTCTGAACACATTGGTCAAGAGGCCAAGGCCAAAGGCACGAGGTTCAACAAGACCAGATGCTGCTCCTACACTTCCGTCACAACAATCCCATGCTAGGGGAAGAGTGGCAAGAAAATGATCCTGCAGAAAGGGTTGAACATGAGTTAGCATATGCCCAGGATGCCAAGAGGATAAATGGCATCCTGGCTTGCTGATGAAATAGTGTGGCCAGCAGTCTGTGATCCCTCTGGACTTGTTACCACTGAAGCTGCCTCTCAGATCCTGTGTTCAGCTCTGGGTCCCTCAATAAAAGAAGGACATTTAGGTGTGTGAGTGAGGCCAGAGAAATGGCAATGAAGTTGATTAAATGTCTGGAGCCCAAGTCTAATGAGGAACAGCATAATGGAGCTGCTTATTTGCTTAGCCTCAAGAAAAAGAAATTCAGGGAGGATCTTATCACTGTCTACAACAACATGAAAGTAGGGAGTCAGTTCCTTTTCCCAAGTAACAAATGACAGGACAAAAGGAAATTATTTCAAGTTGAACTAGGGGAGGCTCACATTGGATATTAGGAAAAAAACTTCTTCACTGAAAGGGTGGTCAGGTGCTGGAACTCTGTCTCCAGGGAAATGGTGGTGTAAACATCCCTGGAAGCATTCAAAAGTTGTGTGGTTATGGCACTTAGGGGCAGGGTTTAGTGCTGAACTGTGCAGTCCTGGTTTGAAGTTGAGCTTGTCGAACTTGGAGCTCTTTTCCAATCTTAACAATTCTATAATTATACAATTGCGAGCAGCAATGGCACTGCCAGAAAGAAAATCTTTTTGAAGGTGAGTCAATCATTGTTGATACAGTTTGAAAGATATTTCCTGTCCCATTTGGTTCAGATTGATTCCCTTTGCTCCCTTTTTTTCTGTTTGAATTTACTGGACTTTCAGACACAGCAAATGTTAAGAGTATTAAAAAGAACAGCCACAGATGTTAAATTTGAATTTTCAAATATGAACCTTTGGACTTTTATGCCCCTTCAGTCAGAGAAAAATGATGTATCATATGACTTCTAGATCTAGCTAAAATTGTGACTGCTTAGAACCACAATGGGGGTAAAAATGTTCAATTTCCTCTTAGCAACAAATAATTACTGAAAAAATTATCTGTGAATTCCTCCACAGTATGAAAAAATGGATGTGTACCAATAGGCTGACTGACTTAAAATAAGACTCTACAGAGATAGTTATTATGACAATTGCATAATATTCAAGACATACTAAAGTAATTTAATTATTTTTATGAACTACAGAAGGCTTTAGATAAGACATTAATTGCTTAATTTTTTTGTGCATTTAGCAAACACTTCAGCATTTTTGTTAAAGAATGATCTCAGGGAATTGGGATATTAATGAACAAAAGGAGGTAGAATTTTTATATAAATTACCTGCTGTGAGCTGCTTGAGAAAATTAGCAAAACCCCTGAAACTCTGTGGTTTCCCAGAAGTAATCATCAGCTGTCAACTGTATATGTCAGGTTTTATTTTCAACCTTCAAAAGTAAAGATCACATTTTTATCAACACCTGCTGCCTACTACTGAATGTATGCCACACCTTCCGAATGATACACTGTATGCTGCAACTTAGGTTTAAAGAGTTTCAAGACTGAAATATCAGTTTAGGATCCGTGCTGCACCATATGTAGGACTGAAAAATTAAAGTCAAGGAAGAGATTCTGAAAGACTACCCACAGAAATCCTACGTGAATAGTAACTCTCAGTGCAACTCTGGTATCACGTGAACTGAAATTAATACTACATGAAAGTAAGGACAAAGAGTTCTTCACTTAATATACCTTTCATAGTCTTCAACATGTAAACTATTATTTAAAATCTATTATGTATTGAGCAATTTCAACCTTTCTGTGATTCATGTTTCTGAAGGAATTTTTTAATGGAGGACAGTTAGGTTTTCAAAGTTCATCTTATGCAGACTGATGTGTAGCACACATTAAATTATCCCTCTCAGCCAACTTTGCAAGTCATTTAAAAGAATGGGTAACTCTCTGTAGTCTGTGGATCACAGCCTGAAATCCACTGATCTGTAGGACAGTTGTGAATGATCAGTGATGTTTTCAAGCTTGCTTCCTGTCACATCTCTGATTCAGATTATTTGACAGTGTGTGCTTCTACATCTGCTAGCTGGGAACTAGTACAATTATGAGCCCACCCCCTATCCTATTTCTTTTATTCAGCATGACACTATGGTATGGAATACCCTTTTGGTCACTTTGGTTATGCCATCCTGGTTTCTTGTACAATCACAGCCTCCTCACTGACAGGAGGATATGGGAAGGCAAAAGTCCTTGACATTGTGCTACTCAGCATTATCTAAAAAATCAGTGTGTTATCAACATTATTCTCATGCTAAAGCAAAACACAAGACCCAGCCAGTTAGTAGAAAGAAAATTAACTCTATTCCAGATGAAACCAGGACAATGGAAACTATTCTAAATTAGGAGGTTTAGTTGTTTGCTGGTTTTGTGACTCTCAGTGGTAAAAGTTACCTCCTTATATGAGGGACTTGGCAGACCATTAGAGATTGGGGGTATGGAGTGAGGAGATGGGGGAAAGTCAAAGGAAAAAAACATTAAACTTTTATGTTCAGGACAGAACTGTGGAATTTTCAAGTTTCAAACCAAAGACAAGCCTTCAAAATCCCAGCCTGCATATATTTTGCATGGAGTTATTCAAATTAACAGGAAGCGTTATTAAAATGATGGTATGTGTTATTGTGGACAAAATTAATCTATCACTGTTTTAAAGTAGTAATAAAATAGAAGATTGATGAACAGAGAATCAGAGTGTATTTTGATAACAGGTCAAAATCAGTGTAATTTTTCCTCACTGAAAAATACTAAGAAATCCAAGTCATGCAAATAATTTTCATTACAGTTCACTCAAAGACATCCCTGTTCAACATGCAGATAAGA
>PYHW01010717.1:7918485-7949024 GCA_013186435.1 Turdus rufiventris
AAAAAAAAAAAAAATATAAGGGTATCCTTTTCCTCTTCACATATTTCACATGCAGTAGGAATTTATCACATAGTCAGTAGACATTCTATGAATGAGGAAATACCCTCTATTTTACTGGGTGCCTCCAAAAGCCCATATCTATTTCTGGAAGCAACAGATGACACTATCTTTGCCATTTTCTTGATGCTACTTGCAAGCTTTATGCTACCAGCCTGTCCTTAATTTAGGATCTGTGCCAAGTGCTTTTGTGGTGAGCTTCAGTATGTTAAAAGAATCCAGCTTCCCATCTTAGTAGACAAAAATAGCCTTAGAAATACTAGTAGCTTGACTTGAATATATTTTAATCACATTCAAAATTCTAATATTTTTAGTGAATACATTTCTCGTCACTGTTAGAAGCCCCACTGTTCCTGAAATTTCAACTTTATTATGTTTATCAGCAAGCAAAAAAACCCCAAAAAAACCCACAAACCAACCTTTGAGACTGCATATATTGTTTCATTTTAGATTTCTGATGCACCACTGAATGGAATTAATAGCTGGAAAACAAAATTATTACACTGGCAAAAAAAATTTCATACAACATTTAGAAATTAGCCAGAAAGTTCCTATGAGAAACAATAAATTTAATATATTTCAACTATATTTTATTTTGTTAAAAAATGCCTTTTTATCAAATTATTTTTGCGACTTTTAAAACCAGTTACCATTATTTTCTTGAGATGCTTAATACCACAGAAAAAACAGGCTTTGAACATTAATTGTTGATGAAGATTCAACCATTCTACATTATTGTTTCAAAAACTTGGAAAAATATTCAATGGCCCATCTTTGAAGAAGTTAAAATGTGAAGCCGGAAGAAAACTGACTTAGAATTACATAGTGCAGGTGTTCGTTTGAGAAGTTTGACAGGATTTGTGATGCTCATTAATCAAGTTTCCATAAGATAGCTGAGGAAACCATTCAAAATTATAAGCATTGACTGCAGGTAATTTAGATTTATTCATTTTACTTGAAACAAAAGTAAGGTAGATAGACCCTGCATTCTCAAATGTTCTTAAAGATTTAACACTCCCATGCTGCCTAATCCCTGTGTCACCAGGATATGAAAATGAGCCTTGCGTTGATTAATATTCTGTTAATCCATTATAAAGTACCCATATCACTCACACACTTAGTTTCTCAGTTCCTTAGTTCTCAAGTTCCTGAGCTGTGCCTCATTAACCGGATTGCGTGTTTGATCTGATTGTTGTCACATCGTTCTGTCCACAGCCAGCGTGCCTCATGCTGGACTGTGCACTGAAGTGTCTTTATTAGAACCAACACTTTCCTGTAATGTCTCTCTGAACCCTCCCCTCTGATGTAAGAAAGGTTGCCCAAGGTCAAATGGTTTGTGATTAAATATGAAAGTACAGTAATTACATGATTATAAGCTGCACCATTGTGATTAAAATTTTCCTCCCAACCGGGAAATGTGGCTTGCATTCAGGAATGGCCAATATACGAACAAAGTTCTGAAATGTCCCAACCCGGAAGTGCGAGCCAGGGTGCCGAGCCGAGCACCTGCCAGTAAAACCCAGGATTGCGCGATTGTTACAAATTGGTTACTCTGTTTCACGGCGGGTGGACGTGGGCTCCATGCCAGCAGCGCAGGGGGTGGCCCCAGCCCTGTGGTGGCGGGGAGAGACGGGGGTTCTGTGCCTCCCTCCCGCTGCCACCATGGGTGAAGGCAGGCTTCGTACCTCCCTCCCGCTGATGCCTCGGGTGCGAGCAGGCTCCCACCGGCTCCATGGGGCACCACCAGGCCAGAGCGAGCGATCTCACAATTCCGTTATTAATTTGTTACTTTGCTGCACGTGGGTCCTCCCTGCAAACGAAAATGCGGTTTATAATCCAGTGTGGCTTATATCTGGACAAAGACCTAAATGTTGCCGACACCTGGACGTTGGGCTTATAATCAGGTGCGGCTTGTAATCGTGAAATTACTGTAAGTGTTGGTGTCTTGCCTGAGTTATAAAACTAATTTGATTAACCTCTGATAGATCTTTTAGATAAAATAAACATGAAAAAGTCAATGCTGAATGTTTTTTTGGGGTTTTCTTTTTTAACTTTTTATAAAAAACCAAAACATTCTCATCTCTGTTGACTTTTTTCCCTTATAACTTCTGAAGGATTTTAAGGCTGGTTAAAGGTAGCATTATAACAGCCCTGAGATGAAAATTCTCAGCTAGTTACTGATCAGAAAAAAAACATGGTCAACAGCTGACCCCTTTTTTTCTCATAGAGAACAGCTCTTCCAAATGGAGTCATATTTCCCAATGCCTGGGGCTGCCTGCTCTTTTTTCATCCTACCAAGAATTCAGTCAGCTTCAAAAGTACGAGTTTTTTATCATGTATATAGGGCAAGTGGATCAAGACCTGGAACAAAAGCCTTTTCTTTATTTTTTTAGCCTTCTGATTCTCCTTTGAACTTTAATTGCTTAATGAGATGTTGATTTTTATATGCACAGAGCTGTATTTTTAAAGGAAGACTGACTCTAGAAGAGGGTTAGAAATCACTTTTGTTCTTTTTATCTAAAATGGAAGAAAAACCTTCATCAGTGAGACATTTCCTCTCCCCAATATCTGGATTTTGCAGTTGTTTCTGGGTGGAGTTCTAAACGTTGATATTTTCAGAGCAAGGATGGTTTAGACTCAGTTTTTGCCAGCTGACTCTGTCAGGCTGAAAATCTGTCAAGTCTTTCCTCAAAGATCACCTTTGTTAGTGGACTCAAGCAGTCTATTTTATTGTTTCAGTATCTTTATGATAAGAAAGTGTTTTTTAATACTTAATCTGAATACTTCTCACAGAATTCAGTCTTGACTACTATGGGCATGGAGAAGAGATTGCATCTTTTTGTTTTCTGCAGTCTCTGTATTGTATGTTTGAACCCAGATTTAAGTTATCTTTGGGGAAGAAAGGAAAAATATAATTTACTACATTATAACTCTGCTTAGTTTATATGGAATATTTTAGGCTGCAAGTAAACATCAATTTATAGATATTTTATGAGCTTCAATTAGGATAGTGTGCAAAAATCAGTCTCAATAATTTTGAGTCTATTTACTTATAGCTGTCTGTCATTCGACATAAGAAAAATAAAACTCTACTGCTCAAATCCATAATTCTCTTTTGCTTTCATAAAAGTAAGGAAAAATATTTCTTTGACTACAGTAATTTCATGATTATAAGCTGCACCATTTTGACTAAAATTTTGCTCCCACCCCGGAAATGTGGCTTGCACCCCGGAGCGGCTAATATGTGGAAAAATTTCTGACATTTCCAACCCCGGAAGTGCCAGCCAGGGTGCCAAGCCAAGCACCTGCCAGTAAAAACTGGGTTTATGTGATTGTTACAAATTGGTTACTCTGTTTCATGGCGGGTGGAACCGGGCTCCGTGCCGGCAGCGCAGGGGGTGAGGGGAGCAGGGGGCTCCCTCCTTCAGGCAGCGCAGCCCAGGGGAGAGGCAGGGGACTCTGTGCTGCCATCCCTACAGCCCAAGGGAGAGGCAGGGGCTCCATGTTGCCATCCCTAATGCCTGGGAGGAGGTTGGGGCTCCCGTCCCCGCCTGCCGCCGCTGCCACGGGAGCAGGGGGTCTCCTTCCCCTCCTGCCGCCTGCCACCATGGGTGCTGGCGGGCTCCATCCCCGCCTGCCATCGCCGCCGCGGGTGCTGGTAGGGTCCATGTCCCACTGCCACCGTGGGGCAGCACCAGGCCAGGGCAAGCAAGCCCGGTGGCGGCCAGCCCCGAGCGGCAGCGCCGAGCTGGGCCACCTGGCCCTGTTGGCAGCCCCGAACAGGCTGAGCCCTCACAGCCGGAGCCAAGCCAGTAAACCCCTCCCCGATCCCGCTATTCTGTTACTATTTGGCAACTTTGTTGCACATGGGTCCTCACTGCGAATTACAGAGTGGCTTATAATCAGGTGCGGCTTGTGTATGAGCAAAGAATGAAATGTTGCCGACACCCGGGGATGTGGTTTATAGTCAGTGCAGCTTGTAATCATGAAATTACTGTAGTTGGGATAGTACAGACAGAGAGATAAATAAACACTGATAATACCAATTTCCCAACTTAATCTCTTTGAACTTTTCAGAGATCATCTCATGTAAACCATGGTGAGATAGTGTCTGTAAGCAAATCCCAGATTTGATGCTGCATTGTGTCAGCATCACCAAGATGACAATTCATCTACTTCTTCTATCATCCATTCAATGCTATAGGACCAAAGTTTTAAACAAATAAAGCACCTACTTATCTCTATAGGAAAGGTTCATTTTTTATTCCGTACTTCAAAGCAATGATTGAAAACCTCTAGCTGAATAAAATCTTTTCTGTAATGAAGTGAAACCGCAGTGAAACTGCTCTAACAGTATATAACACACTGCTAGTCAGCAGCTTGAAAACAACCTTCACTGCATAATGTAAAATGTAATTTTTACATGGCAAAGTTATGACAGCTTCTTAAAAAGCTGAATAAATATAATCTTTTATATACCCAAAATAAAAGTTAACGAGTGATTCAAGGTAACAGAAACTACTATTTGATACCAGCACCAAAAGACCTCGTGACTCTATTGAGGTCAACAGTAAAAGTCTGGGGGTCTTGACTATGCCAAATTGTCTTGATGTGGTTAAACATTCTGATTCAAGGTGAGATCTGATGGATCAGTAAAGCATGAACTATGTGAAATAAATATGCACAGAGACAGATGGTCAATCACCAGCTTGACTTTGATCCTAACAAAGTGTTGTTGACAGCATAAGAGGATTTGTTCTTCATTAATAACCAGCTGGATAAAGAGAAATTTTCTTATTTATACCAGGTATCATACAGGTTAATCAGCCCTGGAATACATATAGACACTTTCCTCTTCCAGAAAGAAAATTATCTTGGCCAGAGACCATAACCAGAGAGATCAGAAATTAATTGGACTTCCTTACAGTATCCAAGGGAACATTGCTGATTACCTACGTATAAAAATGTTGATATGCAAGTCCACCAGATATTATTACTAATATACTGTAAATCAAAATCCTCAGCAATTCTTTGTATTGAAAAAGACTGATTCCAACAGAACGGAAATTTTTGTTTCAGTGGATGCATGAAGAACAAAAACTCTCCAATTTCAGCATGAAATTTGTTATATTGTGGCAGCATTAATAAAAAGGGTAATATACTATGTGTAGGATAATTTAATGATGGTTCTAGAGAAAAGTCAGAGAAAGTAAACTTTCCAAAGTAAAATTTACCACTGTCTGTGAAACTGATAACACATCTGTAACAAAAAACTTTATGAAGAAGTCTTTATAATCAATTATAGGGGTGGTCTTAATGTGATTGAGCTTATGTGGTACCTTATATCTCAACCATGACAACATTTATATGCTACATATTAGGTATTGAACAAATGATAAATGTGAGAAAGAAAGCAAAAGGTTATCCTAAATTTTATATGTTGTTGAATTAAGTGGTTTATGTTCCCTACCCAGTAAGTCCACAGTGAAGGTATACTTAATTCTCAAATAGATCTGGATTTAACACAATCCTCTATCTCATTTTTAATTAGATGGGATTGTTATTATTTTTAAAAATTATCAAGGCATCACATTTTATAATCCAGAGTGACTTCTCTTTAGGAAAGAAAAAAAAAATATTGAAAAACTATTTTTGCGATGTGAATAGTTTAGTGCAAGCATTTTATTTGCATCACATTTTCCTGATCATATAATGGCAAGTAATACAGTTTATTATGAATATTAAAAAAAAAAAAAAAAAGGGTTTGAATACTTATTATTTGCCTGGGTTTATACATAGGAAAAGAAACAAAATCCTTTTCTTCTGCTTGAACAAGTCATTAAATATTAGAGACAAATTTAATAACAATAAGTATATTTGTATTCCTTCTACTCCTAAGTTTCTTAGGCTGTAGGACAACCCATTAGTTACTCCTTCCATCATTGATGTTTGAACCTTTATATGGTAGTTGCATCTGTGACACCTCAAAATTTTTGGGAGGACAGAAGTTGACCATTGCACTTAGAGCTTGCCTATTCAGTATTCAAATTTATAGTCCTTTTTTAAAAAAAACCTTTGCAATGCTAAAGCTCTGCATAGGTTAGAAACATTCTGGAAAGCATCTGTCTCATTAGTCTAGATCCTGTCAAGGCTATCCAGACATGTTCATGATCATTTGAAGAAGAGTAAGCAAAGTGTGGTATAATTAACAACAATTTTGAATAGATAAGGCCCATATAACTTTAAACAAAAAGACATTTTCTTACGTTTCTCTTTTTTCTTGAATAAGAATTAAACATAACTCTAAATATAAATATTTGCAAAGTGTCAAACCAAGTGAAACTAACCTGAATTTCTACCCAAAAGCTGAAGCAAAATGCCAAAGAGCCGTGATCCAGAAGCAAAGACTGTGAAGCAGGAGATCATTGTCCATTACAGAATTATGTTCTATTTATGAACAGAAAGGGTTTTACAGTCTCAAGGCTCTCTCCATAACCTTGTGTGTAATCACCATAAAGACTGGCACTGTGAAGAAAACAACATTTTACTAACTATAGAGACATTAACTGAACTGTACCACTTGGATTTTATGCTATGAGGATTCCAGGAGATGCTTTGGCAGTAAAACAATACTTTATTTAGGCACCATTGTTTTCAAACAAAATATGGTATTTTTGTTCTAGAATCAGATTATAATAGAAAAATAATGAATTCTTCTAAAATTTCCAGCCTGGAGAGTTCCATCAAGGTTTTTAAACTGGTGAGTAACCCATCTCACTTCAGGCAACCTGGCCTGAATTAATCTACTCTCTATACTTCTGAAAATAATTTCTCCTTGCTGGAAATGACCTCAGCAGTTAACACTTACTAGCAAATGCAATTAAAAGTAAATTTAAGAGACAGAGGTTGGTGGTTTTTTCTGGTTCTTTCTGTTGTGTAGTTGAAGGAAGTTTTATAACTTCTATAATTCCTTAATTCTTGCTTATTATTTCTCAGGAAAGAAAGGGCTTTTCTTATGTATGTTTAAAAATAACATGCCACTGAACTTTATGAAACACTCATTTTATACAAGCTTGCTTAGATGGTTAAAATTAATTCTTCTATTCCAAAATTATTAATTCAATAATCTGAATACAACTGTAGGGTTAATTTCTATTCCTTTCTTCTTTTTTCTGTTTATGGTTTGCTACAAGTTTTATAATTAAAAAATGAGTACTACAATAAATTAGGGTTTTTTGGTCTAAATATATGTATTCAAATTGTTCATCCTCATAACTTGAAGTTCATTTAATAAATGAATTTCATCAGTTCAATGCCAATGATGCTTCTAGGTCTGCACGCAAATAGTATTGAGTAGTGGTCATGAAGCATCCTGTATTACATTAGTCTCCTGTTTTCTCACAATTACCTCTTCTTTATCTTTGCATTCTTCTTCATTTTTAGAAGCCCCGGGCATCTGAGGGGTTGCTGGTATTTCTGAAGTGTAGCCACTGAAGATGCCTATTTTATTTTGCAGAATTATCTCTGCCAAATCTCCTTTCCCTACTGAAAAAGGCCGATGTATGTCCTCTGTTCACTTATCTGAAATTCCCACTTAGTCTGGACCAAAATATTTTGCAGTATCATGTTCCTGAGTGAAAACTAATTCCTCTAAAATATCTGCCTCTCTAAGAAGAATATTAGCAACTTATAAAATAACTGTTAAGGATTTTTTCCACTTTTGGATAGGCTGAGATTTCTTTCAGTGGTGGCTCCAAGTTTTGAAAGCTTTTTAAAAGGGTTATTCATCCAAGGTTACAACACACCTTTTTGTTCAGTTGTAGAAAAATACATTTTCTTTAAATTTAAATACTTCCAAACCATCAAAAATTATTTATGCAATGCTTTAAATGCTATAGATTCTATATAATATTACTGCATCCATCCACTTACACCTTCTTCTTAAACCAAAGACTGTTTTTATATTTCAGATACCACCTTTTAGATGGAAGACATTTAGGATAGTTGTTACCCACTGTCTTCTTTCCAGACATGGAATAGTGTGTCACAAGGGAGCTGCAGCTCCATCCTGGATTATTGTTCACAACCTGAAGGTACTCTACTAAATAAAATAAAGTTAATACCTTCTTATATCTCTTGCAAGACACCCTATTATTAAAGAAAGAGCATGATTTCAAATTGCAGGTGGAAATGGACTACTGACTTGAAGAATCAGTCATCAGCTTTTGGAAGACTCGGTCTATATTTATCATTCCGGAAGTTTTGAGAGGCTTATTAGGTAAAGGAACTTTCTGACATTCTACTATCCATTTTAAAGAGCTTAATTCTCCTATTTTTTTCTTTTTTCTTTTATACATACATGTACAAAGAGATTTGCATACACACACAAGGAGTTTTGAGTGCCTACAGTAGAGCAGCAAGTACCACTTACCGTGATGTTCCTCAAGATTTTTATGTATTTTTGCAAATTGACTTAATCCATATGAGAATAATATGCTCAACAAATTTACACAGAGACTCCAGGATGGATTTATGTCAAATTGCACTTAATTTCAACATGTAACAATTCTGATTAGCTACCCTCACCTCCACTGGGCTGGCTGGCAGGCCAGAAATGTTCTCCTCTCCGGGGTGCCAAACTCAGAATAAATTTGCTTTCATGTCTCAGCATGTGTAAGCTAGTTATTGTGCACAGGCCTCAGTCTTTACTTTTAATAAGGTGATTTTTCATTTTCTGGAGCACAAGGTTTTAATTTAAAGGGGGTTTTTTTTGTTGTTTGTTTGCTTATTTACTTCTTATTACCAAATTCCTTGTACATCAGACATTTTATCCTGGAAAATAAATGTTTAAAATAGAAGCTAGAACAAATGAAACTGTTGGACCAAAGATTATTAAAAAATCTAGAGATATCTAATCAGACCATTTATCCCTGTCACACGTTTTCAGAAGCTACTACAAAACTTTCATCTACTCTCCTAGGAATTCTTCATCACTTTCTGCCAAAGTGTCAGCAAAACAATCTATTCATACCATTTTGGATTCAGCTGAAACCAAAGGTTCTGGACAAATGAGACCTAAAACACTTAGTAGGTCCATATGATCTATGGAATTGCTTTGAAATTTTAAAGTATCACATCCAAATTTTATATTTTTTTTTGGGTATATTGAAATAACAATGCCCTTAGAAAGATGTAAAACATCTGAGCATGCATTGCTTCTCCTCTACTTGTATTTGAGCTTTCTCTTTCCATTTTGTAAGAGTAGACTTTTAAATAAGGTATTTTAAATGTTTCAAATTCCTTAATAACAACGTTCTCTGGCAAAATATATCCATCACAGAAATATGTGTTTTTCAAAATATTTAAATATTTGCAGCATATAATTATTTGGTATGAAAGATAATGAAGTATCATTATATTTATATAATGTGTCATTATATTTATTTAATGTAATATACCCCAGGTAGCAAATAAGTACCATGGAGTCACTTGGTCACTCTCCTGATTGGATGGGAAGAAGAATCAGAAAAAGGTAAAGTCCCTGTGTTGAGCTGAGAACAATTTAATATCTGAAAAAAATGTTATTAATAATTAACTAATAGCAATGGAAGTAAAAATAATGAAATAGAAATAAAAATAGAAATAATAATGGAGAAGAAAAGAGATATAATAAAAAGAGAGGGGAATAAAACCCAAGAAAAAACAAGCAATGCTCAATAAATTTGCTCACCAGTCACTGGCAAATGCCTAGCATGTCCCTGAGCAGCAATCAGCCACTCACAGCCAGCTCTGCCCAGTTTGCATTCTAAGTGTTCTCTGGTATGGAATATCCCTTCAGCCAGTTTGGGTCAGTGATTCCAAACATTTTCAGCATCATATATCCACTTGATTCAGCAAATTGAGGTGGTCAAAAACATCCACTTGACTTTTAACAAATAGTTCTTGTAAAGTTATTCATTGCCCGTTAAGAGCACGTCATGCTTCACTGAGTAAAAGTAGTGATCACTGCATCCACTAACCTTTCTTATACCTTGTAACAAGCTGTAGCTTATTTCTTTTATTGTTCTTCTCTCACTTTTTGTAAGGATCATTAACAAATGAAAGTTTCCATTCAAACTAGCTATGTACTGACTTTTTCTTCAAAATTGGTTTATTCCACTTTAAATGCAGGTTGTGTGGCTCAGGGGTCCACAAGTGTACATGTTGCTTTCCATGGGGTATATTACCCTTATAGTCACAATGGTGTGGTTCTGATTTTAATTTGTGCAATCTTAGAAAATTTAAAGCAAATGGGGTCCACTTTTCATAACTTCTAGACATGCAACATTGACTTTGCAGATGATATCTGAACTAGAATTCCCATACTGACAAGGAACCTTCCCAACAGCCTTTTTAATGTTCCAGTCTAAAAATTGCACCTCATTTCTAGCACTTATTTCTTTTCCCATTTGTTACTTTTTGTGCAAAAGAAACCAAAATTGCAACATACTTGAGAGCAGACAAAAGCCAAGTGCTGATCTGTAAACAATCTGGATGTTATGTTGGTTCACATAACCATAATCTGTTTCCCAGTGGACAGAATTTTAATTTTCTTCAATAATTAATGAAGAAGCTGACTTAAGAAAAATAAAATAAAAACTACAAGGATCATTCAGCTGTCTATTCCTAGGCCTACATGCCAAGAATTATAATTTGCCCATTTCTAATAAGTAGATTTTTTTTTAAATAAATAGCAGCTAATAGTACCTTCTATTTTCCAGTTTAAAACAGAAGATAATTTACAATGTATCTTAATTTTAATCTTAATTTTTTTCTCTTCCCACAGGTAGACATTCACTAAGTACTGTCTAATATTTGCAGTAAACAAGAGAGAGGAATGACAGATATTTTTTATCATTTCTTATATCACAACAATGTATCTCCAGGCATTATTTCATATACATGCTGATATAAACAGAAATTTTATGAAATGACAGTTTGACAATAAGTAATTTAAGTGGTATCATACCATTCAGGTGTAAGGAACAATTTAAGATTATCCAGGCTAACTCAGTCTTGATTTCATTTTTAATCACATTTTCTCATTTGATTCATTGGATTTGTTGGCATTAACACTTCATTTTTTAGCTTTCCTTTGTGCAATGTCCTAAGTATTGATGCTTTTCTTTTAGGAAGTATGGGGCAAACAACTTCTAACGCTGTGAGTAATGAGGACTCAACAGGGCTGTGTAACAACAACCTGATGTTCCTCAGCGCAGCATGAGATAAGGGCAGTCGGTTTTCACCCTCGGCTTGTGCCAACAGGAGATGACACACACACATCTCTGCTATCAGAGCTCGTTTGATAACAACAGAAAGGCACGTCATGGCAAGGACCAGAGTGCCTCAAGGGTCCTGGCTGAGACAGGCAGACTGAAGATGCAGCACCTAATTAGAGAGTAAACTTGCTTAAGTCTTTCAGAGTCTGCAGGGAATATTTACAAAATAGTATTTTAAAAGTCTTAAAACCCAACTGAGTTGGGACAAACTTTAATGCCAGTTGAAGGCATTTCATTAATTTTACCATTCTGCTCCCTCTTTGACATTTTTCAAATCCCTTTTTCACAGGATGGGAGGTTGTCAAGAGACTTAGGGACCTAAAAAACTTAGATTTTTTTTTTTTTTTCATGTTGACAAGAAAATGTTTTTCTCTAACCTTCCTGAAACAGTGAAACAGTAAAATTATTTTCACAGATATTTTTTAAACTATTCAACTTGAAACAGATTTGTAGCCAGAAAAAGTATAAATATTTAAAACCTAACAGAGTATTAAGCAAACTGAAAATAGGATCTTATAATTGGAATGTCAGCTAGTTTTCTACAATTTCTCATTAACCGATGTCCCTCCTATAACATTTTTCATTAAAGTATGGCCTTCTGAATTGCCCTAAAAAATGACTTATATTTGAATACATCAATGTATGCCCAGCTAGTCCTATGGCTAGTAACCCAGAGAAGAAAATAATTCCGGCATTGCTTCAATAATAGTGCTTCACATTTCTTTTCATACAGAAAGCCTCCAAGAGTTATACAGAATTAATCTGGGAGCAGATTTGCATGCTTGCAAAGAGAAAAGCCATATTATGTATAGCAGCAGCTCACAGCCTGAGGTGTTGCCACTGCCAGTAATCCCACTATCCTGCAATGAGAATACTGACCTGGATAATGTACTCTACATATTTATCTAAATAATGGCATAGACTCTCTAATTTTCTCAGACCAGCAGCCTGTCTACACTGCTTTATGCTGCTACAGTATTTAGTTATGGTAGCCCTAGAAAAAACATTAAGAATCTTTTCAAAACAGAAATATGGCTTAAATTCTCTTTACCTTCTTTCACCTATAGAAGAAAAACTCTCATTTTCACACATTTAGTTTTGCTTTGTTGATTGTCTCAATGATTCACATACAAATTTGAAGAAAATATAGAGAAAACAACTTCTTCCTTTTTCTCCAAACAACTACAAAATACTCTTCAATATACAAAGAAAACAGGAAAAAAAAGAAGTTTTCCAATTAAAAAATCAGTGCAAACCAGGAGGGCCTGAGCCTACTTCCACAAAATTTGTAGAATCTTGCCTTAGCTCATTGAATGCACATACTGATCAGCAGCACATAGAGCATAATCTTTCCTAAGTTTTTCCTCCTACTTCACAAACTATTTCAAGATTCAGGACAGGTTTATCAAGGTGTAGAAGCAATTGTTCCTCTTAATCTCAAATCATTCTTAGTCTCACAACATCTCTCCAAAGTGTTAAATATATTTAAAAGGGTGAAAAAATAAGAATATCAAATATGCAGGAAGCCTCTGTTTAGTGATAGATCCTTTTTACTGTGAACCTGCAAGATAAACAAAGCATAATCAAATATACTTAAACTATGTTATGTCTTCATAAAGGCAGCCTGCCTTTTCTCCAAGATAAATTAGGAGGAAAAAACCCCACCCAGCTTGTAATAATTATAGCTGGAAGAAAATTCAATTTGTACTACAGTGAACAGACTAAGCTTGTAGTGTCTACACTGTTTTTGACGTTTTGAGAAGGAAAATAATTCAGACATGAATAAAACATCTCTATAATACATGGATGTACAATATAAAGAAATTCACTGTTAAAAGCAACTGACTCCTCTAAGTTTATCAACTGGGGAAAAAAAAGGAATATAAACAAAAGCAAAGACATAAAAAACAAGTGAAAATAATCACAATAATAATCAACTCTACAGTTTGTCCACTGAAAAAGACTCTCTTTCAAGCTAGCCATAGAGATAGGCTAACCAGAATAGGCTCCTGGAAGAGAAAATAAAAATAAGATTAAATGACTTGACCAATTTTGTTTGCATTTCCCAAGCTATCAAACAATTAAACAGCCAAAAGCTACCCTAGAAACATATTTAATTAATATGCATATGCATTTATATGTAACATGTAATTTATATTACAAGAACACAAAAATAGAGATAGAAACCTAAATTTTGAAACATAATTGCAGATCTAGTACACAAAACAATGCTTGTCTCCCCCAATCCTAAGATACTCAACATTTATGTATTTTACTTAGTAAAAATCTGCTTTGATTGAAATTCTAGAACTTCTTCTTCTGTGTGGTTTCCTGCCAGTTTTCACGTATTCTGTAACTGCTGTTCTCACAGGTGCTGGCCCTTTTCTTTCCTTTCTCATCATCTTCCACAAACCTTCCCGCTCCTGAGGTGATGCTCTCCCATTATTCTGCTGATGTGCGTACAGGAGCTATGCCCCAGCCCTCGGTAAATGAGTTGTGACACATTGACTTCTGCTGGCAGCCACCGCTCCTCAGGAAGGTCATGCACCCAGGAGGGATGTCCTTATGATTTAATCCACCATATGCTGAGCTCTGAACAGAAGTGCTCCTCACACATTTCAGTACCTGATCCTCCTGAAAATGGAGTGGATGTCAAGTAGGGTGACCTAGGTTGGCCAATTTAGGAAAGGTATAAATTCAGGCCAGGATAAAGTGCAAAAATATATTAGGAAAAAAGTGCAGAATAGCTGCTACACTAATGAGCTGCACTTTGGATAAATCTGGATGAGGCCAGTTTAGTCACATTTAGTCTAGAATTTATCAGGCAGGCTACAAAAGGTAGTTTTGTTTCTTTTTAACTTGTTGTGGTAGCTTTTAATCTAGCTCAGGCATTGTGTACAGAGAAAATATGGCACTCTGAGTAGACTTTTTCTGGGGACTACCTAAAAGGCAAAAGCAGTAAGCGTGGTGTACAAATTACATTAGATAGTACACAAGTTCTTATGAAATATTGTAAATACATTTATAGGACAGTGACCATTTACCTTTTCCAAAATACTCTTATGAACCAAGACAGAGATAACAGCCTAAAGTGTATAAAGTATGATTAGCATTTTGCACCAGTTTCCTACATAAGTAAATTCTGAAATGATGGGGNTTTTTTGTTTTTGTTTTTTTGTTTTTGTTTTTTTGGGGTTTTTTTTGTTGTTTTTTGTTTTTTTGTTTGTTTGTTTGTTTGTTTTGTTTTGTTGTTGTTGCTGTTTTGTTGTTTTTTTATTTTTAATGGGGGACAGAGCCAGAGTTAAATGATAAAGACTCACTTATGTCTTTTGATTTCTGCACATCCTCACCTCTCATATTTTTGTTCTATACAAATGCATGGCTTTGAAGCAGATATTTTATTTTTATAGAAGTCTGGTCATGATTTCTGTGTGCATTTTCTTGGGCCAGGATTCAGTATTTATTTGATGTAACAGAGCTGGTGTCTGACAGCATATGAAAAGGAGACATATACATGATAATAATTTGATTTAACATAGACTACAACCATGAAATAAGGGTCACTATTGTAAGTAAGTGCCATCTTAAAACAGTTGAGAAAACCAGTTTCTCTCTGTTCAGTTAGGAGCCATGGTAAGTAAATCAAGATCTTCAGGTTCGTAGGAATTTTGTAGAGTCCAATTGAGTTCAACCTGAAAATCTGCCAAATCAATCCAAATGTAGTTTATCCTGTTCCCTCATAAATGTTGCCTGTTTCCCAGCTGGACTTTCTGTGTATGTGCTTCTTAAGGTTATTAGACAAACAAGCCCTGTGTTTTCATTTTAAAATTTCTACTAAGATTGTTTCTTAATGGATATAGGGTGTCTATTCACTAGTACATGAATTTTGAGACCTGTCCCTATCATAAATACGCCTTAGTAAGTCACTGCAGATCCCACCAGTGAGTGGGCTCACCTGTTACACAGTTGCTCTACTTAGTGGTCTGATTTAGTTGTGTATGCAAGATCATTTCCACAATCGAGAATCTCACTTAAACCGGAATGTAAAACTGAGGGGGCATCCTCAATTTTATCATCTTAGCAGTTAATGAAAACGTCAAGTTGCATTTCAGTCAGGACAGATGCCTAAAGCATCCTACCTTGTTTACTCATCCATTCGTCCCCAGTACTACTGAAATTATTTTTTTTTAAGGAAAGGAATTTCTGTCTTATAATACCTCTTGTGCTTGGCATTTGTCTGCCCCACCTGGCAACAGCCAGTTCATGACTGTGTTTGTGGCATCAGCTGTTGTGGCCCATTCAGCAGCACAATTGCAGTAGTCACAACAGATAGGCTGGGTGTGATTGCCACGTGCCAAGGGTGTGATGGACACAGTTGTCATGTCATGGGCACATCTTTGCCATATAATGGGCATGTGATTGGTGCTTTCTGGGCACACCATGAGTGCCAGATGGGTGCATGACTGCCACGTTCTTGTCACGCAATGGGAGCACAGCTGCCATGTGCTGGGCATTTGATGGGTGTGTCAGGCAAGGGACTTGTGCTGTGACCAGCTCCTGCTCTTTAGCTGCCCCTACTTTTTGCTCTGCTGCTGCTTGGCAACAAAACCCAACAGGTTTTCTAACAGTTCCTCGTTATTCCAGTGTCTTTTTAGAGGTTCTGCCATTCTGTAGAAAGGAGATGCTTGAGTATGTTTTATTTTGTCTCTCAACCATGGGAGACGTCTTCCTCAGTCTTAACCACCATAACCTGAACCACAATCTGTGACTGCTTTATAGTTAACAACAGACTTCCAAGCCAATCTGTTCTCTTTTGTCAGCTGTGACTTCTGTAACTTCATTTCATAAACCATTGCTCCAGGATGAAACCATTGCCTCTTTCCCAGCACACTTAGGCTCAACTATTTATTTAAAAATTTGTATTCTTTTACAGACTATGTCTGAAGAGAGCTACTTGGAAGAGAATTCCAGGAAGCATGTTCTGCAAAAAGCTGGTGCAAATGGTCTCTGAGCTGAGGGGAGAAGTGATACCCCAGCGATCACCTTTAATTAGATGGTGGCAGGAGTGGGCATTTTATTTGCTGAAAGGAGAGCCAGGCACTAGAACAGGCTAACCAGGGGAGTAGTGGAATCACCATCATTGAAAGCATTTAAAGGATGTGGAACTTGGGAACATGTTTTAGAGACGGACTTGGCAATGCTGGGTAAACGAATGGATTTGATGATGTTAGAGGTCTTTTTCATGCATAATTATTCTCTGTTTCCGTGACTTTGAAGCAGAGGATTTACTTTCCCACATCCCTGCTTAATCCACCCCTGGTGTCACACAGGGCCTCTCAGTGACGTGCTATGGGTGACAAACACCTTGCAAAAATGCAAACTCTAACATCAGAGAGGCTTCAGCAGTGGTTTGTGTGTGCATCCGTGGTTTTGGCAATCTGTTTCTGGAATAAGCTACCAACAGATGTTTGTCTATTTAGAAATGGAACAGTTTAACAAATGGTGGCTATAAAATGAAGACTCTTAAATTGCTGATCTTAGAAGTCCAAACTATCAAGACTGAAGACACTTTAGAAGAGATGTGAATCATATTCAGAAATCATATTTGCTATCACAAAGATTATCCATCAGAAGTAAAGTATAAATCACCTTATTTTCAATTAAAATTCAATACACACAGAGAATTTGCAGCTTTATTTATGGAAATAAAAAGGGAAATTATTACATTATCATTAATATTTCTCCAGGGATTGTCTATCAAAAGACTGTAAAACTGTCAAAATATCTCTACTGAACTGGAACCAGATCACAGACTTTCTATGAATGAAAAATAGACATCAACTTTTGTATTTATCACGGTTCAGGAGAAAAAACAACTGCGTTCATGTTTATTGTTCAATTTGCTGCTTTGTGTATCTCCCACATAATTTATAACAACTGGTATGATTTTATTAAAACATGACTTTATTAAGTTGGTGTGGTCCAACTGTTCAACTCACAAACATAAACTACTCAGAAGTTGACTTTGCCCATCTTTATTATACCCACAAGGGATAAATTATCCCTTAGGTTTGATAGAAATGCTGTGGTTCAGTTTGAGGACAACGTTTAACAGCGTCTACTCTGACATTGTCTCCTTAAATTTCCTGAGGATTTCCAAATGTATATTATTAGTAATGAAGATGGCATAAATGGAAGAGATTATATACAATAAGCTGGCAGGAAAATAAGACTTAAATGAGCAGCTGAGTGATTGCACTTTGTCATTCAGATGGAGATGAAAAGCTATATAGAAATAAACATCTAAATGAGAAATGTGAAACTGTCCTATTCAATTTTGAAACAAAATGTTCTGCTTCTTATTAAGGCCCAAAACAACCTTTTGGTTTTTCTCTCCAATGATGAAAGATGGAAGGAAGCAATATAAAAAGCAACCATCAGCAACCATAATTTACTGCAGTCACTCATCAGTGTATGTGACAGGCACTTGTGTATCCACAACTAATTTTCAACTTCTATGACTACAGGTGACCTGATGATTTTGTTATCATGACAAGCTGCAGATTAATATTAACCATTGCCTAACTTCATGCTGTATTTTTTTGCCCCTGTATACATTCCAACATAAAACTTTGTACAAAATGAGAATCTACTGAAGGTATATAATGGAAAACTCTAGACTTAACAATTTATCCAGAGATTTACTAAGTACACATACTGAAGTACATGTTTTACAACAAACTAGAACTCATTACAGAGTCATTTTTGTGTGATTTATTGTGCTCTACTGCTGAATTGCAGATTCACTGCACACAGAAAAATCAGATATTGACAGAATTAAACAGGAGAAATTTTTAACATTGCTGTGACTTCCTGCAAAAGACTTTGCCCTCAAGATACAGCTACAGTGACCATATCCTTTTTGTTAATGAGGGAAAACCTGAGTGGGAAAATAAAAGGTATTAGATGCTAATGTAGAAATAATGTGCAAAATACATAAGACACTAAGATCCATATTATATGAAAAAGGCCAGTCATTCATAGGAGTAGAACTGGGGATAGGTGCAAATTGTTTTGACAGAAGCCAGCCTCAGACAAAGGATCACTACAATGTAATATGACAATGGCTATACATATGACATAAAGAGGAGCCATGGCTGCTTTGGAAGAAATTATTTTTTCTTGAGGACCTAAGTGAGCAGAAAACAAACATATGAATTTCCAAAGACTAAGTCCAATTTTTCAAAGGAGTAGTTGTTCCTATTTTAAAAGTTGTCTCTAACTTCATAGCAATATATTAAGTCTTTGAGCATGTAAAAATGGCAATGTATCTGAAATTGTTATGTGTTCTGATAAGCCTAGCAACATCTCAAAAAAACTTTTTCAAGGAGACAACAAGAAACTCCCAGTCTCTGGTGCATATATAAGCATTCAAACTTTCCCATTCAAATACCCAGAACTTCTGGACATTGGTTGCTGTGCCTTTTCCTTGGCTCCTGTGGTCAAAAATTAGTAGCAAACCACTTTGTTGTGGTGGATGCAGTTAAGTACTGATCTGTGAAATTTTTCATCCCTTAAGTCCTTATGTACTCTAAAGAAGATCATATTCATTTGGAGCTATTCTGATGAAAGTTGCAGGAAACACATGGTTACTTGCTTGCACATCAATCAGTGCACCCTCCCTGTGGTCCATCCTCAAAGGAATTTCATCACTCACCTATTACCAAACAAAGAGGTATTGCAACTTTTCTAAACAATATTTGAATCTTGGTCATTGTTGCCATTGGAAACAAATGGAGAGAGTCACCTCAAGTTACTCTTAATTAGGCCAAACCTTTCAAAGAAGAGTAAAACGTCCCTGAAAATTGTTGGAATAAAAGTGTTCCTGAAGAGCCAGAGTTGGGAGGACAGAGACACAACCTGAAAAATTGTGAGAGCAGATCAAAATCAGTCTCCTGGATAACTCATGATTACTCAAAACACAGAAACTACTGCTATTGACTTTGACTTGTGCAGTGTTTGTGCATTTTGTGTTCATGAGTCAGCTCACAGAAGGCGACCAACTCCAGAGTCATTATCCTCAGGTGACTGGGGGATATGTTGTCAGACACCTTTCACAGACCTCTGCAGGGCTCTGATGGTTCTGCCTTTGAAAAAGCTGCAGCTGGGATACTCAGAAGCAAAAGCCTCAGCAGAACTCAAAATGGAAGATGGAGAATGACTATGACTTTTTTCTCTTTGCTATTGCAAGTATTATATAGATTAAGGGTTATTTTTTCCCTTTAACAATAATCTCTGATATTATAGGAGTCACTGATTTCACTTTTAATGTTATTATATCTTCAATATGGTTTGCTGAAAGAACTAAACAATGTATTACAGATATTTTTAAGTGTAAAATGAGCTCAATTTATAATGATTTATCTGTATAAATTAAGGATGCTTCAAGATTCAATCTTGCTGGGTCTATGATAATTTAGTGTCTGCTGTTTTCTTATAATGTCAACCTATGTACCTAAAAATATATTTGTAGTTTCATGTACTCCAGATCAAGAAAATTGCAACATTTATTAAGTTACATGTGGACATAAAATATCTATAAGCACTTCTGAATCAGGTAAAGTTAACACAGTCTTTCCATTTTAAAAAATGCAATTTCATTCTGTCTCAAAAAGCTGGGGGAAAAAAAGAGGCTGCCCATCAAACTAAATAGACAAAAAATCCATGTATCCATCAAGATGAGTATTTTTTATTCTTAGATAAAAAAGCAATTGCCGATAAAACCCAAGAATGCCGAATTCCTTTTATCCAGAGAGAAGATTTATAAAACAACCATTAACGCAGCTTTTCATGTGAGCACTATGCAAGAATCAATAAGTCAGCACGAACCCAATGCCTTTATACAGCCTAGCAGGACTGCCCGTAGTGGCATAGTCCTCCACAGCAGGGAGGAGATCCGAGCTGGGACCTGGCTGCTGTCAGTGGATACGGCTGCCTCAGCCATCTGCAGGATAGCAGGGGCTCTGCAAGCAGCTGCCACGTTACATCAGGAATGTTTCAGATCTGGGTTTGATTCCCACTGTTTTCTGGTGTCTGGACGACAGGCCAAAGTAGGCATGTCTGCTTCCCGCAGCTGTTGTTCTGTATCTGAGCATGCTGAAATTCTCAAGGTGTACAAAACAGCAGGTTTTCTTGTGGAGGGATAGCTATTTTATTAATTTCCTATAAACAGGGTAAGATTTCTGGGTAATATAATAAGAGCACATTTTTACCTGAAGATCTAGTTAAATAAAAAAAATAAAAATATGGTTCATTGATCTTTTTTTACATTGAAAGAAAAGCATTTCACCATTTTAATTTAAAAAATAAAATATAAATGAACCCTATTCACTAAGAAAATTTCTTCTCAAGGTTAAAGAAAATCACAATACTGGACATCACTGTATAATTGTTAGTCACTGTAATATCCAGAGATACTCCAACTGTGTCACAACAGGATTTACCAGCATACACCCACTGCATCATCAGTTTGAAAGCTCAAAACCTGTGTACACATAAATTACTCTAATAAGTGGCAAGTTGACAGGGAACATCTGCTCTGGCTGGTGAATCCGCTAATGTGATCCACCTGTCACTCTGGGTCATTACATAACTGCAGTTCGGAACTGCTGTAATATTTTTGGCACATATACAAAGCTCCAAGTTGCATTAACAGATTGAACTGAGGTCCAAGATTAATACACCTTTTTTAAAAAAAAAAAAAAAAACACAAAACAAAGCATTTACAGTACTCATTAAGGCCACTGGGAAAATATCTTGGAAATTCATTTCAGCATGATTTTACACTCCTTGTTTTTCAGTTAGAAGCATTTCAGAGGGCATTTCACTACAGTTGCCATAAATAATAAAAAAAAGTGGCAGGAGATAGTTGTCATGAAGTATTGATCCAGAGATTGTTTTAAGCACTAGTTTTCACATTGTGTCTTCCTATGTGTCTTTCTGTTTATTTCCACATTTCTTTCTCCATATCAGCCAGCCTAGAAACCAAATGTTTTCAGCAGTAATGTCAAGACTCAGAACTTAATCTAAATTTTAATATTAAATATTCATAAAAGCCAGAAATAATCTAGCTAAGATTTCACTACTTTTAGCAAAGCATACAGTCATTAAGAATGTAAGAGCTGACCCACCTTAAGCCTCTGAAAACAGAACATTATGGTTTAGGTAATTTATGTCAAATTCACCTTAGAAAATGAAAGTTCTCTTGCACAAATGATACTCATCATGCATTTAAAAGGTAAAGCTCTGATAAAATTTCTACATATACAAATTACTGTTATGTCTAAAGAGATGAACCACAAATCAGCATAAACCTACATTCAAGATGGGCCATCACCCTGAAAACTGGAACATCTCAGCTCCTATTTTGGTTAGATAGTGATTATTTATCATCAACTTTTAAATGATGTTCAACATTCAAAAGGCTTTGTTTCCCTCTTATATGTATATATAATTTAATATTTAAAAGACACCATGAATTATCAACAGTATGGCTTCACCTGGTATAACCATTGGATGTGATACTTAATTCACCAAAGAAATCCACAAGTGTAATACAGAGAAAACTATTCCAAAAGTTTTGCTATACTATGTTGCAAGTTATCCACAAGAAGTATTTCAAATAACCTTTTACCTAGCTTTAAAGGGTAGACATTAAATTCTTGATCTATGTAGAAGTTGAAACAAGGCAGACACAGACACACAATTGTTTCTTCTTTTTGTGTCCTTTTTATTTCAAAGACAAAACTCAATATCTCACAAGTTTCTCCATCTTTCAAATTTCCAGCTGAGAAGATGTTCTTTTTATCCATTGATAAAAAAAAATATCTATGATCTGAGTAGAGAACTGAAAAATTATCTAAGGGTTTTTTTTTCAGAGACAAGTCAAAAAACAAACTGAGCTACCCTAGCTTAAGTGAAAGGAGAATTAAGCTGTTCTTCACTGTCATATCTCTGGAGCTCAGTGGGAGCAATAGAAGGAGTTACAAAGAAAGCACTACCAAAGGGGAAAATTGGTGTCTCTAATTGGATTCCAAGATATTTCTATCTAATATAAGTAAAATTTGGAGCAGGAGATATTGGATGAACTAGTACCTAATAATCTCTGACTGAATCCCAATGGTAACTTTATAGAACATTGGGCTTGCTCCACTGCCAGGCAAGTGCCCAAATCCCAAGATATTCTCTTCATTGACAATTGTTTCTCTTCCTGTCCCACTCCTTTAGAATACCATAAAAATAAATTCTTCAAAAGGGGTTTGGGGATTTTATCTATACTATGGGTTTAGTCTGGGTTAGAAAAGAATCTCCTAGTTCTCCCATCTTACTTGATTTACATATTAAAATTATCTCAAGGCAACTGGATTAGATTGCTTTCATATGAAACTAACCCCTAGAAGTTGCTCTTCAACTGCTAAGGGATGTTTAGTCCACACAACACAATGAAAGCTGCTAGGAAGTAAAAGTAAATCCCTAAAATACTTACAGTATGCATAACTTCTCAGCACCACTGCTTTGTTCTAGAGCTGTATTTCTACTGGTATGATCTACTTTGTCAGCATAACCATATCTTCAAAGTGTTAAAATTTTATCTGGAGTTTTTTCAATGCTGGATAACATTTTGGATTATCAAAGCTTCCAAACAGATATTCCTTTATACACATCTCTGAGATTTCTTTCTCATGAAAGTTTTTTTGTGTACCTTAGCAATAATCTGACAACTGATGGGTATTTCTTATCACTCCAATTTCTTTTATTAGTGTTCATGAAAAATCATTAGTTTTTAATCCCTCTAACTACAAGCTCTTTGTTAATATTGAAATGTTAGTGAGATAATGATTTTTATTTTCATTAAAAAGGAATTAATCACACATTTATTTTTAAAAAGGGTAAAATTAAACACAAGACAAATCTACACTTAATTAAAACAGTGTATGGATTGGTAGAATTTGCCTTTTTCCTTGATGTTTTAGTATTCTTAATTTTTTTAAGTTTTCAGGTCAATAGCAAGACTGAATAAAATATTATGCAAATGATAGAAAGTTACTATATGAAAAAATATAAAACAATTAATGGTATCTTTAAGTTGCTTCTGATGTTATTTTCTTTCATAAATTAAATCAAGATTTGGCATATAAGCAGACAAGGTCCCAATATTAAAAAAAAAAATACAGCAAGCTTGATTTTTTTAAAGGGTGACCTTCAAATTGAAAGTCACTATTTGCATGGAGCATTAGTCATGTTAATTTACAGTATAACTAGGGTAAGGTAATATTCCCACCCCATTCAGCATATTGTTTAAGCTGTTGAAGTATTATTATCTGTATAATGCTACAGCCTGCCTGATAACAAACAATTCATGTGTTTGAATTTATCCCTACAAATTGTAAAGTAGCGTCCATATGCAAAACATATTGAGCATTCTCTGCATAATCAAGGCTTTCACACACAGTTTTTATTTACCTTGAAGACCCAGGCAGTCATGCAGTCATCCCTCTGCCCTTCCTCAAATACATTTAAAATATTGCTATTATATGCAGAGGTTTGTTTTGGTTTTTCTTTTTTTTTTTTTTTTTTTTTTTTCCCTAAGTAGCAATACATTTCTAACTACCTTTTGTATTGTGCATGCGTGGCAAGGTATTGGTAGCAGAGGAGCTACAACAGTGGCTTCTATGAAAAGCTGCCAGAAGTTTCCACAATGCCCACGGTGCTCTAGAAAGAAATCAGTGCTGGAGCTGGTTTGCTGGCAGAAATTATGCCCCTGTGGAAGGGAGCCACACTGGAGTTCATGCCCATGGTAAGGACTCATGGAGGACTTTCTCTTGTGGGAGGGACCTCACTCTGGAGCAGAAAAAGACTGTGAGAAGTCCTCACCCTGAGGAGAAAGAAGCAGCAGAGACAGTGTGATGGACTGACCACAGACGCCATTTTCCTCCCCTGGAAGGGAGGAGGCAGAGAAAATTGGGAATAAAGTTGAGCCCAGGAAATGGGTAGAAGCCCATGGGATGTGTAGAAGAAAATGGTTGAAAGATTTGGTTTTGTTTCTTACTATACTACTGTGATTTGATGGGTTATAAATCTAAATAATTTTCCTGAGTCAGGTCTGATCTGCCTGATGTTAACTGGTGAGTGATCTCTCCCCAGAAATGCATATTATTTGTAATCTTAACTATAGTTTATTTATTAACTTCTACTGTAGTATGAATTAACAATGACAAAAATCCACACCAGTAATGGCCAAAACAAACTTCTCAAATATTCTTTTTTTCTGAATTTTTGTATGAGAGAGAACTTTGAGGATCAAATCATATGAGATATTCCCACATAATTTTATGGAAATAGGCCTGAAAGGAATCTACAAGCATCCATTGTCTATGCTTAAATTTTACTATCAAATTATTCTTTGGGTCTGAACAAAATAAATTTGAACAAATAAAAGGAGTTGTGCACAAGTCATTATTCTTGAGATCCTTGGTGTGCCGGAATCATACTCTTTGGTAATCAGAGGTGTACAGTTTTTAGGATTGATTATCCAATATATCAGCACTTATTGATCCTTCAATGCAGCTTTCTTGCTTTGAGCCAGTCCTACTTCTTTTATTTTTTAACTTGAATTTTAGGATTAGAGTCATGGAACCCCATTTTCCTGCATTGAGAGATCAGATATCCCTCTGCATTTGAGATAGGTGCTTTGCAAATGAAAGGCATTTCAGAATTCTAGTCTGGAATCTTTTATCAGATTCAGTGGGAGGATCCTATGACCTGTCCTGTGTATTTCTACATTATACAAACAAGGTTTGTGGAGGGAGAGACTTTTCTCTGAAGGACTACAATTCTCTAAAATTTAAAATTAATTCTTAGTTTCCACTTTTTTCCTGGAGAATAAATGCCATAAAATGTGTTTATACACAGGTGATACTGGTCCTGTATTTTCTTTATAATTTCACTGTGATATCATAAATTTATTTTTCAACTTTTCACATTGAACAAAATATTTTTTGTCACTAGCCTGTTATGATGAATTCTTACAGACTGTCATTTTCTGGAAATTTTCCATTTCCAACTTTACAGGTTGGAAATATTTTATTTGACTTTCATTGGTAAATCAATGAAAAAGTTGTTCTTTCTGACATCTCCAATCATATGAATAATTTGTAATACTCTCAGAGTGCTGGCCATTTTATGCCTTCTGCCTGAAACATGAAAACAAGTAGGAGACGACTGGTTATGTTGTTCTGGCAAAAATATTATACTCTCACTGTACAGGTGCTTCACAAATATGAGAACAAAAGTGGTGCATGAAGGTAGAAGGGATTAAGCCCTGGAAGTACTAAAAATGTACTAATAAAATAGTTAAAAATTAATTTTTAATCAAAGTCGCAAAAATCATCTTCGAAAATTTTCTAGCTCCTCCCGCAAGGATTAAGATGTTATCTTCTGTGAACTTCAATTACGACTTCAAATCTGATGTCAAATAGCCTTAAATATGTATTCCATTTATAACTTATGCAGGGAGAGAGAGCAAAATTTTATAAATATAAATAACATAATTTCAGTATTTAGGAGTCTCACTGTCCTCAAATAATTTGTTTTATGTAGGATTTTTTTCTAAAGACACTCTAGTGCAACTTTCTATACTGATCCATTCCATATAATATAATACAACACACTGAATGTCTATAAAACTATTAAAAGGCATATATAATTAATATAAGTTTAGACATATTTTTTTCTTTGCACACAAATTTATTCTCATATGTTTCTTTTCTTTTGTGTTCCTTATACAACTCCAAATTTTGTTTCTCACCAGAAAAAAGAAGGAAAAGAAAACAACCCAAACAAATCACTACTGGAGACCCACACATATTCCCTTGCCCAAGACCACAGTGTTAGCGGAAATATTGTGCAAACCAGTTTAATGAATGAATGAAGAAAAGGGGGAAAAGTACTGTATAATGAGGCTGCACATGAAAATTTTGGAAAGCATTTTTTCCCCTGTCACGAATGAAAAAGTGTTACATTTCTCTCTGTCTTACTCAGCCTTCGTAGCATGGTGGAGCCAATGTTTTCTGTCTGGTAGCACAGCATGTCTGAGCCACTTAAACTCCCTGACTTACATGATGGCAGATCTGTCTTGCTATTTAACTGCTCCATGCAAGTTATTGCACATGCAAACAGCCCCCACAGAAAAAAACCCACATGTGAATTCAAGCTACACTCCTAACTGACTTCAAAGAAACACTATTTAAACAAAAATGCAGGGAAAAATGCAATCTCATTACAAGAATGACAAAAGTCCCTACCAATCTGCAGTCCTAACTGTTTTGTGCTAAATCTCTACATGACTAGTAAGAACATCAGCTGCAACACATCATCAGTATATTTCTGAGGCAGATGTGTTTTCTCTGCAGACATCCTCAATTGCAGTTGTGGCTTAGCTCTGATCCCTAGAAATTGGACTGAGGTCCCACAGCATTTTGTGTTTCCTGTTCAGTAGTTCTTCATTAAAACTTTATTTAATTTTATTTTAATTTCAACAAAGAGAGCATCTTTGACAGAAAAGTACTGCCTTGTGTATATCAGCATTTTTTACTTGACAACCTGAACGCCTTAGATGTGTTCTAATTAAAACACCTAAACCATAACTGCTATCATTGAAGTTTGTCCTGCTTTAATGGGGTTTCAATCAAGCCTGAAGGCATCATTCAGAAGTGTACAGAGTTGCTTCTCCATAAATCTGAATCACACTAAACTTTTTCTAAGCAGACAGCAGATTTCTCATCTGAAAAATGCTATTCAAATGTTTCTATTTATTAGCCTTAATTTTATTATAAATCTATAAAACAATTAATGTCTAGATGTATAAAATAATTAATGCTTGTCTCCATTATGTAATTTATTTATCTTTGAATAAGTCAATTATATACAGAAAAACGTCTTTAATACATTCTCTAACATTTGCAGTAATTGCCAAACTGCTTTCTACATTCAAGGTCTGTGTAATGTCAAAGATCAGCAAAATTATTTTGGTTCACAGAATTATCGTGAACCACAATCCAGCATGAATTTCTTAGTGGCATACCTATGCTCTCTGTTTAAGAAGTTTTAATTTTCATGACAGTTGAAGGTGAAGTTCTCTGATTAGAAGATTTGACTGCATGATGCAGCAGGATTGAGGACTTAAATTGATTCTGCACGTTAGATATTGCCACAGATATTTACTTGAATGGGATTTCTGGGTATCACCTTAATTGTTTTGACAGGGCAGTGATTAATGCACATTTTTTAGCAACTTTTTGAAAGCATATGGTGTTGCACAGTGAGATGTGCTGTGCCTGATATACTGAAGACACTTTCCAAAGTAAAGGAAGCTTCTTTTTGCCATTAAATGCTGCAGTGAATAAACAGAAATGCTGTGGCTAAACTGAAAATTATCAGCTAATTCCATAAAATCAAATAGATTATATGCTTTTGATATTAAGAATCTAAAACACACATTTAAGATGAAAAGTCTGCAAATAAAGTTGTTTCTGAGTAGAGTAACAAATTAATTTTTTTTTAATGTCCTTTCTTGTTCTGAGGTGTGGTGTTTGCAGCACGCATTCTAATTTCAGGTGAGGTCTGAGTATCTGGCTTCTCTTTATAGCCAAGCTTATTTTTCAACTTCCAATCTCAGACTATGTTATAACACAGACAATAGTTATTACTGGCAAAACTAAATTTTTGGGAGAATGAGAAAGACTCCAGGGTAAAAACCCCTTTTGCAGGTGAAGAGGACTCCTGGGAAGTTTGAGGTGTCATGGAAAGTTTGGGTGCCCTACAGGGAAAACACAGAGAAGGGAGTCTGGGAAGAAAGATATTATCTTTCATAATATCACAAATATGCTTAGCATTAAGTTTTTCTGGCAGGTAGCCTCCTAAAGTTGAAATGAAACACCAGTCAAAATTTCTGTCCTCTCAAGGATATTTTCTGGACTTAATTTTGGCAACTAAGCTGTTGTTTAATAATGCCCAGGGAAAGGTGTTTGCCATACTGTATGATCCTTGTGCTCTCAGTTACAAATGGAAAAACAAAGAGGAAGCCAAAATAATTAGTTGTGCACAATATGGTGACTACAAGGAGAAATCCTCATCTTTCATTTGTGCTAGGACAAAATGCAGATCTTCTAAGTATCTGTTATTGATTGCTTTTATGCCACAGTGATTCTGCAATTGTTTAGCAAGCATGTCTAAACTATTATGTAAGGATAGAAGGGAATAAAAACCTGCAGTTCACTTTAGCATAGATGACTGGTTCTCATTAAACAATAAATTTAGAGTATGAGTCAGACAATAGACCTTTTCACAATACTGTTTCTTCTGCAGAAGTTTGATCCTACTGTACTTCATATATAGGTGATAATATAAAAAGGTACTAAATGTTGAAATTGTAAACTGAAAAAGGAAAAATAGTAATACAATATATCCCAGCCATGCAGTAAATTATTTTTTTAATCACTTGTGTAATCACTCAACTTCAGAATGTTAATTTTTTTTTATGTGGTGCCTTTAATCTTGCAGATAAAAAGATGGTTCTTTAAAATTCTGTCTTATCTAACCAAACTATCATCAAGTGAGAAATCTGTAAATCACACAGAAAAGGTACTGCAAAATACCTTAAAATACCTTAGATATTTTCCATCAAAAATATGATATAGATGTGGCTTCAAAACAAATGACAACATAAGTTCTCTGATTAGGGTGTTTTATATGATGAGCGCACAAGATATTTGATCATAGCACAAAAGAACTTTTATTTAAGCAATGATTGAAGATGTGCTTTCAGTATTATCTGAAACCACAGTTTTTAAATTTTTCTATACAATGATCCTTTGATATCTCAAGAGTCTTGATAAAGGAGATAATGACTGGGAAATTGGATATAAAGACACTGAACTTCCTGTTCAAAAATAAATTATCAGAAAGATGTTTTTATTCTGATTCAAAGACATCTTAGAGAAAAATTGTATTACCAGCTCTGAATTTTAATAATGAATAGCCATGCCAGAAGCTACTTTTGTCCGTTTCTCTTGTTCCTGGCTACTTTACATAATTCTGAACTTTTCAGTACATCAAAGTGAATACGAAATCTTGGAATGCAGTGCATAATCTCAGTGTCACTGCTTGATTTTAGTAATGGAAATACTTCAACCAGACATTTCTGTTGAACAAAGATAGCAGGAAAAGCAAAAGAAATGTATTCAAAGATGTTGCAGGAATGATTAAAAGAGTACAGGAGTGAATAATGAGTCTTTACTGGATTTTGCAAACTTTTGTTCCATAGAAGATATGAGTAAATAGCTCAGATTCTTTTTCATTATCTTCTGCAAGGATTACAGGAGAAATACCCAAATCACATAATTCGGAAAAATATATCCTTAAGAAAAAAAAAAAAAAAGCAAAACTAAAAAAATAAAAAATCTAGCAAAACTCTCAGAAGGGATTTAACCTCTTTAGTTTTCTGAATTTGTAAAAGAAATGGTGAAAACAAAAATCCATTAAAATTCCATTTGTGTGGGTTCTTTCTGGAGCTAATGAAAAGGAAGAAAAAGAAAGTACAACATCTGTGTGGACTCCAATGGCTGTGGCTTTGTTGATGTATATGCTTAGCAAGAATCCTATGATTATTTTATCTGCCTACCTGAGCATCTGCCTTATAGCACTGTTGCACTTCCAGGATTTGGTTTTGTGTAGGAGTGAGACTTTGGAGATGGGCTGGGGCAGGAGTCTAAGGGATATCCCAATCAGCTATTGGGATTGCTAAAGGCTTAATACGTACTTACATGGTACCAGGCCAAAGATGCTCACATGTGTTTAATGTCTTTGCATTCTTCTGTAGTGCAGTGCCCCATAGCAGTGCTTGGTGGCAAAGTCCCTTCAGTAGTATGGAAGAGACCAAGGGAATAACACAGCCCTTCCTTTTCAGTTGTGAAAAACACTTGAGCTACTGCAGCAAGCTTCCACAACATACTTGCAGAGAGGGGAAAATGGTCAGATACAGATTACCTGAAAGAAAAAGAAAGGGAAGGGAAGGGAAGGGAAGGGAAGGGAAGGGAAGGGAAGGGA
>PYHW01010717.1:7962790-7987161 GCA_013186435.1 Turdus rufiventris
TATATATGGACAAAAGAACAAAAAGTTGCCAACACCCGGGAGTGCGGCTTATACTGGGTGCGGCTTATAATCGTGAAATTACTGTACTTATATGAAAATTTGAATTTTTTTCCTCATACGTTTTGAACTATTAAACCTTGTGTTTTGAAAATCTGGTCAATACTGCAAGGAAAAGAAGTAAAATTTGTCCCTGCATAGTTGTCAATATCCAATCAGTATTCTACATAAACAGGTCCTACTTTCCCTGTACTGTTTCTGATATTTCAGCTGTGTCTAACTAATTCACACATCTCCCCTTTTTCATTTATACAGTGGTGTATCACTTTTAACATATAGCATTTCCCAGATAGTATGCTTTTCCACACCTTACTTAAAAATCCATCAAAACTGTGTCACTTAGGGAAGGATTTTTTTTTCCAGTGCCAGAGGACTGCAATGTTTAGTGACCTTATCCACTTAAAAAGTCATCTTTAAAATTGCTTTTTCTCCTCTTGGCATGCAGAGACCTAGCTCATACCTGCTGGCTTACAATTCAAGGTTGTGCAACCACGTAAACTGGTTTTAGCTATCAGAAGCAGCAACCGCAGAGTTACAAAAAACAGTAATAGCTTAAAAGAAGCATAAGCCTTAGGCCAAGATTTTCTAGCCTCACAGCACAGACATACAAGAACTAGTGGAAGGCAGGTGCTAGGCAATACCTGTCAGCACTTTGTAGTTACCAGACTGGCCAGGCAGTTGGACAGGGATTCAACCTTTTCACCCCTACCCTCCATGGTGCAGATATTTCTAGAGCCCACCCCAAACCCTCACACTGATACACTGGTTGCTGAGGCCATGGTGACTTTGACCACAATAGTTGCTTTTTTTTAAGTTCTGTGTGGGAGGGATGCCCAAGGAAAGTGTATGAGAGAACAAAGACCATAATCTTGTTCACTGAATAGGAAAATCTCATAGTTCCCGAAAGAGAAAAAAAATCATACTGATAAATTAGTAGGAGTTCATAAGGAATCAAAGGAAATTATTGAAGAAAATGAGGCTTGGTTTCAAAGCATTTCAATACAAACTTGGCCTGTTTCATTATATGAATTTTCTCTTTTTGCATATCTGAGTTATTTGTATTTATTAATAACGCAACTCTTCTGTTCAATTATTATAATCTACTGTCTCATTTTTTTAACAAGCAGTACTCAAGATGTTATAGATTATTTGTAGAGATCTTGATATTTTAATTAATTTTTAATTTTTTAAGTAACTGAACTCAATTTATCCGCTTTGGGAAAAGTTTCCAGAAAGTGCTTCCCATAGGAAAGACCTATCACTAAGAACAAATCTCATAATACTTCTTCCTTCTTGTAACACAGAGAGCTAGTCAGGAGCAAAGGAGAACAGATATACCCAACACTTAATTAAGAGCTTTTTATTTTAAAATGCAGTAAAAAATACATTGTCACATCTGAATTTTTAAATGGTATTTTTTTTATTGTGCAACCACAGTAAAATTCTACCCAGTATCATTACCTGTGAGTATAATTTAAGAAGAAGTAATTAATCTGTGTTATGTGATTTAATTTGAATCACGGGCCTGATGATAGATCTCCTTTAAAAATATGAAAAAGGAAATGAACAATGCAATGTGTTCCCAAAATGCCTTACTTTTACTTTAAAGCTAGATGTTTTGAGGATCAGGTGTCTTGTGTGTCATCCAAGTGTGTTTTACAATTTGTTCTATTGGCATACAAAGAGAAATTGAAGATTTAGTTCACATTAATATGTCCACATATGTATTTCACTATTTCACTTTTTTAAAAATGGCTATTGATGATACGATAACCTGTGAAACTCTTTAGAAAACACTGATTGTGCTTTGAAATTCTATACATGAGCTCTGAGATTTTAAATTTGCCCTATTAATATTAAAAAGAATTTAATACATTGGTCCCTATGAACTCAGAAAAAAATGACATTTTGACAAATGTCAGCACAACATAACATGATAACCATGTTTAAGATCTGTGGCATGCAATGGCGCATAAGATGACATCTCATCATCCTAATTTATTTATTTTTATTTTTCCAGGTGATGCAAATTAGATTTTTTTTGTTTGCAAAGTATGAAAGCCTGTCTTAGAAAATGTACCACTGTTGACTTCTTAGCCTATAGTCATTGTTTTGGACGCCAATTTCAAAGAATATTTAAGGAAACTAGCATACATTTTTAAATTGTAGTTGATGTGAAATTTCATAGTAAAATATCTTTGAAGACTAAAATCTCCCCTTTTATTCTGGGTTCCTAAGAGATGGTATGAATCCTACCTTAGGTCTCAGATTGAAGCTCTTAGGCATGTAGAACGCTACATCATGCTAGATTTCAAGCAGTTTCTGTAGAGACAATTAATGTCTCTTATTCCCATGGAAGTTTTAGCTGGAAGGGATGTCTGTCCTACTCTGCATCAGGACCTTGCTCAAACTATCAGATGGTGAGAGTTAAGTGAGATAACACAAAGAAATGAAATAAAGATGAAATAATGAACTTACCAATTATTGTCAACACCCATGGCATTTCTGTTAGTAACAAAATCAAATAGAAGTAGTAGGGGGCACTCACACTTTCACAGCTGAAAATCTTTGGTGTCTGGTATCTCCTGAGAGACAAAGCATCTGCATCAATAATCAGGTTGGAAAGACTGAAAGTAAAGCGATATACTATTTCAATACAGTGCCACATGGGGGTGTCACCATATCCTTTGCAAAATACAACTTTTTCCAATTGCTGTGAGTTATAGCTGCTTTTACACCAGATGTCCAGTCAGAGAGGTTAAGTAGAGGATTTTTCTGTCTCTGGTACCTCTGGAACTTGTTTTTCAGAAAGAGATTAAAGGTAAAACTAATATATATTGGGTTATTGCACTGTTAAATTGGTATAGAAATATAGACTGCGAAGTTCAGTATTTCTGTCAGAGAACTCAAAGCTAGTCAAATTTCTCTCTTCATTTCCCTCCCTCCAGCCTCAGCATTTGACATTATACAGAAAAGACATGGAGATAAATTTTCGATGTTGAATTCTTGATTTGTTACTGCTGGAACAATTCTTGAAGATTGCTAGTTCGTGGTGGGTATTTTAGGAAGAATGATGACAACTATGGGAACAAATTCAAATAGTTACTTACACTCATGACCGTAATGGCCTAGGAAACAAAAAATCCTGTGGTCCCAGAAGTGTAGTCCACTCACCTGCAGATGTCCTGTAATATCTGTAATTTAATTTCATCTTACATATCTAAAACCTTATTAAAACCCTGAGAAAATGGAGTCTGAATCTACCCTGAAACACACTACCTAAAATAATTCTGTTATACAAGGTGTTAATTCTTTCACATTACTTTGTAATATGTCGTGCAGGTCATGGTGGGTAATGATTTACTAAGAACATCCATTAAACAAAATCATTGGGCATTCATAACATTCAGCACAACACTGCATATCCTAAACAAATCTGGGCCACATTAAATTCAATGCTATTGACCAAAAGGTCAAACTTTCATTCATGCTTTTGCACCCTCTGCTTCTGAGCAGGCTTAACAAGAACACAAATTGAGCAGGATACTAGGTCTATTTCAGAAGTTAAATACTTCAGTCCATTTCAAATAGGTAAAACCATACTTTTCTTGGGAGAAAAAGAGTAACAGTTTTTCCCATTCAAATTTTCCATTTCTTCAATTGTCCATTTAATTAGTAGCAGAAAATTGCACCTTTTAATTTCACTTTCTCAGAAAACTAAGCACAAACAAAACTAACAGAAGCTGTTGCGGTATTTGTTTTTGAAAAAATCAGAAAAGTTGTAAAAACATAGATATGCTATTTCTATTGCAGCAATTTGTGTTTCAGGGTGATTAATCCCTTTGTAAAAAGGAAATCAACCAGACTAGACACACATTTTGCACATATTTTTCATCAATGTAGAAAACTGTAATTTGTCCTAACTCATAGAAAAATTAGATGTGTTATATTCATCTGTATTTGGATTAGTTACATGGTTTATGCTAAATATTCTCCTTCTGTAGAATAGAATCTTCTAATATTCTACTATGTAGAAAATGCTTCCATGAAACATTGTTCCTTATTTTAAATGAAGAAATTTAAAACTACCTAGCATGAATTTATAATTGCAATACTTTTTAATGTGATACTTAAATTAATTCATAAATTGTTTTAGGCACTTCATAAGTTTAAAAATCTATTTCCAACAGCTTTTTTTTTTAACGAGAATCCAGAGGAAAAATAACAAATAATCAGATCTTTAAAATATATTAATAACTAGATTACTATTCATTTTTTCATACTTAGAAATATTTCCATATATTCACAATCTTTGTCCTCTGTATTACCAAGTACTGGAAAGTCATCAAAATTGTATACAATATGCTACTTCAGGCAAAGCAGATCTATTATTTATTATTCACTCTAACACCCCCGGGCTGTGGTTTGACATTTCAAAATATTTAGCCATGGTAATGACATGGGGTATTTCTATTCATTCCTGCACTGAGACTGATCTAAAAATAAATTAATCCCTTCAACATACAAACTTTCCCTAGCGACCAAAACTTTTAACAACCATAGCCTTGTTCTTTAACAGACCTTTAATAGGTGAGGAAATAAATAAGAAGCTACAACTGCAGGCTATGCCAGCACACTGGACATGTCCTACTGCAGAATTGGCAGCAGTGGCTGCTTTTCATAGGTGTGCTGTTTATAAACACACAAACAGAAACAGCCCACCTGGGACAAGAGGTATGTGTACAGAAAGGTGGAAGAGGAGAAGGAAAGAGCTAGGCAGCATCAGACGTTTTCATGAGCAGAAATTTTACTCAAGCTAATGCTGCACTAATATGAAATTTTCTATTGTTTTGAATATTTTTCATCCTGACAGGTCAAATGGGATTTCTGGAGGAGAAATGTAAATGTTTTATGGATATCTAAGGTGAAAATAGCAGGCTGATGCTGTATTTTTCAGTGGTATAGGAAGGTATTTTCTGAAACAGGTCATCACAACAAGGGAAGTGGAGTTCATGTTTGTGGGCAGGATTCCCCTGACATTTGCAGCACAGGGAGAGCAGACCATGTACAAAGCCACTCTAGAAATGTCAATGGGGTCAGAAGAAACTTGCAACATATCAGGAACTGCAAATATTACCCCACACTAAAAATAAAAAAAATTATATTCTGAAGGCCAACCAAGCAAGGATCCCAAAGACTTAGCAACTGAGAAAATGCAGCTCACTGGTCTCTAAAGATTGGATTGAATACTGAATCTGGACCTCAGCTAAAAAGACATCACTCGTGTCCATGGCTTAGTTTTGTTTAAAAAAAGGTTTTAGACTTGTAACTAAGACAATTTTATTCAGGAGCTATAATTAGATTCCTGTTATTGTTTTTCTGGAATCAGATATTGCCACTTTACATTCTGTTGTTATTTTCAAGTTTTGAAATTACATAGGTGATCAGCTAATTAACTACAGAGATAACAAGCAGTTAGAAAATCCAGTGCACTATATTTACACAGTGGATTTAACATCAAATTCACGGTGAGTGCAATTCATGCGTCATTCACGCACTACTGAGTTCCCTTGCATTTATATAGCAGTTGGTTCACTGCTCACACTGTGTCCAGGGCTTCCCTGACTATGAGGAGGTCGCTGTCTCTTAGATTAATGCTCCATTTCCCAGGGTTGTCTTTCTGTAAATACACCCTTAGTATTTCAAAGATCTCCGTAAACTCTCTTAATGCTGGTGTCTATCTATGACTTTGAAAAAATTTCTTAGAATAATATGGTTGGGAATTTACAGAGACAAATTCCTTCTTCCTGAACTGCACTGTGCATGTTTTCAGAATAATCTTCTGTACTTATATTTTTGGTCATCCTGGATCTGGCACAGTGCTCAGATACTACATGTAGTGGTATTGTTCAGGCACCCATGACAGGTTTTTTTACGGCTTATTTTAAGTCTTGGAACACTTAGGAGACAAAACAGTTTCGTTTTCCACTTCAATCCTAACACTTGCAATACCTGTATGTAAAAAAAGCAGTTTTGAAAGATATATAAGTAGAAAAAAATTCATCACTGAAACTACTCAAACTGAATTTTACCTTGGCTTATTTTTTTTTAAGTGCAAAAATCAGAATATTGGAATGGTTATAAGAAATATCTCAACAACAATTTCCTGTTATTATTATTTTATGACTGAATTTAAAGCAGGTATATTTGAGGGGATATTTGGGTTTTAATTTTGTTTCCAGAATCTCAGACACTGTATTTCATAATAGCATTTTATGCTACATTAACAGAGTTTTATGCTGTGTTAACACCATTTTATAGCATAATGGAAAACAAATGGGTACAAAAGACAGGTAAAATGGAAAATAAACCGTAAAAGTGGGGTTTTTTGTGAGTTCCTGTGCTGTACACTGATAACATTACCTAAAAAAAACCCCAACAATGGCTTTTCAAGTATCTACTACTTCAACTTAATTTTGAAATGAGCATTTACTGAATCATTTATCTTCATGTAATGGTAAAGAGACAGACTGGGGTCTCTATTTTGGAGCTGTAGACTTTCCAGCACAAGCACTTAAGTTTTATAAATTTAATTTGGCTTGATTCTCTGTACAAAGTATGATATATTATAAAAGGAAACCATCATAAGTTCAAGAAAAAGAAGGAAAAGAAGAGGCAAAAATTTACAGATAGTAAAGGGGTTCACACAAAAAAAAAAAAAAAAAAAAAAGGAAAATATTACTCTTTAGCAATTAAAATTAAACAGGCTTCCTGTTCTGCTCTTTGATTTTATTGACCTTTTTCTCAAAATGAGTGTGTTCTCAGCTGGAATCATGTACTGCTTTAGACTTTTTTTCAAAGAAGTGTTCAGTGGAAAACTGTAAGAATACTCAAAGACTAGAAAAAAAAATGGAGGCAAAATGGAAGCTATAAATATATTTGGACTGTTTCAACATAGAAAGAGACAGAGGAACGCAAATACAAGTCTTTAAATCTTAGAAACAAGAACGGCAGTGAAATCTAATCATCTGGTATCTAGGTATATAGTAAATAGGGCAAGAATAGAAAGCTAATAATGCAGAAACAAAATTTAAATCATACATAAAACACCCCTACTAATTGAAAAATCTGTAAGAAATTGAATAGTTTGAAAACATCATTAACTTCATCCTAGGATCTTTGAGAAGTTCATGAAACATGCTGAGAATAAGTGTACTTGCACTTTGCTATGATTAATTTGATTTTGCTTCCTATGGAGAATAAACAGAACTTGGTGTTGAACTTTGAACGTTTTTCTTCTGCTAGGTTACCTTTCAATTAAACTAGTTCCTGATTCACCTCACTGTGCAACAATAGGGAATAAAACAGAGTACAGTGGAACCGATAAAGGGGCCTGATATCTTAGGCTGATTGAGCAGAAACCGTGGGAGATACAGGCACAGATAAATGCTCCCTGGGCAAGAAGTGACCAAGAAACATGCAGTGAAACTCTGTGATAAGACAAGGTTACCAGGTGATGTGATGTTATGAACAATGTGTAACCAATGTGAAATTGTTACCAAAACAGAACCCCATGTAAGTGCCATACAAGTAAAACCTATACAAATGCCCTGTATACTCAATAAAATTGGCGTCTGATCCAAACTCAGATGTCCCTGTCTCTCCATTGCCAATATGCTACCATTCAAATACTCCTGCCCTCCAACAGGCTGGGGTAGCACAGAAACAGAAAGTGGCCTTTGGAAGCAGGCAATTAAAACAGATCAATTTGGAAGTGACCACAGCAGTCATCTGATCCTACCTCCCTGCTCAAGAACGGTCATCCTAGAGCACATTGCACAGGATTGCCATTTGGAACTGCTTCCTTTGGCAGACCTGCATGGCATATGCAAATGAAAGATATTTATAGAAGTATGCCTTTTCTTATTATACTGTGGTCTATTTGAAAGACTTTTTTTGTTGACTAGAGTAATGTGATGGTCGTGAACTATGTTTGAAATTCCTAGGTACAGCAACAACTGGAATAACAAAATAAAAAGATACATTAAAGTGATTAAATGTCTAAACATCACGGGGACATGTTAGAGCTCTTTAAATTTCAGACTCTCAGGAAATGTTACTGGTTTCACAGAATAAACAATACAAATTCCATTTGTCAGATTTCTAAACAGGATATTTGGCAAAAAGACAGAAGCACTTAATTCCACTTATTTCATGCTATGAAAAGAGCAGAAACCTTGCATCAAAGAAAATCCTGGTTGTAGGCAAAGGAAAGAATCAACTTGTATATACACATCTATCAGGAGGTTTCAATGAGAACGTTGTTTATACAATGTCTGCTGAGGGCAAAAGGCAAGAGTGAGACAGATTTATGAGATTTAATTACTTTTTTTCCTCATGTGTTCCTAGAACAGGTGATTTCCAACATTTAATTCTACTACTCCATCTCAACTAGCTCTCAGTGACTAATTTTTCTCACCAGTAGCTTTCAAGATTTCAGAACTTTTTAGGGGGGCTACTAAAGTGATTGGCATCTACACCTACCATTTTCTACAAGTCTTTGTCAAAATCTCGTCTCACAAACCAATTCATTCTATTTAGTTATCACCCTTCTTTTTTGTGGCTTTAATGCCTTCTCACATCTAAATAATCACATTTTATTTTAATTTTATTTTACATATTATAGGCAAGAAAAAGTATCTTACATTTTTATTTGGCTGCTTTCTGACTAACAGAAATCCCACTCAGATATTTTTTTACTCTGCTACCATCCATGTAGATAGGAACCATCCATGGACTTTGAGGATTTCTCCAACAGGTAAGATAATTTTTATATGTCAGAGGTACTTTATTTCAAGAATTAGTTTCCAAAGGTTATATATACTAAATAGATGTTCTATTAAGAGTAAAGCAGATTAATTTAAAAACAAACAAACAAATGAAAGTAAACAAACAAACAAAAAACAAAACCAAAAAACCTGGTAAGTATCTGAAAATACATGAATATAAGCCAAAAAAATCAGCTACTGTACTCACATAGGAATCACATAAACATTTGATTAAAAGAAGAAAAGAAAAAACAAATAGGAATGCCTTTTAGGACTTATTATTAAATATTCATGTGCATGATAATGAAATCTAAAAGGCGTTTCAAGTTTTCAAACTTGGCCTTTGTTTCTTAGTTTCAAATTCAGTGAAAGACAATTAGTAAGAACTCAAAGTAAAAAGGACAAAAATCTGAAAAAGAAAATGTACAGTGTTCTTATAAGTCTCCAAAGACAATTTTGAAAACAGTGGTACATGATAGATTATAATTTAGAGTCTGGTGAGAATTCTGCGTATTATAAGCATTATTAAAAACATAAGCTATTTCCACATAGGAGAAAAAAAAAAGAAGAAATTAAAGGACTCTGATGCAAAAATCAGAATGAAAAAATGGGATGAGAAAATTTCATGTGACATAAATGAAGAGATCCGCTCTGTAAATTTAAAAGACAATACTTGATGAATGCATACAGCATGAAATACAGTATAGTGAGGATAAATTAGACACTTCTGTGTTTCTGCAGTACAAAATCATAGGAATATTCAACAAAACTTAAAGTCAGAATATATAAATGGAAATATTTTTGTGCTATGTTAAATTACTCCATGAAATGTGATGAAATAATTGTAAGAGTAAAATAGATTTTAAAAAACCCACATCAAATATGTCTATAAATTTAAAAAGAATACCTATAATTACCAAAGATCATCAATAATTAAAAAGGTAGTAAACCATGAAATAATTTGCTCTTTAGGTTGTATACCTCTCATCTGAGCCTTCTCTTTATTTTGCTATGAATGTAGGAACACATTCTCATGCATCATGTATATTTAGTAAATGTCATGGTTTGCCACAGAAGTACTGGATAAATTTAGCTTAAATATATCAAAATGCACACACTGTTGATAAGACTTGTCTAGTCCTTAACAAAATCCTAATCAATGGGATTTAAAGGGGTTCAGCATATATTTAATAGATGTAGGCAAATTCCTGTTAGCACCTCACTAGCTGGTTCTATAAATAAGAAAGAGTTTAGAAATTGCTGCCCTTGTCTTTCAGAAACACACACACTCCTCAACACACCACAACACAAAAGCCAAATCCACAGACATTTTCTTCCATTTTCTCCTCAGGTGGATACTAAAAGAAGACCACATGATATAGTTAGACATATTTACTAATCCTGTTTTTGCAAGATTTTTTAGAGTGTTTTATTCAATGCCTTTAAGTGCCAAAATTTGCCAAGAGGGAAGACCAATAACTGCCTGTAGTCCAATAACTTTGACTGCCATTACCTGGAAATCAGGAACAAACTATAAGACAAATATCTGAAAACAATCTCAATGAACAATTATGAGTGACTAAGCAGGAATTTTTATGGCAGTAAAATCCCTATAAACTTAGATCCAATCCATGTGCAATAGTAATTAAATAATTAGATTATGTTACTGTTATTACTACACAAACTTTGAAAATTATTTTTCATGTTACTTTCAAATCAAATAGATCATTTTGTTGGGCATGTTAAGAAATAGGAGAAAGATTGGTTTAATGGCTTTATAATTTTTTTATCAAAAAAATTTGATCAAATTATTAAATTATTAAAATTCTTATAAGGCACACTTAAGGTAACAAAGCAATTGTTCAACATAAAAAAAAAGTTTAACAATTTTAATAATAATCCATACTAAGTTAATAATAAATACAGTTGAACAAATAGAACACATCATTTACTGATCTAATTTAAAATTCTGTTTCTATTAATGGAATGTCTATGAACAGTTTATAGGATTATTTAATGTACATTATCATTATATGAATTTAGGCAATGACACTTAAAGGTAGTCTTTTGAATCTGAAGATTGTCATCAGATTATAATTAGGAGCAGGTATTTTTGAAAATTATTACCAGTTATTATTGTTCAAGTGGTAAATAGTCATCCATTGTATTTGCATGAATTTTATTTTTGGACAAATCACACTGTGTGGCACTGCTCCTGACAGGACTGTTATTTTTTTCCTGGAATCTGTGTTCCAATATGAATCTCATACAACTGGAAAGTTCTATGAATATGCTTTATTAAGGCTTACCTTATTTCTAGAAAGCAACTAAAAAGTCTCACACAATAATTTTAAAAACTTGGGTGGATCTGAGGAGTTGTGCCTTTCTTTTTGTTACTTATCCTCTTGTCATGTCCAAGGAAAAGCTCTGCCCTCTGTGGCTGAACTCTATCTGTTGGTGACACAGAGACTTCTTCACTTTGCCTGTTGGATCATTGTTTACTACACCTTTTTTCTTGCCCTTTATTTCATATGCATACTGCCCTTTGTGTATGATCTGTCTCACTCGCAAGATTTTGACAGCTCATTCTGTGCTACATGGTTTGCTTTAACACATGGATTTTGGCTACCACTGTTGGAGTTCTTAAAGACTGTAATTCATATTGACCTAAAGGCCTGTTAAACTCCAGGAAGAACATAATTTGAGGCTTCACACTGAATGTCAATGCATCCTTCCCAATACTATAAATATTTTTCTGCGAACTGCCCAAGGGCACTGCTTGCATTAGTGTTTAAGCTCAGCACATACCTGAAGAGAGCATGAAGAAGGGTGTACATGCAGGATGAAAAGTTTGTAGTGTGTGTCAATTATACTATCGATTTTAATTTGGTAAAGGACATAACTTCAGAGAATGGACATTGGTTTATATATGCTTTATTAAAAAAAGCCATGCATCAGTGACTCAAGCATAGATACCATAAAGCTGGAGCATATCGTCCCATGTCATTGGGAATTCTCATTTTCTCCTGGAGCAATATCATTGGTAAGGTTTTTGGCCTCTAACATTATCCATAAAATGTCATCAGTCTACTGAAGTTCTGTCCAAGTTTGATGGAATTACATATGTCTGCTGTGAACTGCTGTTCTAACACAAAGGGAACTTTCAACATGGGTATTGGGACAGGTCCACAGGAAGCCAGGAGCCAACCCAAACAATAGTGTTTTTGCAAGGCATATTTCTATGAGCTGCTGTCTCCAATGTAAACTAGAGACACAACAAAACCCATATTATCCATTAAATGTTAGCTTCTATATATGTAATAACATATATCATGCTGCTGTAGTAATATATCTTAATGTATCATATTGATGTATACAGAAAAAAATTAATATATAAAATTTCTTGTCAGCATGGAACATATATTTACCTATTTATACAGAACATATAGTGTGTATAAGTGTAAATACTGGGAAATTTTAAAAAGCAAAATCAAGAGTTCTGTTGAACATGAAAACAAATTCATAAAAGGTGTTAATGATATTATCTAAAGCACAGTATCATAACACTGAGGAATCCATAGACAGTATGTCCACATCCTTGGGTTCTTCTTGTGTTCTTTATCTTTGTAGCTGAGACATAGTGTAAGATTCAGTTACTCATTTTTCCTGGAGCTGAGAAAAAAGCCAAATACAAGAGAAAAATAAAAGACTGGAAGGCATACTTACACAAGCTGCAGACAAAACAAAACTGGGAGGAACTGTTGACTCCCAGAGGGCAGAGAGGACCTTTAGAGAGACCTCAATAAATTAGAGGGCTGGGCAATCACCAACCCTTATAAAGTTCAACAAGGGAAAGTATGAGATTCTACACTTGGAATGAATGTGGATGTATGGATAGACTGGGGAAAGAGACACCAGAACACAGTGCCATGGAAAGGGACCTGGGAGTCCTGGTTCATGGCAAGTCAGCAAGCAAGCCAGCAGTCAGGGCAAGCCAGCAGTGTCCTGGCAACCCGGAGAGCCAACCCTGTCCTGGGGGGCATCAGGCACAGCATCACAGCTGGGCAAGGGAGGGGATTGTCCAGCTCTGCTCTGAGCTGGGGCAGCCTCACCTCCAGTGCTGGGGCAGGTTTGGGTGCCACAAGATAAAAAAGACATTAAACTATTAGAGTGTCCAAAGGAGGGCAGCAAAGATAGTGAAGGGTCTGGAGGGGAAGCTGAATGAGGAGTAGCTGAGCTCACTTGGTCTGTTCAACCTGGAGGAGACTGAGGGGAGACCTCATTGCTGTTACAGCTTCCTGTGAGGGGAAGAAACAGGGCAGCACTGATCTCTGCTCTGTGCTGACCAGTGAGAGGATCTGAGGGAATGGCCTGGAGTTGTGTCAGGTGAGATTTGGGTTTGATATTAGAAAAAGGTTCTTCACCCAGAGGGTGTTTGGGCACTGGAACAGGCTCCCCAGGGAAGTGGTCACAGCACCAAGGCTGACAGAGGTCAAGAAGCATTTGGGCAATGCTTTTGGATAAATGGTTTACCTCTTGGAGGTGGTCCTGTAAAGGGCCAGGAGCTGGACTCGGTGATCCTTGTGGGTTCCTTCCAGCTCATCTTATTCTGTGATTCTGTGTATTCAAATAAAAACTAATTTTTGACCAAAAAAAAATTTATGGAACTGGCTTATATAAAACTTATCCACTGGTCTTTCAAACTGCCTGAGAATTAGCTACTTAACTCTTTATGAGTTTTAATAGGGTTTAGATGCATAATTTCATTTAATCCCTGATAAACCTACATGAGTCTGTGATATATTTTAAACAGTCACTACTTAGAAAGCCAAGTTAAAAAATGTGAGGTTATAGCACTAAAAAACTTAAGCTCACTGTGGAAGGTAATTTATGTAATCCCATGTCAATGTAGACATAATAAGGAGATTAAGTTGGGAATACTAAACTACTTCTGAAGAACAATGCTTAATTTATAGAGAAACCGATTAATTCGAGCAGTATATAATATCTAAGCGTTGAATATTCAAGTCATCTTATTAGACCTTTATACAATTCAAACATAAGCATTGTTGTCAATGATTTCACCACAGTAAAAAAACAACACAAGATTGAAAGCTGGTCTCATGACAAACTGAGAGACAGTATCTTCATCAATGAATGGTACACCTACATCAAATATGCTATTTCAGGAAAGAAATCATATTTATTCAGGTCAGATAACAAGAATATGGAGACTAAAACAACCTCAGCTAATAGAGTGTAAAATATAATTTAATTTGGAAGGGTACCTAGCATGAAAGGTTATTTCAAAGGTACATGATAAAATTAATGATTCTTTAAAAGCAAAGCCTTTCAATCTTTTTTCTATCACTACTGTTTTAGGGTAGAGGTAAAAAATGAAATTGTATGAATTAGGAAAAATAAAGAACAAATATTATGCTCATATTTTTGCTAAATTTACTGTTTCACACAGAAGAGACACCATGATCCTAAAACAGCATTATTAGGTTGTGAAAGTTAGACTCTGAATTATCGTTTCTGGTATGGCTCTAATTGTGTCCTGTGCACCTGTATTATGAGGAGGATTTTAATTACCTGATCACACTCATTTTTGCATAAGATCTCTGCCACTGCTAGTGCATAACCTTCTCTAAAGAAAGAGTAATTAATTTCTTTTTGGGTTTTCATGTGGTGGTCATGACAACAGGAGGTGAAGGCTTGATGAAAATTATTTGTCTTCTCAACAATGCTATTTTATCTATCTTAACATTTGCTACATTTTGCACAGCCTTGTTCCTGGAATAAGCAGTATTGTTCTGACTGAAATTAGCTAAGTATAGCCTGAGGCAGACACACAGCATGGAAAAATTTATACCTAACTTTAAAGCTTTGCAAAGTTATAAACCACTGAAAAGAGGATCTATTAGGTGGAAGTGTCAGAAAACCTCCATAGTAGATATTACAAGCAATTTCCCTACAATATGCCCTTATTCTCAGCTGGCATTAATTAGTTTTGATGTAATGACTTCAGTCTTGCATATTTGAAATCTGTCTGAAAAGCTTGTATTTGAACAAAGATGGGAAAAAAACAGAAGGTTAGGGAACTAGTTTATAACTGAAACTAAACAGAAAAACATTTGATGTGAAGACACTGGAAATCCAGGCTTAGAACTTGGGAAAGGGAGATCTATACTGACTAGGAAAAAACTGGTAACAAGCTTGCAGCAGAAAACCACAACTCAGGGNAAAAAAAAAAAAAAAGAAAAAAAAAAAAGGAATAGAAGAAAAACTAAACCTGACTGGGAAATCTTATAATAAACAGACTGGATAGCAACCTCATTGGAGACAGTCAGGAATGGAACAGTCAGATCAAAAAATAGGGAAAAGTGAAGCTCAAAGTTCAGGAGAAAATTGGATAACATGAAGTTCATGGAAGAGCAGGCACTAAACTCTTCTGATGGAGGGTACGGGGTTTGAAGCAGGAAGACTAGATTGAGAGAAATTTCTTTCAGGGAAATGTTGTCACATGCTGTTTTTATCTCATTGGTATATCAGCTGTATTGATTCTCTCTGTACCTTCTCGTGACTTGTGCGTTAGATACAAGAATGTCAATGGCAATATACACTCACAATCATGGCAATAAAGGGAAATCCAGATAACTGCGTGGTCACATTAATTCTGGCACTTGTTATTTCAATGTTCTTGAATTTACAGTGGTGTTGTTGTTCTTGGAACATAGGCTGTCCTTTGTTATTTCTTTATTTCAGCTTTGGCTCAAATCTAGGCTGGATGTTTGCCAGCAACAAAGGCCATATATATTATCTGTAAAGACTTTAATAATTAAAACTTGCCCTAAATTCTTTGACTAACAACTAGTTTTCAGTTTAGCAGAGTTTCAATTTTTTTTTTGTATGCCTATGTTTTCTGAAAACACCAGTTATCCTCATTTGCATTATTTATACTTTTGCACATTGCTTTGTTTTCTGTATTATGTTTGTATTTTATTTGTAGTATTGATACATGTGCAATGGACTTGGCTTTATCTTCCCAGTGTTTAAAACATGGAAAATTTTTAATGTGCTGTAGTTATTTTTTTTACCCAGTAAGCATTAGTTTGTGCTAGGTATTAGAATGAAAAAAGAATCTGAACAAGTGTCCAGACTTTTCCTCAAGGGAGACTGCTCTTTTCCATTTAATAAACAAAAAGCTTTTACATACCCTAAGCAGCCCTGAAAGTTTTGGTTCTCCAATAAATTTGCATTTGTCTAAAGCAACTGTAAAGCACACAATAAACCACTAAGGATATGAAAGCTAACATATACTGATATATATACTCAATCTGTTTCTAATAGCAGTTTCCATGGGTTTAGTTTTAACTAATTCCCTACAAAATTTTCATCTTACATACAGGGGGAAGTTTCAATTCATATATTTTTTTAAATCTATGCATTAAATATGCTGGCTTTTGGGGTCCTTTGTAATGATGAGTGTTTTGAAGCTTGAATTGCACCAGCAGAATTAATGCATTTAAAGTTTCTTCAATGGAAAAGGGAAACAGTTCTCCTGTTATACGATGTCTTTCAAAAGATAGATATACAGACATGCAGATACAATATTGTGAGTTAACCCTGGCCATTGCTCTGTAACACCCCTTGTCAGCTGGACAGGGCAGAGAAAATATAACAAAGGTTCATGAGTTGAGGTACGGACTAAGAGACATCATTCATCAAATACCATCACTGGCAAACAGGCTCAAATTAGAGATATTAATTGATTTTATTACCACAAAATCAGAGTAGGATAAAGAGAAGTAAAATAAAAATTTAAAACAGATTTTCCTCACCCTTCCTCATTCTTGGGCTCTACCCGCCCTCTTTGTAGCAGTGCAGGAAGAATGGAGGCTACAGTTCATGAGTCAGTCCTTGCTGTGGTCTGCAGTTCTTCATTAACTTCTTAAAGGTGGGTCACTTTTCCATGGGATGCAGTCCTTCAGGTCAGGCTGCTCCAATGTGAGTCTTACAGGGTCACAAATCCTACCAGGAAGCCTGTCCTAGTGTGGGCTCCTTTCTCTACAGGTCTGTAGATCCCTGCCAGGAGCCTGCTCCATCATAGGCTTCCCACAGGTCACAGCCCCTGTTGGGCATTCATCTGCTCCACCATGGATCTCCACGGGCTGCAGGGGCACAGCTGCTTCACCATGGTCTGCATCATAGCCTGCAGGGGAATCTCTGCTCCAATGTCTGGAGCACCTCCTCCTCCTTTCTCCATTGACCTTTCTGTCTGCAGAGTTGTTGCGATCACATAGACTTGCTCTGCTCTTCTGTGGCCACAGTTACAAAAACAATTTTTTCATTCTTAAATATGTTATCACAGAGGCCCTACTATCACCCCAACTCGCTCAGCCTTGGCCAGCAGTAGATCCATCCCAGAGCTGGCTGGCATTGGCTCAGTTTGACACAGGGGAACCTTCTGGCAGCTTCTCACAGACAACACTCCAGTAACCCTACCACTACCAAAACCTGGCAATGCAAACCCAATATATACACAAACATTAAAAAAAGCAACATCACAATTCAAGAGTCAAAATTCAAGTTACCTTACTTTAAGCAATTAAATCAAGTTCTTATCAAGAGACTAATCTTCTTCAGTATACTAATAAAAAGGGAAATAAAAATAAAAAAGGAATAGCTAATGATTTTTTGATTTTAAAGATTCAGAACACACATGATCAAAGTCTTTCTTGTTGCATCAGTTACCAAGTGTGAATAAATTAGGGACATCAAGTAAGTGCTTTAAGTTAGGCAAGTAACTTATAAGCCATGCACATGAACAGATAGTGGGAGCTCCTGTCTCATCCAAGACTAATTTCTTAAGAGATTTTGAAACACATTGAACAAGAAGCTCAGGTTTTATTCAAGTATGTGGTTTCTAGGGAATGAGTTTTTATTGTTCTTGTTTTTCAGTTGCAGCACGTTTCTGAAATGGTATAGGTACAGACAGGTAAGCTGGAGGTTTTTTATGTGAAAATAGTTCTGTATTCTTTTCACCCTTCTTTTCATTTTTATCAAAGTAATGAAGTGAACAAAACCGTAGAAATCATCAGAGTTTGCATAAGCTTAGAAAATGGAGAGAATGTCAACTGATTAAAACCAGGGTGTGAGACAAAACAACTATTAGTTTGTCAATTACTTAGACAAATATTGGATTCATTAGTCATTAATTTGCTCGCATGGTTGTTTAAAGTGTATTCTCTCTGTGTGTGCTCTCTTCACTTCCTGTGGTCTCCATTTTTTCCAGCAAAAGAAAACAACTTAAATGATTGTTTTATTCATGAATAAAAAATGTACATCAGTAAGGCTGCAGCTCAGAAGGAATATGCAATAAATTATCAAATAAAGGTGTATTTTTCTTGAAGGCTAAGTAATTTAAATGAGGTACCAATAATTTAGACACTTCTCAGCTCTTGGTAGCAGATTTTATAATGAAGTTATATGCGCATTTAAATATTTCTTACTAATTGTTCCCTACATACAGTGAAAATTGCCTGTTTTATAATAGATTAGTTGTCAGGATAACTGATCTAATTAAATTAAACTAAGATTTCCCTACCTAGAAATGTATGAATTGTAGCTGCTGCAGGAAGGTAAGCAGCACCTCCCAGAATTTCAGTGTCTAAGAACTAATCTTGCAGAAATTCATGCTAGCCAATAAAAGTTATCTATTCTATATTTCAGGTAGTTAATCCACAGCCTATAAATATGAATGTTAATTTATGTAATTTACCACTTGAGTTTACCTAGAAATCTATGACATAGAGTATGAATAATCTTTTACGCAGTATTACTGAAATACAATGTATATGTTTTCACTAGTCTGAGAATTTGCTTTTTACAGATGTCACTGATTTGATTCTTTGAGAGCTCTATTTTAATCACACATATATGAGCACCAAAATTAAAGACTACATGGGCCAAGTAGGATTTTTCAACCAGCTACTTGAATTTTGGCATACCTTAATGTCTGAGATAGGAATTAAGGTCTAGTTATCTAAAACTGGGTTTTACAGTTCTGTAGACAGGAAGAGCAGAAAAAGAATGAGCTCCCAGACAAACACTACTCCTAAGGTTTTCAGAAGGACACATTACGTACCTTTGCATGTATTCAAACTCAAACATGAGCAGGGGAATTACCATTGAGTGTCCCAAATCCACAGCAGAGAATGAGGGATTTTAATTCCTTCTTGGTGGCCATTTTTCATTCTTAGTAGCCATTATCACAAAATCAGACAGAATTAGAACTTAAAGAATTTACCTTAGATGCCAATTTTAATCTTCTTCTCTCCCTGGTAAGGAAAGTAAATTCCCTTCCCGCTTGTTTTTTGTTTTGTTTTGGTTTGGTTTTTTTTCCATCTCCTATCATCTTGTTCTCAGCCTCCATTTTAGATTGTATTACCAACTCCTCCCTATCCCCACAGAACCACACAATACACATCATATTGTTTGATTTCCCAAAATAAACCTTACACCCTTTTATGAGGTATTTTTATCATCACTTTTTTTCTATCTTTTTTTTTAAAACAAAGATCAGAAATACGTGGTACCAAATCCCCCCACACAATTATCTCCCGATTTATGAAGGCTGTAGAGAGAATACCACTGCTAAGAGGAAATATATTTTAGTATTTTTGTTATGCAACTTTTTGACTTGCATTAGACCTAAATTGTCTCTGAAATACCAAATGCCTTCTTGACTGGAAGGGTCACAGACAAGCATGATATGAATTACTAATACTTTGCTATTATAAAGGTCAAATAAAAGTCTTCTTACAAAGCTTATTTATCAGATTCTTTTTTTTATATTCTTCAGGGCAGATCTCAGCTGGAGTAAGCTGCCCTAACTCCAGGAGCCCTGATAATTTATACTAAACTGAGTAGTTGACCCTCAGTTTCTAAACACCAAGACTTCCAAAATGGAAATAGATAACAATTATATTAAAGAACAGAGGCAGTTGAAAGAAAGGGTGTCTGATGTGACATTTCCACACGGATACATTAAATTTGCAGTGGAAATAAAGCAGAATAGCAGCTTTTAATACCTTAGGCTCTATATCCACTAAATGTTATGCATCCCCTGCAAGCAGGGATGACACCTTTTTGTTATCTGTCAAAATTATTCCAAAGGGGAAAAAATAATCTGTAGCTGCGGAGACTTGTTTGGTCTACTTCTATAAGCACCTCCCACAGAGAGTCAAAAGGACTGTGGGACTGCATCATTAAACACTCTGCCCTCTTCCCACACACTCTCAGATTTTCTAATATCTCTGAGAATACATGCTTTGGAGGAGCTCTCCAGTTTAAGCAGTGCTTCCTAACCAATGAAAATGCAGCAGGCAGAAGAAATTCAGGAGAACTGGAAAGTGGGGATAGATATTTTGTACATTTTAGACAATTTCAAGTTATTGTTTATCTCTTAAGACAGATAGAACATTCTAATTTAAAAAGAAATTTGAAACCCAAAGGGAAGGAGAAATTAAAGGTATTTGTGATTTCTCATGTTTTGGCTCATTTTATATACTATTTAATCAGTTTAACAACTGCAAATAAGTAGCAATGCTTGAAAAGCTTGATGAGCTATGTCAAATTATTATGATTACTTTATCCTGATATATCACATAAAAGATATGCCACTAGGAGAGTATATGCAAAACTAACTGAAAATTACTGTTCTTTTCCTCGGAAGAAAGATAATATTTATGCTCTAATGTTGTAGACATATTAAGACCAGAAGAAGAGTTTGTAGATAAAAAAAAGTCAGTAGCATTTTAATGCAAAGGTAGAAAAAATATGCTGCAACATGTGACTTCACAGGCAATGGCTTTGTACAGAGAAAATTGCAGATTACCTTAATTTTACCTTTTCCAGATTACCTATTTAGAGGATTAATTGCCCTATGCACAAAATATTTTTTCTTTAACTGAGTGTGAAAGTTTGTGGAGTAAATGTCATAGTAAAAATAGGATGGTGCAGCTCCATTTTTTAGAATTATTAAAAAATTTGAAGTGATTAGAGAGAGCACCCTCAGAGACAGGACTCAGTCCTTTGCTCTGGTCTGTATCCTGTTGTCCTTGGTCCTGAGAGGACTCATTCAGATTTTGTGACGCCTGTTTTTATTCAAAATTAAAATAACAAGGATAATACAATGTATGTGATTGTAACCAAAGGATAGGAATTAAAAGTGCAGCAGGGATATTCCTGATATTTTTATTTTATTAGGCTGGCTAAGAACTTCATCAAATGAAATATTGATTTTTCTGATGTCAAACCCAAGCAGAATCCTATCTGAATTCAGCTTAAATGAGTTGTTATTTATCTAGCATTAAGAGAAATAATGGTAAAAAAGGTTTTCCAATTTAACATACCATAGCCTATGAAGCTATTTGTGAGCTTGACCGTACATTGGGGATCCCTTGTGAGAGACAGACAGCTGCCAAAAAAGATAACAAATATTCAATTGGCTAGTTTTTCTACTCCATCTACCACTTTTTCTTTGAGTTCTACACAAGGAAAAACACATGGCAACTCAAACAGTTTTGGGCAGAGTACATCCCTGAAAAATATTCTCTAAGAATATTTTGCATATGTTATTGATGCACCTCTTACTATGCACAGACTTATTTTGAGAAATTATGCATGACATGTGCTGTATACAGTGAAGGTTACCAGGGTATCCTACAAGGGGAAAACTCCTCTTCTCAAGACTTCTAACATTTTGGAACATTTCAGAACATTTCAGGCATCTTAACTTGGAGACAGAGAAATATAATCAAATGAAAAGTCTGAATAATTAAAGTGGCTAGGCTGACGTTGACCTTCCATTATCATAAACCATAGCAATTAATAAAAGTAATATTTCATACATATTCGTTATTTCATATTTCACATCCAGAAGCCAAATTCAATTTCTTATTGCCTATGAAAAGACAAAATATTTCAACTTAACTCCTAGTCATCCAATAAAAAAATAACTGATGCTTGCAAACTGTCTGATAGTTAAACACAAAGCATAAGAGATGCAGGGACAGTACATATACAAAATGGGCTGTGCTAATTAATAAGATGATTTTAGCTTTAGTTATTCATGCAAATACCTCAAAGCATATTCAGTAGTGATTTGCAGCACATTTTGCAAACTAAGAAATTTGTATGCAAATGTGATAAAAAGTTCATGAGGGCCAATACGATTGAAAGATATTCTGTGTAATGATGATGGAATCATATTTCTCCTCAGTCAGCAATAGATGGGAAAATTCCCTATAATAAATTTAGAATTAAAGTTGGGAGCATAATTTTAAGTTATGGCATTTGCCAGGTTTATATAAACGCACATTTGTTCATTTTTTTACAAAATTGTAAAAAAAATAAAAAATTGACCATCTGAATCAGGCACGATTTGGGAGTGGGAAACAAAACAAAAACAAAACACAAAAACAGCTCACAGTCTCACAGAGTTATATAGGTTGGATGTGACTACTTGAGATGATATAGAACAACCAAATAGTAAAATACCATTGTTTAATCCTGAAGAGATATTTTTAATTGAAATTATCACTATAGCTGCTTTATACAGGCTGAATTATGTACTATTGCTTTTAGATAAATATTAGGCTTTTTCATGTTTTTTATAAGACTATAAAAAATTGTAGCAAAAAGGTATGAGAAAAATAATTTCTTTAGAAGACAAAGAGATGAAATAAAGATTTATAATAATCTGTAATTTCCATAATGATCTGTTTTTTAACTCGGTTGAGTAAGAGTTGCAGCAGTAAATACAAAAGCAAAGCAGGAAGGGAGAAAACATTTTTCTCTTTTGAAGAAGAGCTCCCAAGTTTGCCTGTCCAGTGGTCAACATTGCAAAATTAGTCATATTCTTAAATTTAAAATTTGGCTGCATTTTTATCTCAATTATAATACTTTTCCATTTCTGCGGTCAAAAAAATTATTGAAACGATTGCCTATGAGTTCCCATTAGTTTATTTTCTATTATATAATGGCAAACTCACTTAACAGCATCTGTGGAAAAGCTTGTTCTTTCAGGAGAAATATGCACATAACTGCATGTCATCAGGAGACACTTCAAAGAGGAAGACTTCCTTTATTTCCTAAATTTGACAAAATTACTTCTTATGTCTATTCCAGAAATCTGACCACAAACTAAAAATATGTCTCTTTACAGAAACTCCTTTCTTATCTTAATCTTTCTGAAGATTTTGTCTCAGAAGACCTACTGTGACATTGGTTTGTGGTTTGTGGTTTTGTTTTAGTTCTCCCTGGCAGTCTAATTTCTAAAATCATCCATTCAGATTTCTTATTCTGCAGTAATTTGATCTAAAAAGCTGTTAAGTCTGAAAGCAATTACGGTCAAGATATAACAGTGATTTTTGTCATCTATGACTGACGATATCTACATGAAACTGCTAGTTTTTTTACAAGATTATTTATGTTGAATTCCCGTTTGGAGACATAAACAGTGACAGCTAGTTAAATGTCCCTTAAAAATCCACTAATCCTTCTTAAATCCCAACTTCTTTTTGGTTTGTTTTTTTTTTTTTTCCATTATGGTTCTCAAGGCTCCTACTGGATGGCAAAAAAAAGGCAAATGGTAATACCCATAGGTGTTCTACATTTATCTTAATATAATAATTTCTTTGTTACTAACAGTACATCTTATATCTGGGCTTTTAAACAGTTTTTCCTTAATTCTAAAAGAAAATAATTTTCCATGATGGGTAAAAACTTTGTCAGTTGAAAAAGAGTACCTAATTTTATTTTTGATGAGGTGGGTATTTTAGGTATTTACTAATGGCAGTTAAGACATTATTATTGGTGGAAATGCTTTTAAAATCACCTTTTTCATGCCTTCTAACCTACAAAACCAAAATGAAAGTAAATTTTAATCTCTCCTTTTCCCTACATTCTTTTTTCATACTAAGCTTTATATATTATCTAGAATTTTCTATCCAAATTCACATCAATAAGTCTTCCCATAAGACTTTCTAATTAGTAAAATTTAAAAGGATTTAAGTATTCTATGTCTGTGAGAGGAGTACCATAAAGAGAATATCAAAGTTTTCTTGAAAAAAAAAAGAGGTTGAGAAAATATTTAGTAATATTTGCATATTATGTAGACAATTCATAAAAAATTGCATTTTGAATCCTATGAAGAGTCCAGATTAGTAGGAGACACCACAGCCTCTAAAACTAGCAATTTTACTGGCAGTACTTTGGACAAGAAGCTCAGAAAATATTGTATTGCATTTTGATTCTAAAAACTGAAAATTGTCTCAAGTAAACTATGACAGTGACTTATCATACAGCGTGCAAATTGAACTGAAAAACCTCTCAAAACCAAATAATAAATCCAAATACTTTTCATTTGCTTTTCTCAATTTCAGAAAACTCTTTGTCATTGAAGTTAAACAGAAAAAA
>PYHW01010717.1:7995238-8007300 GCA_013186435.1 Turdus rufiventris
GCAAAATTTTAGTCAAAATGGTGCAGGTTATAATTGTGAAATTACTGTAATTTACATTTTTAGAGGGTTTTTTCCCAGTTAATTAGCAGTAGGTTTATAGAGCTGTGAAATGAGATCGATTTGTTTGGAAAAATGTGGATATACATCCTTGATTCTACCTGGATACATCTTTCCAATATTCTAAAAACAGAAAGTCTCTTCTCAGGTAAAGGCTTTCTCATGCATACTTCGTAAACTGTGTGCCATCACAGCCACAGAATTAGTATGACAATCAACAATCTCTGCTCTGAGTAATGCCAGAAAATGCCTTGTAGAATAAGAAAGATGTAGTCAATGGTTAAGTTTCTCCTTGCATTGCCTTTTTGACACTTCCATAAAGTACTTTCTAAAACTAAAGGTGTACATTGGCTTGTCACTCTGAGACCAATGCTGTGAGCCACAGAACCCAGAATTTTTAAATCAACCTGTGGATACTCTGAGCATGTTTTCACAGTCTCCAACTTATATGTTCAGTACAACTGAACATTTACTGTATTATATTGCTAATCATTGAAATGCACTTCATAAATGCCTTTGAAGTACCTTCACACAACAATTTGTTCTTGCCTACTGCTCTATTTGCTTTATTAATTATTGTGCTGACAAGCTGTCTGCTGAGTTCAATGGATCATCTTGGGAGGAGAGACAAATTTAGGAACACATCAGCAAATGTTTTAGACAGCCTTTAAGTATTAATTTTATTGTCTCTAAATATCTCTGGGAAAGTGGATTACTTCTAATTTTTATGTAAGATACTGTCTTTAAAATGACTGAGGGATTGATTTGTTTTGTTTTTGACTTGTCCATGACCATGGTGTGAAATGACAGATAAATGCAAATTTATATCAAGATCTCTGCATAATTAGGCATGGAGTATGTAAAACTCAAAATAAAAGCAGCTTAAGTGACCTAGCAGTAAAAGTACTTTAAATAAGCCAATATTTATAACTCCCCTTCTAACTGACAGAAAAATGATACTGTGTTATGCTGACATGTTGTCACACCTAGAAAGAATGACTATCAACCACCAGCCAAGGTCATGACCTTTCAAAGTAGAAATGCAAACTTGGGTTAATCTAGGCTCAGATCCAGCAAATCCAATTTAATGAGTGTGATAATAGTAGACCCAGCTAAAGTGAGTTGCTGACTAATTTCTTCCTATAACTTACAATGGCTAAATAAAGCCACCACTAATAATTTAAATTGCTTTAAATTAAATGCAAACACAAGGAAGTAATCAAGTTATTATTTTGATGGAAATAAAATATGGTTACAGATGTCAAACTCTTTTACAGGTAAATATTATGGAGATACAAGGTACTGCCCTGAAATCACTCCTGAAAGGAGAAACATTTCTCAATTCTGAATCCCTGTTTTTATAATACATAAGCCCCACAGCAAACTAAGTATCATATATTTTAAAAGCATATTTCATGCTTGCCATACCTCATGATATAAAATATATGAAGACTTAATATGTTTCAGAAGATTATGGATACGAGAAAGGTTATCATTATTCAAAAAGTTTCCGGATAACAGAACAAGTTCAAGTCTCCAGCCATATTACCTTTGCTATCCTTAGCTTCCATGAACAGAAGCCAAAATAGAAACACTTTGGGAAGTTCATATGATTTTGAACAACTGAAAAGAAATTACTACCATCAATGACTCTACTAACAAACTTTGTTGACAAGATAGTTGCATACATGCCTGGCACACTCCAGAGCATGCCAGTTCTGGTAAAAATTGTAAAGATTAGGTAGATAGGCATGCTAGCTGGGATGTTTTGTTTTAATTTAAATATTCATTTATGCCCATCAATACTAACCAGTATTTTCAAGCACTTTCATTCTTACATTTTTGTTGGCAGCAGTCTGACATTAAAGTTATCTCATGCATATGAAGCATAATTTGATACTTTTCAGAGGACAAATATGACTAGTTCATGATTTTTGTAGTTACAAGTAATGACAATAGGAATGCTTAAAGACACATGAAGGTTTCTTGTTCCCTAGATTCATTTGTAAATTGCATATGCAAAACTGCAAAGTGGCAGATACATGGTACCCAGATAGAAGATGGAAAATCACAGTTAAGGAAAAGGAAAATATTGACACTATTAGGGTGTTCAAATATGTAATGGGAACCCAGGAATATTGCAGAATCTCTGTCCTTCACAGTATCTAAACATGATTGAACACAGATACTGAGCAACGTGTCCTGACTGGGGGTATTCTGAGCAGGAGCTTGATCTAGAGACTGCTAAGAGTCTCTTCCAGCCACTGTATACCTGTCAGCCTCCCTGCCTTGCCAAAATTAGGTCCACCCACAGCTTCTGGAAGTTGGCCTTTGTTCCACCACTGTCCAGTTCCTTGCTTCATGGTGACTGGTTTATCTCTGACCCAAGGCTCATCACCCCAAATCTCACAGGTGTGTTTTGTCTTGCTGATACAAGGCAGTGGCTCTCTCACTTTCTATTCTTTACTTGCCCAAGCCTCACCCTTTGTTATTCAACTTCTTGGTTAGAATTGGATAATAAACGATACTACTTAATGTGAATGCACAGCCTAACAGGTAGCCAAAGTATTGTTTGGCTGTTGAGAAGGAAATGATCCATGGAGTTTGTCAAAACAATGCTGCTTTGGTATAATCCTTTGCCCACTCAGTATCTATAACTCATGTACTTGTTAACTGCAATCTTTATGCAATCACTAAAAAATTTAATTTTGCCTACTTCACACTCTTACTAGAAACTCAAATTTCTAACAACTTGAGATAAAAGGTAAAATAGCCTGAAGAAGTCCTAAAATTAGGTTTCTATGTACAAGAATACTACAACTCTGATTTAGATGATTTTTTAAGAGACTAAAAACTTCTGCTCTGCTAAAATTATCTGCACAAAGTTGTTCTTTGTGTGGCATTATGTACACAAATATTTCTTCCTGTGAGCGTTCCCAAACCACACACATTTATGCATTTCATTGTAAGACGATTTTTGCCTTGCATAGGTGCTTATACCCAAAAACCAAACACAACTGTAATTCTGCTAGTGTCTCTAGGCAACATACAGCTGTAATAGAAAGCAACGTCTCTAAAAAGAAAATAATTTTCAACGTAACAGTCCCTACACCTGAAGGTAATTCTTTTAGACTTAAACAATTATATTGATTTCGCTGAGTATGGTGAAACTTTCTGATTCCACAGACAAAAATACTTCTGAAAAGAACATTTCCTACACTTGTACAGTTTGCACTTCATCAGAGTAAAATAACAGTTTAGTCCAATTCCAGCTGAACCAGTGAACCAATTATGGTAGCACATTATGAACTGACAAGTTCCTATAATAACATTCCTAGCAGACAAAAAATAAAGAGATGAAATCTAAATTAGTCACAGCCTTAGGCTTTTCCTTCACAACTAAAAGGCTATTAATGGGGCAACCAATAGAATATTACCTGATCCATCTGTTTATTTGGGTTTGGTTTTCTTCTTTTCAAATAGACTATCTTCATTAAAGGAAAAAAAAATAAATAAAAAAAAGAAAGAAGGAAAAGGAGGAAAAGGGGGAAATACTTGAGACTAAGGCTGAACCAAATTCACATGACAAAAAACACTTTGCTGCATACAGATGGAATAAAATAGTACTGTCTTTTTGAGATAAAATAAAAGGGAAAAAACACATTGGATCTTGATGGTCAATAAGTAAATTATAGACATGTAGTATACTTATAAACTGTCTCAGACAGGTCAAAACACTTAAGACTATATATACCCCTCTTTTATATTTTTATGGAAGTTCAGACATTAAGTTCTATATCAATGGTAAAAAGAAAAATGTTTTTATTTTGCATATGAGTTTTTAAATAGGTCTAAACAGTGATTCTAGACCTTGATGTATAGCAGACTTTCTCTTAGACAGCAATCTCCTACACCAGGTATCTCGTTCCCACTGAAGTCAGCAATGTTTCAGCAGCATGGCACATCAATATCAGCACTGCAGTGGGCTCCATAAATCTTATGACAGACTTCACTTGGGAGTTTTGCCATAAGAGAAAACAGAGTGAAAGTGTCTGTTTACATTAGTGTTACCATGATGGAAGCCAAATTTTTCACTCAGACTGCCCAGCAGACATCGAATTGAGGGAACTATCACTGCAGCATCTTGTAGAGAACACCAAAGGTTTATCTCTCTTCAACCGTGCTTTTGCTTGGCTTCATTGCTTTCCTGTTACAATCCAACCACCCTGACTGGAATGGGCAGTACAATTCCCACTGTTCAAAGTCTCCTTGGCCCTGACAACTTTATTTCTGCTAGCACACACAGTGCTTGACTAGAAGTTTGGAGTCTACCCTCAGTTGCAGATATAATATGTCCCCAGAAAACCTTCTTGCCTTGATTCTCCCATTCATAAAGTTGGGATCAGTAGGAGATTTCAGATATGCCATTCTTGGAAACATGTTCTGGATGAAAACTGCTATTAAGATAGAAGGCTAAAGATACATAAGGCACATGACTGAAAAGCCAAAACTCTTTGAGAGATATTCATCACCAAAATGACTGTGTTTGAGAGGAAGACATTCAGATTTCAGAGCAACCAGAGAACTTCCAAGAGGCTTCTGACAAAATAAATCAGCATAAAGAGAAGTATAAATGAGGCATGAAAATCTGTAGCTGTGGGTAGGTACACTGGAGTGGCAGTGATTGCAGACAGGGTCTGACTGAGCATTACCAGCTGTCTCCTCATCAAACTGCAACCCTACAAAGGGGTACAAAGGAGCCCTCCCAAGGGTGCTGCATCTGGCTTGGTGCTGGCAGCATGTGAGACCCCCATCCTGAGGTGCCTGGGGCTGTGGGGACTTCCTCACTGTTGTGTTTGTTGACAGGCTCTAAAAAGCAACATGAGCAGCAGCTGGGCTGGAAAGACTACAGGGACATGAAAACAAGACTATATGGGATCATTTTTCCTCCCTGAAAAGTGGAAAGAGACTTGGAACCCAAGTGTGCTGTATGTGGGAGAGAAGAAGGTTCTATTAGTTAAGGATTAGTTCTATAATAATATTAAGAAATTAATTGTCTTAACAGTTTTAAATGTCTAGTATAATGATTTGTTTCATTACTAATGCTGAATGCATACTCCATTGAATGCCAGTTAATTAACAGTTTTAAATTAACCCATATCTTACTTCAATCCTAATTTGAATCACACAAAAGCAAATATTACACTGATTTTATAGGTGAGGCAGGAGAAATGAGACCAGTAAGAGAAAAAGTGGCAAAGGACAGGCACAATACATAGAGTAGGTTACCTGTAATTCAAAACCTTACCCTGTTTTCCATGTAGATAATATCATCCAGGAGTAACAGAAGTAATTTAAATTAGCTTGTTCAGTGCCACAATATGGTTGAAAAAGAGATCACCTCCAGACACACATATGTACACAGAATATTCCTTTAGAAGGACAAAGACAGAGAAAAAAAAGGTTACTAAGGGGTCAAGACATTTGTCTCCAGATGTCAGCTACACCTCCACTCCCCATAAAAAGAAGCTGTAAAAGAAAACTCTCCAGAAACATCATGAACTTGCAATAGACAAGAATTTTTGGAAGTCTTCAACTAATCATGCTAATAAGGTGGGGGTTATTTTGTTTGTACTATTTTGTTGAGGTTTTTTTGTGGGGAGCCAGAGGGAAGGCCTTCAACTTCTTCACTTAACTCTAATGAGCAAATTAATGGATGTTATCTGCCAACAGCCAGCTTTAGAAGATTGGAGAATTTCAGAGGGCCTCAAAGACACAGATAAGAGAGTATCTATCAAGAAACTTTCTCAACAAACTTGAGCAAGAAAATAGGGCATCAGAGACCTTTGGATCCATCAGGTCAAAGTTCTAGTTCATCAAACACCGTGACCTAGAACAAAAATATGTATCGACTGTGATCTATACAGGATCAGAAACCAATATCTATATATGGGCACCCAGACATAAAATTTGCTACATATTTTTAATAATTTTGAGTAATTATAAATAAATATATTATAATGTATTTTCCCATCCCTCTTATTTAAGCTTCATAATGCTAAACACGCTGTTTATCATTAAAGTTATAGGCTACTGCTTCTCATCTGATTCTGCAGTGGTGATGCCCTTCATGCACATGGTGTAACCCCTGGGGATGGTGCTGTGCCAGGCCAGGAGTTAGCCTGGATGATCACTGAGGGTCTTTTCCTACTCAGCTTGTTCTGTGATTCTGTGGTTCTGTGACAGTCAAGTTTTTCAATGTTAAATTAGTCTTGCTAAAAACTGGGAGTTTGCAAACACTTGGATAGTGCACACATTAACCTACACTCTAATGTTGTCCAGCAGTATTACCAAAATAAAATAGAGTGGACTACAGCTCATAAAAAAGAAGGCTTTGAACTGGCCTGCAGACTATAAATTATCTACCCTTAACTTGTTTTTGTTGACTCCCTTCTAATCACAATGTTCTTGGCAATAAGCCTGACACCCACTCACAACCCCCCTCAAAGTACAAAACATTATCAGATTTTTTGAGGAATCGCCAAACAGCCCATTTAATGTTTCTTTCAAATAAATATGTGATTTGGTAACAGCTAACATGTAAGAAACAAGACAAGTTTGATAGCAACATGATGAAAGAGTAAATAGCCTGTAGGTACAGCAATAGAAAAATGATTTATATCTCAGCAATCTGTGATGAAATAGGAAAGAAAAATACATTGGAAGTCAGCATGTAACACCGTCTTGAATTGAAAAGAAGCATGATAAAGTCATTTATGCTGGAATACATTGACTAAGTCTCTCTGTATCAGGTCAAGCCATCTCATTATGAAATGCAGTACATCAAAATTAGAGCATTAGAAAATTTGATAGACCCAAATATCCAGCTAAGCTATTTGCCTCCCACAGTTTTTTCTCTCTACTAAATTTCTGAACATTTTATTTCATTGCTTCTGTTCCTCCACCTGCATAACCTATTTCCTCACAGATCAGTACTGCCTCCACTCAGGTTTTTGCAGCACCTGGCAGCCTCAAGATGAGACTTCTGAAACTCATGCAAAAGGTCAGGGGCACAGCACCACTCCTCTGTATCCGGCTTCAACAGCTCGTTTAGGAAAGGTCATTACTGTTATGAAATGGAATCATTCGATTTCAAACTTTAAACCCATCACAAAAATAAATGCACTGCAGTTTGAAGTTAAAAAAACCCCAAAAAACCCAACCAACAAACAGCAAATGGAAGCTGCTGAAAGCATTTTAAAATATTGAAGTGGTGCAGAAAAGGGAAAAGCTACTTTTCTAGATAGACGATGGATAGATAATGCGAGAAAAGATGGATGCAAATGGACTTTCCATATACAATAGAATCTGTAATTCTGGTAAAAATAACATTCAGAAGTTAAAAAAAAAAAAAAGCAAGGAACCCAGATACTATAAATAACTTCTGAAGAGATTTTGCAAACTTTTGCCATCAACAAAGCAAGTTTCTTTATTAGGGCAGAAAATATTAGAAGTGGTAGATTTATTTCTGATACAAGGAACTAATAACCTAGGAGAAAGCTATGTGGAAACCTGTTAGACACAAGTCACAAGGAATTGGTAGTTGTGAATATGTAAGTGGCTCTGTATTTATGTTTATGAACTACCTTAAAGCTACAGTAGGACCAAGTACTTTCTGGCTCAGTGGACTTGTACCACTTTGACTTGCTGGATTAACATTCTGCTGGTTAAGCAAAACTGAGATCCATGATGGTTTACTTGAAATCAATAGCTGGTCCAGGCTACAGGAAAAAAATCAGAATTCAAGAGTACTTTTGTAACCAAATGTAAAAGGGGGGAAATTGATATCGAAAGGGAAAATTCAATTTTCACTGTGCCTGTGAAAATTTTAGCATCAAAACAAAGCATGCAAAAACTGCTTTCAGCAAGGACAGTTGAATGATGAGAGGAAGACATCTGGCTCAAGAATGCACTGATAGACAAAATCAAGTCTGAGTCTCTGGGGGCTTGGGGTGGGATTTACAGCAATGGGTAACTTGTAAAATACATGCAGCAACTGTAGATAAGCAGCACACTTCTAATGTCACATGTCCACATAAGGCTGGGAGTATGCCCCATGGGATCTCAGGGCTGAATAAATGCCCTTTTTAACACAGTTTTATTTTTGGAGAGTCTAAGTCCTATATTTTGTACATTTGGTAACACTTTTGGCATGCGAGGACCTGGAATAGTGTATTATTTATAACAGATCTTGAAACAAACCACAGTTTAAAACAAAGCCTAAATTTTTAACAACATTTAGTGATAATTTTCAGATAGTTTTCTTTTTTTTTATTTTACTTACTTCCTAAGAAAGAAAGAAAACTGCCACGATAGTACCTTTGTTTGTTCAGAGAGATATAGCATTGATCTTTAACACAGCATATCTTTTTAAGTCACTAAGATTTAAGTTATCTATCTCCAAACCCCCACTAAACAGCCAGGTACTCTACCTGTATTAGCTATTTTTCTTATAGGAACAGCCTAGCAGAATATATTGGTCTGTCTTTAGATGGCAAATTACTTACTAGCAGTGAAATGGTCACCTTACAAAAGCATAGAAGTACTCAGCACCTGAATGTGAATGATTTTCTACTTCACAGCTTTTCCAATATTCTCTAGCTTGCCCAGAAGTGTGAAGCTTCTGATGGAATTGAGTCATTAATTTTGTGGTGAACCTTTTTGTATGATGTAATAGTTCATAGATCCCTAGTAAGCACAGGTAGGTGGCTCAGGTTACAAAAGAGAACTCTTCACATAGCTGCCATGCATCAGCTCATCAGCAATAAAAGGAGGATTGTCAATAAAGAGATGGGAGAAATCTTGCTGAAGAAAAGAAAAGGTGGCTGGTTGAATGCATAAGATAATGTAATTCTGCTTAGAAATTATACAGAAAATTTACTTCTACTAAAGCCTATCTGTATTCTAATCAATAAATTAGTCAAAAATAATTATAAAATAATCTCTTCAAATATGGTCTACAAATTGAATATCAATTTCAATATAGAAATGTGTCATTTATAAAACATCTTTAAAAAATTGATATATCCAGCTTATTTTTGTAGATTGTAATGCTTACAAAAGACTCTAGTATGGGATAATTAATTTTTAAACATAGTCTTACAATGATTCTTAATTTATAAAGTATTTACCAGAATTACTAGGAACTGGAGTGCTGACAAAGAGGAAGATAAGTTACATTTTTCATGCAGATGTAAACTTGCATCCTTATTGAGACTACAATGCTAAAACCACACTGATCAATCTTAGTATAAATTATTTTTCTGAAGATATTGAAACATCTCCTTTATCCTTACATATTTCAAAGGGCAGTAACACATAGATCATTAAATCAAAATAAAAGAAATCACCTCTGATTTATACTGTGGTAGGAGAATCTTGTAAATTGCTGCTTCTGTCCTACTTCTAACAAGCACTTTGACATCCTTCACTCAAGATGAAGGCAACAGATACACAACTTGACAATTAACCTTAAAAACACAAAAATCTAGAGGGAAACAAGCAACAGTAAAGGTGAAATTTCAGAGATAGCATTATTTGTGTATTCTTGCATGCACCTTTCAAATACGAAGAACTTTGGAGCAATTGTTGCTCCATGTTTCCTCAAACTAAAGTATTTTTAGCTGCCTCTTGTACCCTGACAATGGATTTAACCTACCAAATTACTCAGGTGCTATGTTGTTACCTCAGCATTGCTTGCCTTAGATGAAAAACAACTTGGTGCATAGTTTGTACATTCCTAAAATACATCTTAGCATCCCTATGTGATAAAATCAGGGTCCAAAGAGTAAAATAGTCATTGTTTCCTCACACACAGAGGAAGTGATTTTAGTTCACTGCACCTTGCTTTCAGTGGACAGGATGTAGAAGAATAATTTACTGATGAATCACACCTCTGGTTGAAGTATTTTACTCCCCAGAATAGGACATATAATATTTCATAAAGTACAAATGATTAGATGTTTCAGAACACAGTTCTGAGGCTGCTCAAAACTATTTTAGGTACTTGCAATAAATAATTCTCTTATTCTGTGAAAACAGGAAAAAAAAAAAAAGACTAAAAACCAGTTTTACACAGACTCCTGCTCTAGCTCAGCCAGGATACACTATTATAATTGAAATTCCTTGTTCATGTAAGGAGTGAGAAGGTCATAATTTGTCAATTTGTTAAGAGATCAGGATAAGATTTAAAGATAATGCATACTAGACTAAGTTCTATTTGAAAAACTAGATAGAGAAGTAGTTAAATGGCAATCTCTAACACATTGGAAACTGAATATAATTTTTCCTAACAAAATTTACCAAATAGTGAAGAAGGATTTTGATATTGTGCCAAGTTGCTTTTACTGTGGGGGATCTTTCTCTTAGGTAAATATGTTATAAGAGTTACATTTATATTGACATTTTTCAAAATGTTTTCTGTATTGAATTTGAAAACCTTTTTCTGCTGTCTGTTGAAAAATTCACACATACCAGTGTGAAGCTTTGACAAATTTGGATCAGTCTACCAATTAAGTTAGCCAAAATACCTTAATTTAAAACTAAAATTCCATAGTTCACAAAATCCAAATTTCCACAAGCGCAAATCTCATCTGAGCTCTTGTTTGTACCAATATATAGCTTTTAACTATCCTTCATTTATACTACTATCTTAAAAAGAGTGACAGAAACATTGGTCTTCATTTCTTATTTCACTTCTAGTTTAGTAATGGTATAGTTATTCAGGCATGACAAATTATCAGTGCTCATTAAGTTTATACACTGTGTGCACAGTTCTTTTACTCCAGCTACCCAGGTGTGATTCTTTCACAGAATACAAGGTTTGGATTTTGTCAGTAATTCAACTGTAAATTACTATAATATGCTAATATTAATTTTTCAGCTAAAAGAAAGCTGGTTTATACTTATCAGAGTTAAGAAAATTTGCTGTAATTATAACTCCCTTTGTAGTGAAGTGGATGTAGAATGCCTATAACTCCTCCCAATGATTTCACTGACAGAACAGTTCATAGACTTTTTCACATGTATTCAGAGGATTTCAAAATTGCTTGTGAAGTTTTGATTGTGACAGTTAATGGTGGTGGGGTGCTCATAAGAATCGCTGTATTCAAATGTGAATAGAAATGCTTGTGACACCTGACTGACAATATTTGTTCACTTTATTTAAACAAAACCACAAGATTTTATTCCTACTCTAGTTCCCATCTTTTTGCATCTCTTAAAATTTGAAGTTTTTATTCACAGTGAATCTGCTGTAAAGGATAATGAATCGACCTTGTTTAAGATTGCATTTTGAACACGAGTGCCTTTTCCTGGTCACAGGAAATGAAACTATTCTGTTACAAGTATACAAGTTATACCAAACTCTTTTAAAATATTAAATATTATTCTTCCTACTTCCGAGACATATCTTAACTCTATTTGAAATTAGGATTTCAATGGCATTTTGCTCTTATAAATATTTATTTTGCTTTGATACAGTTTCTTATACATATTTCAACCTGCTCTATAATTTGAAAGATTTTTCTTCTCCTGCTTGGAAAATTAGAAGGATCTGTAAGAAAAACAATTTCTAAAATTTTTAAAATAACAAAGACCTATAAAGTATTATTGTGTACTGGTTGATATATCACTACCTCTAATTCAAAAACAGCATGACAATTACTCTCAGTTTGTGATAAAGTAGAAAATCAAAACGTTTGGAGCAGGCATGAGACAAAAAAATAGGACAATTACAGAAATTATGGTAATTTAACAATTATAAGCCACACCATTTTGACTAAAATTTTAGTCCGAACCTGGAAGTGCAGCTTATAATCAGGTGCGGCTTATATTTGGACAAAGAATGAAAAGTTGGTGTTTTAGTTTGGAGGACAGGTGTCTGCTAAGAAAGGCAGGAGCTTCTCTTTGAAATGGAGAATGTAAACCCCCTCCCTCCAAATTAT
>PYHW01010717.1:8016348-8034216 GCA_013186435.1 Turdus rufiventris
TGTGACATCATGGTCAGTAAATACAGTGTGGGGAAGGAGGAGGGAGGGAAGACATCCAGAGTGAAGGTGTTTGCCCTTCCAGATAACCATTACATGTGATGGGGCCCTTATCTCCTGGAGATGGCTACACACGTGTCCACCTGTGCAGAGCAGTGTGAATTAATTCCTTGTTTTGCTTTGCTTGTGTGATTTTTGCTTTCCCTATTCAACTGTCTTTATCTCAACCCATGCTTTTTCTTACCTTTTGTGTTCTCTCTCTGAACCTGCTGATGGGGGAGTCAGTAAGTGTCTACATAGGGCTTGGTTGCTGGCAACAGTTAAGCTGTGACACTGGGTCACTGAAATTCATCCTTTGCTAGTGCCTTCTGAAATGGCATTTGTCAGCAGAAAGCATTGTAAACTGATTTACACACAAATGAAATCCAGGAAGCAGCAAACAACAGTGTAAAGTAGGTAAATTCTGTCCTTGTCACTGGGACACCACACTGCCTGCATGCCTATTTCAGCGAGAATACTGGCATCATTGAGGTATGTACTTAGCAACAATATGTTTCTTTCTATACTATTTGAATGTTTTGTCCTGAAATTTTACAGAAGTGTGACATAGTGTGCAGATTGTTCGAGCACAGATTATAAGAGACACAAACACATGTGCAGCATGTTGGGTGGTACTTGCAAAGGTAATGTCAGGCAAAGTGAGATTTCTGCATGAAGAAACTGCAGGAAGACAGGAGTAATGCCAACTAACATCCACAAGTTAAAAAAAAAAATAAAAGACAAAAAAAAAACAAAACAAAAAGAACCTCACAAAAAACAACAGAACACCCAAACAACCAAGCAAATTAAAAAGAACCCACTCTTTTTATCTTATCTCTACTGTTTCCCATTTCCACTGCAGTGATCCCACCTTTGAGGCAAAGCCCCTGACATCAGGGACTGTTAAGGGGCTCCAGAACAGTAGGGGGAGGAGTCCCAAAGGAAAACTTGGAATCAGCAAGAGCAGCAAACCTAGCAGTCACAGCCCATACTGGAAATACAACAGTTCTGGTCTCCCTGGTGGATCTTTCAAAGCCATATTATCTAGGAAATAAACTTTAACTTACTTCCTAGAAAGTTCCAAAATGTAGTAGTATTCTTCTACTCAGGAAGTAGAAATTATTATGAGCAGATTGAAATAATGAATAACATAGTATTTTCTATCCTTTCTGTGAGATTTAAATTTTCTTTCTTTCATTTCCAATTTCTAGCCTCTCATATTTTTATTTCCTTTATTCCCGCCCCCCCCNCTCTTTTACTTTGCCTTTTGTTATACTTGCAGTTCAATTTCTTCTTTTCAACTTTGGTCAACAAGATTACAGTGGTACTCACAGCTGAACCTCTCCAAATGCATCACATAGCTGAAATTCAGCTTCAAATTGCTCCAAGAAATCAGAAAACCAGAGTGCTCTGTCTCTTTTTTACAAGTGAATTTCAGGAGCATATAAACTGTGCATCAGCCAGGGTAAGACAAGAATATCAGAGCAGTCTTGGGATTGGAACAGACACCCTGCAGGCATTCTAATGAGGCTTTTAAGATTTTATTTATAGATTAGGCACTGGGCATTTCAATGTTTTACTCACTACTAATGAATATTTTTTTTCTTATATTATTACAAACTATACTGTATTAGCAGAAGGTATAGCAAAATCTAGAAAGGATGTATTTGGGTTTTTTTCAACAATGCTATTTATATAAAGTTAGTGGAAGTATGTGGGTAGAAAAAAATGAATACACATATACTTTTATAGAAGTAAGTAACCGTAGCTTCTTTGTGTAATTATTCTGAAGTCAGCAAAATAAAATACAGGAAAACAAATGTAAAAATCTTCAAGAGGTTAAAAGAAGATGATCCTATTTTGTATGTATTTTGATAACACTTCCAAAAATATAAAACATGGCATCATGAATGGTGAAGTTTACCCAGAATCACACAGTCATAGAAAACATTTCAACAGCAGTCTAAACATGAGTGTTGTGGAAACACACAGAGCTGTGGGACAGAGTTCAAAACTAACAGAGTTCCTCACCAGCTGTTAAGATATCTGCCCTTGCACTCGCACTCCAGGAAGCCTAAAAAAACCCCAAAAGCTCCCAAAAAATTCATCCTCCCTCACCCTCCTCCCCCTCTCCCCTCTTCTCCCACAAACCAACAAATTTCTTCCAAACTAGGGTTTATTCAGTATATTCACAGAATGTAATGTTTATTCTCACTATCTTTTTTCATGAACACAAATAACTTAGATACTCTGCACCCCCTCAGGATCTTTCAGCACCAATTAAAATGTTATCCAAACACAAGACCTAAAAGACAGCCAATTGCATTTAACAAAAAACATGCTAATGTTACAAAAAAAAAAAAAAAAAAAAAAAAAAAAAAAAAAAAAAAAGAAGAAAGGTTACTCAAAAAGCTACTCAAAAAGCAGTAGGTTATTTTATGACACTTTGAAAAAGGAATGGCACTATTTTTTTCCATTTCAGATCAATTATTCCAGCCATTGGAACACCTTTACTAGACCAGATTGTTTAGGTCACATCCAACCTGGCCTTGAACCCTTCCAGGGATGGTTTATTCACAACTTTTCTGGACAACCTGCTTCAGTGCCTCACAACACTCACAGAAAAAAAATAAATTCTTCCATTCTAAACCTACTGTCTTTCCATTTAAAGCCCTTTGTTCTATTACTATAGGTCCTTCTTAAACGTCTCTCTCCACCTTTATTGTAGGCCAGCTTCAGGTACTAAAAGACTGCTTGAAGGTCTCCCCAGTCACTTGAGCTCTAGTTCTTACATGCATCCCTAAAAATTTCCTTTTATTTGATGTTAACTTCTGAGAAGTACTCCAGATATCTGAAATGATAGCAGTCGTAAAATTGTTTCTCTCATCATTATCTAATCCACTGGGAAAAGGAGTGGGAGGAAGCAGAACATCTTATTTATATACTCTACACTTTTTTGTTCCTGCAAAACCTTTTGTGAAAGTTATGATACAGGAACATGTCTCCCTTGAGTTTTTATACCTGCAAGCAGTACAAAAACAAATGCACTTTCCACTGGATGTCCAGCACTCTCTATTCCAAAGATAGGGTCTCTGGGGTACCTTTCCCAGAACAAAGAAGAGACTCTCAAAATTAAGTGCTGGCTGTATGCAGACCAGGATCCAGATGGTGTGCTCTCATTTCTGGACATACTGCCACCTGTTATCATCATTTCTCATCAGAACATGTGCATCACATATTCAGAAATACATGTTGGCATGTTTAAATGAGATTATTTCTCTGCCTAGATATTAGGCAGTGGGTCATCCTGTTTTGTAATCATATGTTAGATAAAACCTTCATGTTTCGGGATTCGTGAGGTGGGTTTTTTCTGGTTTTTTTTGTTTTGTTTTGTTTTTTTTTTTTGGTTTTTTTTGGGTTTTTTTTGGTTTTTTTTTGTTTTTTATTTCTCAGCATTTACATGTATAATAAGACAGTTTCAGCATAATTTCTTATGTCTGTTTGTCCATTTAGAAAACATACAGCCCTATTGGAACTGCGCTTCTTTCTCCTCACCCAGGGAAGAGCTGCCCTCTCTGTGTCTAGATGCATGCTCAACCAAAAACCCCTACTGAGCACGCAGGAGTCCATAATGTAATGAAAACCATGCAGATATCCAGATTACACTGCTCACGGTCCATTGATTTACAGCCACACCTCTAACACTGAGGTAATGATGAATGTGTGGTGAGTGGATTTTTTCACCCATTTGTGGGGAGTGAACCTATGCTGGATGTGTGGGGACCAGAACCAGAGGATTTCCTCAGCCCAAGTGCCTCCTTGCCCAAGGTAAAAGTGAGGTTGCAGTTGAAAACTCAGGTTCTTCCTCTAAATCTGTATTTTATTGAGACAATCATCATGTGCAGGGTAGCTAAAATAATTTCCAGGGTAAAATATATAAGTATTTTGGCTGTAAATCTGACAGTATTTAGTCTAGTAGACATAGAAATAAAATGAGAAACATGAACTCCAGTTTATCAGAAAACAGACAAATGAACCTAGCATAACCTGAGAATTTATACTGACTGACTAAATCTCATGGCTAGGAATCAGCATGGTTTTGCTTTTAATTATGAAGGAATATTGAGACTGGAGGACTGACTTTTCTCTGAATATTTTTTAATTATATAACATATATAATCACATGCCAGCAGCAAATACAAATCTCTAGTTTCCCATTCACATCTCTGAAAATGCTTTTTTTCTCCCTTCCCTGCTCTGCTATGCAATGTCATTTAAATAATCAGACTCTTCTGGCCAAAAACATGTGAGCTAAAATACCAATAAATTTCCTTATGTTTTAAATAGCGCAGGTTAAGGGACTCTGGCATTTTCTAAAGATTGTGCCTCTTCTTTTAAACCATACTTTCATTATAATCAAAGTACACTGTCCTAATGTCATTATTTTCTGTCATCTGTATATTACAAATTTTCCACTTGATCATCATGTTAAATAATTTTTTGAAGAGATTATATAAAAGATAATGCAAGTATCAATTTTTTTTTTCTCAGTGTGGGTTTTAAAGCAATCAGTCTTGCAATAAACAAGAGACTCTCTTGATAGGAACTGTTAGTATTTGTCAGGAATATTTCCCTAAAAAGAGTTGACTATATATTTATAGCAATCTGTCGTTCTCTCTATCAATCAGGAGTTGCAATCAGCCACAAACACACCCTCTAGTTCTCCTTCAATCAGGGAAACAGTGCAGAAACTCAACTGCAAGTATTTAATAAGTGCATAAAGGGAAAAAATCAATCAGAAACTCTTGGGGCCACACATGAGGCCTTTATTTAAACTAGAATTTTTCTTTCTCTATGAGCAGTTTTATCATTTATCAGGTTTGTCAAGCATTAGCACAAGCTGCCTGGCTGAGTCACCATCCTTGCAGGTATTTAAAAGATGTGTGGATGTGGCACTGAGAGACATGATTTAGTGGTGATCTTGGCAGCACTGGGTTAATGGTTTAACTGAACTCCATGATCTTAAAGGTTTCTTCCAAGCAAAATGATTCTATGATTTTCTGTAGGGTTTCCTATGAGGTAGTGGAAATCTAATCGAGGGCCATCATATCTAGGGCTGAGTGTTTTGGGAAGTTTTAGGTTTACAGTTAAGAAAAAGAGAATCAGTGTTGAAACAGTTACCACTTAACACTAATGAAAATGTATTGCTTTTTTCCAAGTGCTTTCTGGGAATGGAAAAGTAGGTTACCTGTCAGCACTTCCCAAACAAGCTCTGCAGCAAAGCACCAGAGCAGACTCCCCATCTCCCAGCATTGAGGTATCATTAAAAAAACACGATGAATTTTAAAACGGGAAGCTTGGGGGTTTTTGAAAGGCTTAAGACATTAGCAAAACAGATTGTTTTTCCCAATGGCATGTTTAAACAAGCAGGGCACTTTCAAAGTGTTACTGTATGGAACAGAATTTCACTTATGCATGTGTTTGTAATGCCAAATACAAGCTTCTGAAGTGCCTTGCAGATTATCCTTCACTATCAAGGAGAGACTTTGTTAGGTACTACTAAGGCACCAGTCTCAGGATTTTATGCTTTGATTCCCCTATGGGAACTTTCATCCAGGCTCCAATGAAATATTTGTCAGTTTTTTACAATCATAGAATTGTTTAGGTTGAAAAGGACCTCAAGACCACGGAGTCCAACAGTTAATCTAGAAATGCCAGAAATGCCAAGTGCACCACATTAATTATATCCCTAATGTCACATCCACATGTCTTTTTAATATCTCCAAGGATGGTGACTCATCCAATTTCTTCTCATGACAGCCTGTTTCAAAGCTTGAAAACCCTTTAGGCTTATTAGAAATCAATTATTTGGGGTTTTAGAAACCATATGAAATAGTTTGGGGGTAAGGATTTATTTTTTTTTTCACCAGGAAGATTGTCTTAAACCACTGTAATAAATTCTTACTTGATAAATCATATCCAAGAATCAGGAGAAATATTTGTTTAATTTGTCTGAAATATAAGATGCAGTAACTATGACCTTGACTTAAAGTCATCAGAGATCCTTGGGGATTGTTCTATTGGCTCTAATTTGGAAAGTCCGTATTAATACCGATTTAATTGCAAAATTCTTGTAACAGTCAGAAATATGCACATATTCCTTAAAAGAAAGAAAAGCATTGTAAAGTCAAAGCATTTTAAAACACAACATTTTTAGACTGAATTCTTGAAAAATGCAAGGTAGAAATGCTACTTTAAAGATATGGCTACCTGCAGCACAATTTTGTACTCCAATTTTTGCCTGGTGAATTAACTGTCCTGCAAAAAAAGCATCTAATAAAGGTCTAAAGCTTCTAAGCTGAAGTATTATACCTCTGGTACTATTAGAGGATGTTATTGTTGAGCTAATTCATTTTGTAATATCAGAACAGGAAAGCAGTTTAGCACTCAGAGTAAAACATGTTCTTTGGTAACCTTGGAAGCAAGAGTAGAAGAAGTTCTAAACTATGAAATTGTCGAAAATTGAGTTTGGATAAACCATAGAACACTGGTTCTCCAGAAGAAATGTGGAAGATGAGTTGCAAATTTTATATATATGTATATGTATATGTATATGTATATGTATATGTATATGTATATGTATATGTATATGTATATGTATATGTATGCGTACGCGTATATGTATGTGCATGTGTATGTGTATGTGTATATGTATATGTATTTAAATATAAAAAAATTGAAGCTAAATATTTATTTTACAGTGGATATGGCAATACAGAGTTTCTCTTGTTTAATGTTAGGTGTTTACTAAGTATAAATTCTTCCTATATTTGACACTTCTTAAAAGGTACAAATAATCTTCCTATATGTCTCTGTTAAACATTAGTTAAACAAATATTCTAGAAAAGATTTAGGCTTGAAGGTGTTTTACTATTTTGAGCAAAAGATATACATGCACAACAGAATTGTCATTAAAGAATTGAAGTATACCTAAAAGGGAAAGAACTAAAAGCCAGGAAAAGATTTTTCATATGAACCATTAGACCCAAATAAAGTAGATTACGTCAACCCTTTTAACATTAAATACCAAATCTTAAAAATATCAAATTAATACTACTTTGATACCATGCCAACTAACTGACTTTCTAAATTATAATTATATTTAGTAAGAAATGTAAGTCTCTCTCTTAAGGTATCAATACAAAATTATTTCAGTCCATATTTTGGTCAGAACATCATATAGATCCTTCCGCATTACCTATGAATCATAGCACTCTGTAAACTTAAGTCAGTCATTAAGCTGTTCTGGTAAATTATGATGAGATTATGATTTTGAAAACACTACAAAAATGCAGTAATTTAAGAGATTATTTTACAGGAGTCATACAGGATGACTTATTCTACTTAACAGGTGTACTGTTTTAGGAAGACATTAAGCTATTCTGCACCTTTATTTGACTTTCATGTTTACTTTTCATCTGCTAGGCCACTAAGAAGAAAATATGTCTGTCTCTGCCCTTGCTTTTCTTGGCTCAGTGTATTACAAAACCCATATATACTATCAATTTATTTAAATATTCAAAATATTTTTACCTAATTCTGAGACACAGCATCTGAAGTTCTGGATATAGTGGCACCACTGGGAATGCACCCTACACCTAAATTGGGATAGTACCTGCATCATCACTGAAATGCTCCAACTTGATGACAGCAAGAGCAAGCAATGTCACTTTACAAGCTTGTAATACTCCACTGCAAGAAAGTTTTATTCCTGGAATGATATTCTTTTGTACTGAGGCAGCTAATGTACTAAAGCCAGCTGTGCAAGCACTAGAGGTAAGTCACAGGCATATCAAGGTGATTGTACCATATCCAGCAACACCTAAAGCCAGAGGAATATTTTTATTCCTTTTATCTCTATGTTCCATTGAATATAATTTTAAAAATTGCCGTACTTCAGTAGCTTTAAAAATAGTTCATTTATTAAAAAGTTGCATCATTTTTCTGTAGATGATTACTGTAATAAATGTGGTGCACTTGGAGGACAGCGTTAGCAAAACACACAGAATGCAAAATAAAATATGGTGATTGAAGTAAGAATCAAAGCCTGTGACGTCCAGTAAAATGGGATCAACATTAAATTAAATTGGATTTCTCATTCTGGAAGTGAATGATAAATAGCATTCATGTATTTTACAATGCTTTAAATCATGACACATTCCCATATTTATGTTGTTATCAAGCATGTCTAGACATGGCTGCAATGAAGTTCTATGTTTTACCCTTTTAATTAAGGTTTTCTGCTCTGCTTTTGCTAACAGCTCTGGCAAGAGTAATTTGCTATAATCAAAATCAAACATATGCATAAAAGTTCAATTAGAAATTTACTATCTTTGTGAGAATACAGTTTTTGCATTTACTAATACTGGAACCGAATTTAACTTATTGTTTGTAATTTCTATTAGGGGGATCCAATTAGCAGACTGCCAGAAAACACACAAGCTAAGAACTAATGACTTGTTTTCCATGGAGTGAATAAAGACTGTCTTAGCCTAAAATAGCCTGTATTTTTAGCATGGCAAGCATCTAGGTATGCATCAAAATTAAAAAGAAATATTAAGTTTTTATTAAATTAATACCTTTCATGACTAGAAAAGCATACTTTTTGTTCTCTATGCAACATTTTCATACTGGAAATTTAAAATTGACTACTAGGTTTTTTATCTTCTTTTTTTTTTTTCCTTTTCCATTTGTAGATGATTTTTTTTTCTCCCAAAACTACAGGGAAGTTTCAGAATGGTATAAACAAGTCTGTTTCACCCTCATGCCCTATCCTCATTCACTCAGCCTGCTGATCCCAAGCTGAAACTTTGCTCACACAAAAAAAGAATCTCACCTTTCAGATACAGACTGTCAAACTAAATCAAGTGTCAAGCAACACTTCCCACAGACTGTAAACATGAGGAATATTTGAAGAAAAGAACTCCTGGAAAGGAAACAGGCTTTGATTCCTTCTGGAAAGAAACAAACTTTGATTATTTGCCTTTGAAGCCTGATTCTTTTCAGAGGAAGTTACTACAGAGGAACATTCTAAAACTAATCACGTTTTGTAAGAGAACTCAATGATTTCAAACATCTTGGGTAGGAAGAAACCAGATTTTATGGTAACAAAGGGTTGTTTCCTGCGACAAGAAGGAAACTGGAGGTTAATATGAGCTTGGGTTACCAAAACTGTGCAGTGCAGTTGTATGTATGTTGTTGGTCTTTGCTGCACAGTGGATGTGTACCCTTGCAAATGTACCTACCACTGTGTTTACTTCAGTCAGTAACAGGAAACAGATCATTTCAGGACAATTCTTGTAAAAGGAATACAAAAGAAGGACTCTTCATATTATTCTTCAAGGCCATCTCAGCCAGCTTGCCAGAACTCTTTACAACAAGAAACTTTAAAAGACATTTTCTGCCAGATGTTTTAAGCCTTGAACAAACAAAACAAACATGCATGTGGTGTCTAACAATTTAAAAATGGACAGAAAATTCTCCATGCAAAAGTGAGGACCCAGTTTAAGCTTCTGAAAATAGTGTACACAGAGACACTCGGGACAGAAGGTGATGGGGACAAATATAAGGAGGTTGATCTTTTCTATGAAACAGAAAGTAGCTGACAATTAATGGGGTTATTTGGACCAGAATTTTACAGACTTCAATGGAAGATCAGATGTCTTGACCGCATAGAAAAAAATGTGTGGTTTTATATCCACTTGTTAGCACCTCATCTAGAATCATGCACACAACATCTTTTCCTCTCAAGTCTTTTGTCATCAATAAAATATAAAATAAGCTTATAAATATAAAAATTTAGAAAATTAACCCTTATTTTAACTGGTGTGTGTGTGTGTGTGTGTGTGCACGCTCACGCACATGAACCGTATGTAATCTTTATTCCTATTTCCTTGTCATTTCCTATATGGGAAATGTTGGACTTTTAATGATAACTGGAATATAATAGTTTTGTTTCGTTTTAAAATGCAGATGTCCTCATTTATCTGTTTCAAGCTAAAAAACCTTCATTTTTTACTCTAGGGCAGCTGTCTAGAAACATACCAGTATGTTTCTGTCAAAAAGCTCCGATATTCCAGCCAAGATTCTTCTGACTGGACCACTCACACTCTGTTCTAGCAGCACAAATCACAAACTTTGTAATAGGCAGAGCTTGGTGGTGATAACTTTTAGGTCTCTACCAATTAGTTAGGGGAGGATTTTAGATGCAGAAAATCAGTAATTTTCCTAACAGAGAGTCATGTGGTTGTTGCATATGGTTTTACGTCATCCAAATCTTCATGTTGCTTAATGATTTTTTAGACCGTACATGGAACTGATCAAAATATGGAAAAGGTTCATAGAAAATTTTACTTTCTGGGTCTTTCAGTCAGAGGATTGGGAAGTTTTTAAGTTAAGAATAAAAAGACACTTGGTCAAAAAATATTATGAGATGAAGCCTACCCAAAACTGGTGCTTGGGTAAGTAAAACTTTGACAACGTCTGGCCAGGTATAAGGTGTTTGATTATACTGGTACATCCTAATTAAGAAAGCAACAATCAGGCAATTGCTGCAGGAAAATCTTTCTCAAAAGTTCTGTACTGCATCTGCCTCTGTTCAACTATTCATGAAAAAGAAACAAAAATGAGCAATGAAGATTGAAGAATTTTAGAATCTCATAATATGTTTGATGATAACAGCTGCTTGGTTTATTTATGACAAAATCCAAGAAAATTTGCTTGGCGTGATCAACAAGGCTTAAAGCAAGGTGGTTGCTTATGTCAACCACCTATATTGGATAGAAATTAGCAGCAGAAATAACAACCCCTTAGGAAGGCTGATGTCCGAGTGTGAGCAGAAGGCTGAGCCAAGTCCACTGTGCATAAAGGGTTGGCTGCCAGCTAGGAGCCAGACTCATCAACTACCTGGGACAAGTGTTTTCTTTCCCAAGTTCATGGTGCTGGTTACTGCTACCACTGTGCAGAAGTCATTGGATGGTTTATACTGGTTTTATGTCTGTGAGTGTGAGAAGTTACTGAACACACAGTAGACACATCACACTTTTTCTACATTGCTACAGAGATTTTAGGTTACTGAGGGTTGTAGTTCTGTTGTTTTGGCTATCTCAGCTCTAAATTCTCCCATGGCTGAATCAGACCTTCATGTGACTCTCTCCCTTTCTTTATATCTTTGGAAAATTTACATGCTGATTGAGCAGCATAAAATACTAATAATCATAATATTGATAGTAATTAAATATTTCATGTCTGTGCTCTATCGAGATATTGCCCCAGAACTCTATGTTCAAAATTCACAGTTTGCCCTCATCCTTAGGCCAAATTATAATATTTATAACATGATATAACTCTTCACACTAGATAAATTTGCAAAGAGAGGATATGCATTGTATAATTTTAAGGTGAAAAGGATTTAAAAGTCTGTAAAATACAAAGGCCAAAAAATTGTGTTAATAATACATACACTTTACTTATTAGTTTCTCATTTATAATTTTTCAAGATTAATTATTCTTCTGTTGCCTCTGACAAGGCTATATAAAGGGTGAAATGAAAGAGTAAAAGGTGAAGAAAAACTTCTGTATAAAGCTATTTGGTTTTTCCAAACTTTACAGTTTGTATATGTGCAGAATAACTGCAAGAAACCCACTTTATTTACTCATTTGTTTGGTTTTCTGTTTAAAGAAAACCCAAACCAACCCCCTACAAATAAATACAAAAAACCAAACCAAACCAAATCAACCAACCAACCAAACAAACAAACAAACCAAACAAAAAACCCCAAGAACAAACGAAATCCTCCAAAAAAAATAAACCAAAACCAAACAAACAAAAAAGCATTTTGTAATATTCAATATGGGAAAGCTCCTGGAGGATAAAGATTTTGTTCAATGCATGCCACTGAAAATGTAACATTGATTTAAGAAACTTCTAAAGAATTCTTTCTTTTTCAGTATCACTTTCTTAGCATAAAAATATAGGTAGAATAAAAGTAATTGAGAAAAACAGATAGCACAATCAAATCATTACTTTCTGCTTCTGTAAACCACACTGACTTTATACATGTCTGACTGGTCTACAGTTTATAGTTTATCATGATCCATTTAAGCAATTTATGATGCACAGAGTTTTCAACCTAAAGCACATAAATATAAATTAATAGGTCAGAGCTGGTGAAGTCTAAGAATAAAATACTAAATACAGCAAAATACATATTTTATGTGATATTTTCACAAACATGTGGAATGAGGAGGCCAATTATATCCCTAAGTTTTTTTGAATAAATTATGTCATAGTTTTAGACAATTGTGGTTTCAAGTACATCTCAACAATGCTTTGCATTATATTCAGGGGTGCAATGCAAGTGAGTAAAGAATTTAATCTAGTTCCAAAATTTCTGAATCCCAAACAAGCTCCTTAAGTACTGCCAAATTAAACTTTCTTGTGTCTATGCAAATGTCTGAAAATTAGAATAAGAACAAAAGAGCTTTTTCTGATATTTTTAAAGTTCATATTTTTTATCCTAGATTATTTAAAAATGCAGTAATTCAAACCATAATGGGTACAATATGCCAAGCATATCACATCTATATTATATTTTACAGAAAGTACGATTTTGGTGTTTTGTTATTCTGTTACTCTCAAAAAAATCCTAACATATGTTAAATATTGCTTCTTATATATTCAACAGAGAGGTGAAGCTCATACTGAAAATATGCACTCAGATTTGTAAATTGATGTTTCAACTCCCTTTCCTCCTGGCATAACATGCTGTGGATGCACAATATTGAAATTCAAAAGTAATATGCCAAAGCATTTCATTCCCTGGTAATTCCTTTGCAACAATGAGATTTGTCTACTTACTTTTTTGGCATAAATTTCCAGCATTAACTATTGTTATAACAAAAGAAGGAGCAAGAAAAAAGCCAGTTTGAGCCTCTAAACATCACACATTTCCAGTACACAGTGCACTTATTTCTTAGTCATTAGAACTGACGCGGTGTGTGGGACCTGAAGTTTGTGCTTGCAAATGATTTTAAGAGAAAGTTGAATACATTATCAAAGTTATTTATGAACTTGGTGCACCAGAACTCTTTTGTAGTAGCACGAGCTCTATTCTCAGTCAAAAAACTGTCACTGGTACAGTTGTCCACAAGATGCCTCTCTAATGTAAATGCTTTCGTCAGCATGGGGGATAGGAAAGAAGGAACGTGACAAATGGGAGCTTTTGGTTATCACAGCCCTCAAGAAAAACATGATAGGCAGAAGAGACAGACGGTCAACAAAAAGACACTAAGACTCAGGTATTCAAATTTTGCGAAGATATAGCATATCTAACTATTACAGTAGAGTAATTCTAAAATAAAAAGTAGGTGGAAGGCATAAATTTAGGGTCAGAAAAAACAAATATAACTAACACTATGCTTAAGTATTCATATTTAAACCTACTGAAAAATATAGGTAAGAATTCATTGACAAGATATCAGATGTGGCAAAGGTTATTGTATTAGACTGTTATTTTCTCATGACCCATGGATTTGCTTTGATTGCTATGCAGTTCAGTTTAGGGAGGGATCCCACTTGTTCCTTTCAAAAACTGCTTCCAAAGTCATGGCCATTTCGAACTTCAAATATTTTAAAATTTTCTTTAGTTCCGAAAAAGGGAGGAAGAAATTTTTCCAAAATTGATCCTAGTAATATTTACCTGCAAGAAATTCATGGGCAATTTGCTTACTGATTTTCACTAGAAAAATTAGCACAAGCTCTATATAGCTTTAATGCTATATGTATTAAAACCACATGTAATGGCAACAATAACCAGTCACTACTTGCTTGTGTCTATGCAGTAAATCTATCAGAAACCTAATTAATCACAGACACAGGATTAAACATTGCCTCTTTTTAGCTTCCACTCATGACTTTAATCTCTGCAAGCCAAACACATTCTATTATCATAATGACAGCTCTGATTGTTGTATTGGAACAGCTCAAATAATTGTTCAGAGGGAAGAAATTATGGAGATTCTCTCTCCCAAATTTTGTTTTATTAACATGGCTTGGTTTGCAAAGGTTTGTGGCTTCCTGGTTCTGACTCTCAGTTTACAAAGCCCAAAGATTAAACAGCAGTAGAGTAACCCAAGAAAGAAGGAAAGTTGATATATTTGCTTTTAGAAGGGCCCCTGGGAAGCTATTTACTCAGCACCAGTAAAAGCAGGAAAGTACTAAGCTCCACTTTCTTTAAATATCTCAGAGATTATCCTAGTATTTAGCAAGAACTGGAAGTACAATACTGGTTAAAGTATGAAAAATAAGTTTTTGTGCTGCTTTATGACAACTGGGAGTTAATTTTACCCTTTTTTGAGTTGGAATATAGTGCATGGACAGACTTAATGCATGAGATTTTCAGCTAAAATACTGAAGTCATTAAAAAGTGTCTACTCTTTTTAATGTGGGAAACAACTGTATCAGTAGGGACAGGCAAGTGCAATGTAGTTGGCTTTTTTCTATTTATGACTTTGCAGGGAAAACATACAGGCTTAGATAGAACCTTTTTTTCCATTCTGTGCTCATGTGTAAAATTCAAATTGTGATTCCTAAAGTTTGTATAACATCCTATGCTCAATGAAAGAAAACCAGTAAGTGGAAAATCTTGGGTTTATGTTTAGGCATTTCTTCAAATTACACTGACCTTCTCACAATGTGAATGTCACAGCTACATTCCTTTGCTAATAATGTCTTGCCAGGAGGTATTCTTATCTAACCTTGCTCTCCTTAATATTGTATCCAAATTAAATTTAAAAAAAAAAATCTAATTTTTTTCTTGACAGTTTTTCTTCATTTTCCTTCTCCCCTATTTGCTATTATTGTATTGATTTAATGGAACTTAATAGAATTTCTGTATCTATCTTCTCTTTACTTAACACTCTATTAGTTCCTTCATCAACTTTTTCATTTTCTTCTAGTCCTCAGGTAGTGTATCTCAAGAGCTCACATTTTCACTTTCATTGAATGCCGGCTTGAATGCAATCATAACATTTGCAACAAAGATTTTCTAGAATCTGTATGGCCAGAAGTGCTTGATTGAAGAAGTAATATTTTCATCATGTGATCTTAATATTCTTTGCACAAATCCAATAAGATAACTAATACAGTCCACCTGCCCACATCAACGTTTTCCTAAAGGCTCATTTCTGCATGACAGTCTGGAGAATGCCGCACAGTGAGTTCCTGTTATTATCTGATTATTACTTTTATTGAGAGATGCTTCTTCCTGAATTGAGGTGCAAACAAGACCATATGTTTACGTCAATAGTATGGATTTTATTTAGCAGCAAATGTGAGGAAGAGAGATGGAAAACAAATAGGGAAAAGAGAAAGGGGAAGACAAAGAGAGTGACAGACAGATTAAGAAGGAAGATAATCACCCTCCCTGTGGATCCAGTGGCATCCCATTGATATCCTCTTCTTCTGGACTTCTCAGTGGGGATGAGAGGTTTGGGGGGGTTGCTTCAAAACATATGGATAAATATACAATGGATTAATACATGCTCAGGTATACATGGGAATGTCCAAGCACCTGCCCTATGGGGGAAGTTTTACATTGTCTTTCACAGCACACTCTGGATCTATTGCAACACTTTGGATCATGTGCAGTCCTCTAGTGGAAGACCTCAGAAATGAGCCTGTGGGGCACTTCAAGTGTCTTTTACAGTTTATGACAACTTCTAAGACATGAAAGCTGCCCCTCTCATGAATATCCCTTGTAGATGTGACCTTCAGGGTGAGAGTGGAACAGGGATGGGACTTCTAAAACTGAGCCAGTTTGTGTAAGGGAGGACAATCCATAGGCCCTGCTTCTTATCTGGATTGTAGTCTGTAGTGATGGAGGTTCACCTCTCTGAACCACAGGTTTCACTGTCACATACCCAAAACCTCTCCTCTTCCCCTTGGTTGTGGGGAGAAAGTGAGTAAACCCACTCTCACCAAACAAATTTGTGGGCTATGACCTCCCCCTCAAACACAGCCAGAGGTGATTTTCAACACATCTGCTGAGTTTGGGTTTCCTTGTGAACATGTTCCTCTTCCCTAGCCTTGTTTACTTCTTCCTAGACCTGAGATAATGGGACAGTAGTGACACCTTTATCTTATCTCAATTAGGCATGAGGTGGATTAACTTATTGTCCAAACTTCCATCAGGAGGCATATTTGGGAGGGTGGGCTTTGGTGGTCTCCGATGAGCAGTCACTTTTTTGCGCAGTTTGCTACAATGGGCAAAGTCCTTCAGTGATTTTGACGATGTTTGAGCTATCAACTGCTTTAGTCTCTCATAGTTCCCTCATCTGCTAAAGATTAGTCCTTTGCTAGCAATATCTTCAGTACTCCTGAAGTAGGAAACAGGCCTGTGGAAGTTGCAGGCTTTACCCTGCTCTCTTAGGGTTGAGGATTGGAGACCACATCACCAGGACGGGAGATAGATCTTCTGTCACTTCACAGTAGTTGCCTTGGCCAGTGTTCGTGGTGGACCTTATGACCCAGTCAATGGCTTCCAATCCCCTCAATTTACTTAGAGACTGAAACTGTGCCTTTCTTGCTCTAAAAATATCTTCACATCATTTTTTTCGTTACTACAATTACTTTATCTTGGCTTATAGTATTCATCAGGAATTAATATAATCTGTGAATCAAGAAGTCACAAGAAATTATTTTATTATGAGATACAGACTATTCCATCTGAATTCAGCTCTGCACACATGCTGCCTATTATCTCATATATATCAAGGAGAAAGCAAGTTATGATTTTGCACGTTTTATGAACTTTGATTCTTTTAAGTGTTACCATACCAGAGGAGGGCAATTTTAAATAGTGTTGTCTGATAAAAACTCTGTAAGATAGGCCATTGATAGCAGGACATTTCTGTGGCTTCTCTACAAGATAAGATATACACATATGGAAAGATAGATGCATGCAGCACATTCATTGCACAGCTGTGCTGCGCAAAATTCAAATTCATAGGTGTGAGGGGAAGGCATATTACTCCACAAACGCTCAGAATGAACTCAATTTGGCCACAAAATGGGACCAAACAACTACAGCAAATCTCAGTAACTTTTGCCAGCAAAAAAACAAGCGCTAATAGCAGATTCAAAATTCTTTGCAAGTGCATTCATATTTTCTTTGGTATCATAATGAACTGAATATCAATTTATATAAATGGACAAAAGAATTTTACATAATAAGAATTATTAAAGGTCTTTATTGTTTTATCATCTCATTATTTTTTGTCATAATTAAATATTTTTTACTACTTTTATTGCAACACAGGTATGAATAGTGTAATTCTGTAAAAAGTTGAATTCAAATATACTCTTTCTGAAAAATATCTGCTTCAGAATTTGCCCCAAATAAAACATTGATTGTTCTAAATTGCAAATGAATGATTTTCATTTTTGCACTGTGGACCACACGGAACACCACACAGTTTCCCCCCATTTCATTTCTTCTCAAAGCTGGTGCATCTTTACCAAAATGCAGTACCCACAGTACCACAGGGAATGTGATGTGATCACTGAGAACTTTAACAGAAATGCAGTATGAATCATAGTCCCTTGGAAACATTATGACAGCTTTGTCCTAGTTTGGAAGACAGGTGTCTGCTAAGAAAGGCAGGAGTCTCTCTTTGAAATGGAGAATGTAAACCCCCTCCCTCCAAGTTATTATAATTTTGAAATCAAGGGGCTTTCAGGCAAGATATGGGAATTAGGAATAACAGTTCTTT
>PYHW01010717.1:8034266-8050976 GCA_013186435.1 Turdus rufiventris
GTGCAGTTTCCCTCTGGAGGTCCAGTGGAGAAAGTGGCTACCTTAGTGTCCCCCACACCTTTGTTTTATCCTGGTAAGAAATGTTGGGCCCTTCCCCCTGTCTGGAGCAAATTCCAATGGGATGAAGTAATTTTATCAGTCACACAGTGGGACTCAATGGCCATTAGCAGAAAAAGACTCATGGAGGAAGGCTGGGTTGTGAAAAGATAAAGAACAATGCCCCGCCTGGTTTCAATGGATGGCCCATTAGCAGAACATCTCCCACGGAGATAATGATCACTGCCCCACCCTCAACAGATGGTGATAGAATAGATACCTTTTATCACACTCTGTATTGTAACCCAAGACAGCTTTCAAAATGAGAAATGTGTGTCTCTATAGACAGACGTTGAAAGTGATCTAAAAGTAATAGACATAAGAATATGGGCTGTAATAAATACAAAATATTTAATTTAAATTAACAAACACACATTAACAGAAGCATCTTCACTCGTACACTAAAGCAATCAATTAACGTGCTGATGGTGAGGTAGGATAATTCCTAATAACAAAAACAGAATAATTAGCAGCATGTAGATTGGGGGACCTTTTTTTTTCAGCATCATTTCCATTCCTGCTATTCTTGTTCACCACAGAACATCACTTCCCTCACAGCAAGTTGCTCCTCATAAGGTTGCCCATGGGCAACACATGGTTATCTGAGCACAGGCTCCTGTGAGTTACAGGGACCTGAGTATGTTTAAATCACCTCTATGTAGGGATTATAAAACACTGAACCTAATATTTTTTCCATGCTTCAGGAAGGAAATCCTCACAGAGAAGGACAAGCAGTCCCATCCCTACCCTAAACTCTATGGTACCTGCCTGGCACCAGCCAGAGTTTGGTAACCCCCACATGGACAGGGAGCCTTCCCTGCACTGCTCCTCAAGGGCCCCCTAGTCCTTCTATAGAGAGAAACAGAACACACTCACTCAGAGACAGAAAAAGTCATTTACAGTCAGTAACTGGCATTAACCAGCTCTAGTTAAAGCATTTGGAACTTGGGTGTCAGCTGGGCAGCTGTTGCCAGGTGCCAAGGGCTGAAGAGATATCTGCCTACAGCACAATTCCCCCTCTGCCATCCACACCTGCCTGCAACCCATTTTTTCCCTCTCCACTGCCCAAGTGTCTGCCAACTAGCTCCTCAAGGATTTCTCCATTAAGGATGCCACGGCCCCAGTGAACAGCTGAGAGCACACGGTGTGACTCAAGCAGGGCCACGCCAAAAACCATGGCACTCCAACCACATTTTCTTCTACCCCTAATTACTTGATCCTTAAAAACTGGCAGCAACATGTGTTCCCTTCCTCCCTGAAAACATCCTTTTGCATCAGAGTAGTATATATACAGACAGAGCTGAAGGGGTTTTTCTTCCACCATTTACATGACATAGACTAAACTATTAAATTTCAGGCTACTGGGTTTTCAAGTAGTACCATATTAATGTACTAGGTTTGTGTAGTTCCTATAATAAAATCCTTGCAGTCTTCTGCTAAGCACATACAGGAAAAACAGAATTTCTGTGCAACAGCCATAGAGAATGTATATTAATTTCCATTTAAAAGCAAACAGTTAAGATCCCTTTCAACTGATCTGAGGCAAATTCTAACTGGCTGTGTTCATATGCACTCATCAGAAAACATTTGAATAGATACTCAGTTTCAGAGCTACACGATGCAAGATGAACATTCACAGTCTAGTCCTCATGAATAATCCAAGAGAGGTCCATTCTACAGTGCTCCAAAAGAAGCATTTCACTGAATGTAATTGTCTAGACACAGGCTTCACCTACAGTTCTAGTAATGAAAATATTCATTAACATCATGCTATCTCAAAAAATGAGAGTTCTCAGCACGCTGAGACTGCAATAGAAACCAGGAATGAGAAAGTGTGTCCACAAAGGGCACACGTGTCTGCCTGAGTCTGCCAATGTGCCTTTACTTTACCCATAACCGCAGGCAAAGGAGAAGTCTGCAGTTTTCCATGATTTTGTTTGCCAGGAAGCTCTCCCTTTTAGCCTTAAGACTCTGATTTTAGCTTTACCAACATGTCAGTATTTGAAAATGTCAGCAACATACAAACAAATATGTGGATAAATTCACCATGAACACCCTTTTTTCTTGGCTCACAGTAGTGATCTTGAGCAGATTAGAAGTATGCACAAACCAGAGGAAGAGTCTGTTTTACAACATTTAATACTTTTTACTGATTTTATGCTTAGTAATGAAGTTGCTGGATATTGATTACCAAAGACAGCGCACTGCATCTTTATTAAAAAAACCTCTAAAGGGAAATTCAGAATTTACTATCAACGAGACCAGAATATAAATGAGCAACATTTTTATTTCTGATATTTAGTGAATCTGATTTCTTATTTTACTGTTGTGAATTATTTTAATTCAGTACCTTGAAAATATTTTCTATGAAAAATACATTTTCTGTTTAAAACTGTAAGCTTTTTAATAGTTTATTTAGGACTGGTGCTAGATTTTAAGTTTTTGTTTTAAAGTTCTACAGCTAAAAAAATTAAACTTTTGTCCTCTCCACTCTTACAGTCAGGCTTGAGATATTTTTCCTGCATCATCTTCTCTGAAATCACAGAATGATGAACAATCATTAAAACAGAAAACCTGCTGAGAGACACACTCAGCATTGAAATTTTCAGTATGAACACTTGAGGCTTGACAGTGTCACAAGCATTTTGAAATCAGAGAAGAAATTAAACATTTTCTTGATAAAGAGAAATTATAACTTTAAAATAAAGTCATTAATATTTTTAGCACTGGTCACTTTTTCACTGTGGCAGCCCGGAAAAATAACTTTTCTTCTTGTGCTGTTTCAGAAAATAGGAGGAACTAGTTGTATTAAGACCAAATATAAGGAAATTCATGCAAAAATACCTGATGCTCCATGTTAAAAATGCATAGCAATGGTACCACAAATGAAGAGGAATTTTTCAGTTTTCACATATGTCTGTTCTAGACTGTGGTCTTGTTCAAGTCAAGCTGTGTACCAATGGAGAAGGGAAGTTATTCAAGGTCCATGTAATTTGTTCATACTAACCTCTTTCCTGTCACCTTTGAAATCACTTGCTAATATCAGGCACATTTAAAAATATGGCAGAAAAAAAAAGAGATTATAATTTACCATGAGGATTTTCAGCTGGATAAAGGACATGTAAATTAGCAGAACCTCAGCCTTTATACAATTATTTTGACAGCTGTAAACCAGTTAATTAGAAAGGACTTATTGACAGACACGAGTCAGTAAGTCACCTTGTATGCAGGGAAGCCAAAACACGTCTTCTCTCTTGTGCAATAAAAGAGCAGTAGTAAGATTATTCTTTGGAGGAAGTTTTGAACCTGGGAGACAGGATGCCAAGCTCCCTTTGTTTTAGTCCTCACAAAACAGCCTCACATCACATGTGATATTGTATGTCACATCATACAGAAAGATGAAGAACACAGCAGCCACTTTCACTACATCTTCATCACTTTGTATTTATACCTCCATCTCATTCAAATCAACAACATTGTATCGCACAACTTCCTGTCTCTGAGTGTCAAAGCTATCTCCTCTTCCCTCCCTTAACTATTTTATTATTTATTAACTGAATGAGAATCTTAAAAACTTGATATAACTTGATTACTCCCTAAAATCCTCAGAGACAGCTTTCCAGAGCTACCCTGTATTTGAAATAAGCACAGTACTTCAAATAATGAGAAAATCAGTTCTCTCTCTACAGAGTTGCATACATAGTGCTGAATTCTCTTGCCATTCTGTCTTGCAGAATATGGATTGAAAAGTAGGTAACAGCTTTTTAGGGGAGGATATTACTGCAGGATTTATGGAGAGAACAGAACTGTGCAGAAAGGAAGCAGCAGAATGGGAGAATCAAGATATTTCTGTAAGCACAAAATCATTTAGTGTTGCATTGTGCAGTCCAGAGCAACTTCAGTGACTGAACAATTCAAATAGACAGAAGGGCCTCTTGACAGCTGTCAAAAGAAATTCACAAACAATGTAGGATCACAGCCTATATGGTTTGTTAAGTCAGCACATGATAGTCTATAACATTCTTGTATGTCCAAGCAGCCCTTACTGCCCTGTGTTTCCCAGATGTATTTGTGCTTTTCTTGGCTGACACATACATTCCGTAGCCCTTAGACAGCAGGACTCTCTGATCTTAACATTGCTTCGTTACAATTTAGCTCTTTGTTTATTGTCTTAAAAACATTAGATTGCCATTCAGCTGACAGGACTGCAGGGATATTTGCTGTGTCCAGTATAGAAAAACACTCAATGTGTTTAGAATACTGACACCCTTTTTTATTGTCTTTGGTGCAAGGTATACCTCTGCAAATGCACGTATTGAATAAGTACCTGAGAAGATAATAAAGAAGCTTCTTTCTTTCTAAATTGAAAAATCAACGTTCTTTTGGGAGGGATGTCAAAACTCACTACACAGAACAAGAAAGGATATGGCAAAGAAAATTTTGTCTGGATAATCTGCAAAAGCAATGTACCCTCATCAGTTCAAGCCTATGATTTCCAGATGCATGAATATAAGCGTTACTGGCTACAGAAATTGAACTACACATATTGACAGAGTTATGTAAGTCATAAATTTTTAAAAAGCTTACTCTTTGAAAAGAGGTATTCACTAAAGATAAGCAGAAGCCTCATCTACAACTTCCCCTTGGAATATTCGACCACATATGTTTATGTGTTAAGCCTTTAAGATCTTAGATCATGCAGAGCACAATGTATAGTTTTTTCATTAATCAGGATTAAGGCAAAGAAATAGCTTATTCCATTAAAGCTGTAATTTCTAAATGATAACTAAGCAAGATATCGTAATATGCTTGCATTTCACATGAAACCATTGTAATTTGCTTATAATATACTATAATCTCTATAAACACATTCTCATAAATCTGGTTTCAAACAGAGTATTGATTTAATAGCATCTTTAGAGGAATAGTGAGCATCCTTTTTTACTTTCCTCTTTGACCACTCTGCAATAACACCTCAGGGTAAAACATATCAAAGTAATAAGGAATACATTATTATTGTTATTTCTTCCAATAACTATTTCTTTATCCTGACATTTCTAAGGCCACCTTCAGCCACATATCAAATTGAAGCCAAGTATATTCACTTAAGCTTACAAGGAAGAAAGATTTGAGACAGTTGTAAACTACAAGTGTCCTTGTTTTAGCTAGGATAGAATTCATTTTCTTCCTCATGGGTAGTAGAGTGTCGTGTTTTTCCTTTAGTATGAGAATAACATTGTTATTGGTTAACTGGTGTTTTAGTGGTTGATGGCATTGTATGGCCACTGGTAACACATCACTCACAGTCTTGCCTCACTTTAAAACCTCAGTGCTAAAAATCACCCAAACAAACAACAACCCACTACCCAGCCTCCAAGCACTGCAAAAGCATAAGAGCTGATACAACACAGCTCAGAAAACATGACCCTCATCTGTTTGACATATTATCATATCTAGCCTTCGCAAATCTGCGTGGGCCCGAGTATGTGGTATTTCCCTTGTTGAGTGGGAGATCTGGGGAGTTTTCATTGAGTCCTTCCCTTCTTTTTTTTCCCCAATTTCACCTAACAGCAGTGTAGAAGTGCAGCACATTTATGTCTAACAGGTTAATACCATACAGCTGGACCTACATATATCAATTCCCCAACATACATATACTCTAAGTACAAATATTCTGTAACACTAAATTACTTATATAAAGAAAGTACCATTCTGTTATAAAGAGTATTAAAACTAGCTTATAACATAATAGCATTTTTTCTTTTTTTTTTTTACTTTAGTACTTACTTTATGGCTAGCATGTAAAAGGCACTTTTTTAGTATATTGCAATGGAAGAGAAAGCAGCTCTTTAATAAACTGTCAAATGCCCCTTTTTTGAATGCTCATGTTTATTTTATTATATTTTACCTGTATAATATTAAGTAACTAGGACAAACATTAGAAAGAGCAATACAGATTTCTTTGAAGAAGCAGATTGTAGAGATTCATGGTTTGGATTGAAAACACCAAACCTTAGACTTGACTAAAACAAAAAACCTTTTAAAAAATTCAACATGTTTTTCTGTGAGTTGATGAAAGCAATCTCATGCTTCTCTCTTGTGCAATTTTTTGTATGTGAGAAAAAAATACTTGAAATAGCACTTGGGTAATTAAAAGAATTCTAAAACCTCAGAAATTCAAACTTTTCCCAAAAGAAACAAGTAACATTAGAGACTTTTCAAGGGTTTACCTTGTAACATTGAAGAAAAGCTTAATTTCTATTCAGCTTTAAGGATTTAATTTTTTTTAACATCAATTCAATGCAAATGGTCTTAGAAATCAACCAGCAAAATAAATATTTATTTTTATTTTATTTAGATTAAAGAGTACACATGTCCAAGAGTTTTGGAAGTGAAATGCCATGAGCTGCCTTTGGACAGATCTTTGTTCAAATTAGAGATCTATATTGTTTCATTCCCCTCTTGTAACCTCTCCTGTCCTCTTGCACAGAAGAAATGCATTTCCTTCAGGTGTCTAAGTAAGATAAATATTTGAACACTGGCGTTTTCAAAAGAGCGAAGGCAAAGTTATAGAAACGACTGTGGAGAATGGCAAAAGTTGATAGGGCACAAGATAGAGTACAGAGCTGCATTTAAAATGTGATAAAAAATAATAATAGGGATAAAAAATGTTTTTCTAAATATCCAGGTACTCTGGCAACACTGTTGCTATTAAGAGAAATTATTCTTGAAATAACTAAATCTCTCCAGTTTGAATAATCCTTTACATGTCATTTGGCAATCTTGATATTTTCTCATCTTCCTCACATATTTTTTTTGTGATTGACAAAATAGGGCTTTGCAAATTACAAGACAGCCAGAAAACATAAATTATGCCCTAATTATGCCTTTGCATTCTACTTGCTACCATGGTCTGTGCCCTACATTTTCTGTTCTCTAGCTGATGCATGCAGCCCTATTCTAAACCACAAATAGTTTTAAAGATCAAATTTCAGTATGCTGCTAATTTACCTATTGTGGTGGTTTGTATTAATTTCCTGAAATAGTTCCCTGTCAGGGCCTGGGCAGACTTGCAGGCACTTTGTTCTCTCTCGAGTGAAAGAAAAAGTCAGAGATGAAGACACACACAGAAACAGCATGAAAAGTCAGACAAGAGGAAGGGTCAGGTCTGAGATGAGAGATTGAGGAGATGCCTTAATTTGGACTGAAGTTCTTTTTTTAAGATATGGGGAAGATTATGATTGATAAATTAGGCACTCTTGTTCCCTATAACTTATGAATGCTTATGGATGAATGAAATGTTTCAGCTCTAGGTATGAGCAGAGGCATTCATGTTAAAGTAAGTAGATGTTGAAGTAGCTGTGATCCCATAAGAAATTTGAACAGAGAGATGACACCTGTTGCACTCCAGGGAAGAAGGAGAAAGACCTCTGTTTTCAAAGGATGACAAGAGCCTTTGCTTGAACTGCTAATCCTTACACTTTTGTGCCCCATAAGTTGACATGGTCCTTGACTACAGTTGCAGCAAGATTGTCAGTTGAGGAAGAGACTTTTACACAGTAATCAGATTTCCATTCTCCTAGGCAGCTGATCACTGTGACATCAAGGCCACAAGAAAACTGTTTGTTGTGAGCTCTCCACAGGCTGAAGAAGAAACTCCTCTCCTGGAGTAAATTGGAGAAAGATTATTTTTAGAGATAGTAGAGTACTGACAAAAACCTTTGTTTGAATAGTAAACTGACTGATTTGTTTCTGTATGTTGTCAGCGTGAAAGAAAAGAAGTTTGGTAGAAGGAGAAATGTTCTAAAAATTTTATTCTCATTCTTATTATTTTGTTTCTTATAATTTCTCGTAATAAAGTTTTTCTTTATACCTTTCAAAGTGAGCCTATTTTGCCTTTCTCTTAATCCTATCTCACAGCAGGAAGTGAGTAAATCCTAGTGGGTATACTAACAATTTAGTCAGTTCTAAACCCACCACAACAATTAGTGCATTGACTGTGAAATCTCAAACTAGCGAACCAAAACTGCTATGTCTATGTAATTCCATATGGTGGGAAGCAAAGAGCTGCAAGTATTAGAAGGTGGTGAACCATACAGATAGGCACAAAATCAGACTTTACGATGGTGTTTTCTTTTTTGCATATTGTCACTTTGCAAAAACTCTTTTTTTCCTTTCTCAGATAGCAAAAGCTGAAAACAATGTTCATGAATTACAGTCACACAAGAAAGATCTGATACAGCTGCACTAAATCACTAAGTGTCTTTCTTCTGATCACATTTTGTGTGCTGCTGATGACTACTGCCAGGCATGAAGATTCACTGGAAAAATAGTTATGCATTTTAAGACTATACTGTATTAGTAGGTTAGAACTGCCAACTAAACCTTCTAAGTTATATTTCATAGTAACAGGGCAACCCAAGAGTGCTTTACAGTGTTTATGGGCTCTCTCCTAGTGTGTTGGTCGGCTCTCAACCTGCTGAGCATCTTTGTAGTCTGTTGGAACAATAAAAAAGGAAAAGATGGTGCCCTTCTGCACAATAACTTATTTGGAAGCATAATTTCACAACTTTTGTTCCTGTTTAAATTCTAGAAATAATGTTGGCGTATTTGTTTCTGTATACTGTAAATTCTTAAAAAAAATTTGCTGAAACGTACAATACCCTGCCTTATGCTTAATATATGAATCAGATTTCAAGCAGAATAGTTTTAAGAAACAAAAACAATAAACAAAACAACCAAAACCCCCAAAACAAACAAAAAGTCAACAACAACCCCACAAAAAACCCAATCCAGTGTAACAACAAGCATGCCAATGAAAATTAAAATTTACAGATATGCATGCAGGAACAACCAGAGAAATACAATTGCAAGTTATGAGAAATCTACTTAAGATAATATGACATTTTACTACAAGTTGGGTGCAGGTGCTTGAACAAATAAAGCCATAGAGATATCACCACATGACCATCTTCCTCCCACATTTATAATAGTATGTGCAGTCAGGTAAAATTCACATATGTGCATGACTACATAGTATTTAAAAGAGTGGAGCAAAGGAATACCAAATCACATACTTTGTCCCCACCATGTCAGTCTGTTACCTACAGTGAATTCTTGAAGACCAATACCCCAGTTTGCAGTAAACACATCAAATGAAGAGCTACTGACTCCTTCCTATGTCATTTATTCTCTCAAAATACAGATGACTTATGATATGTCCTTATACTTTGCTCTATCCTCCCCATTTGAATGTTTATGCAATTGGGTCACCAAGAATTAAAAAAAAATAAAGACCATTCTTCTCAAAAAGAAAATGTTCATCAGTTTTTAATCAACTCTTTTCAAAATAATCAAGAGCAAAATGTACCTTAACTCTCAAAAATGTTGATGTTTTCCTGTAGGAATATATTCATTTGCCATTCTGAAGTGACTTGCCAAACAAAGAACATTTATTTATTTGAACTTGATTGCTAAGGAAATGATGACAATGTGATTAAACCAAATCACTCCTGCCTCTATGCATTTATGAAAATCCTTGAATAACTTTTGGGACAGTTGATGACAGCAAAGAGGTTTGACAAAAGCAACAAGGAGACCTGATGGCTGTAAAGATCTTGCTACTTAAAGCGGGAAATATACAAATCCTGACTGCAGAAAGTCATTATTTTCAGTTGCCACTTTCTTACACTGAAAAGCCAAAGGAGTTCTTATGCAGCATTACCTCATTTACTCTCATGTCCCAGGCTCTGACTTACTTATTGAGTGTTTCAACTTGGCAAAAATAGAGATCATGGGGTTTTTTATTATTTTATTTTACTATGTAAAAAATTAATATCCTCTCTTATTGAGAAACATTCAAAAAGTCATTTTATTGTAATTTTGGTGCATAGCTCTGTTTAGAAACAGAAGAAAAATGTAGAGTGACAGACTTTTCTTTAAATAAGTGAGGAGAAAATCCAGGCTATGTTCTGGTCTTAACTTTGAGCTGGTGAGGACCCCATTCTTACATTCATAGCAATCCATTTAACCTAAGTTGGCTGAAAGAGCTGAGAATGAAGAGATGACAGAGGCAGATGTAACTTGAGACCTCTTCTGGGAAGAGGTTGCCACAATGGGTTTGTGATGAATGAGACAGCTCTGTTTGAGATCTATTCTGATGTGTTTAGTAATAATAGCATTAACAGCAAAAGTTAGAAACATTCAGAATCACTACCTGACAAGCTGAATCCCTGAATAATTCCTGTGTCACTCCACCAGAATTGTTCCAGTCAGACCAAATGGTTTTGCACTGAGGGCCCAAGTATCAGATCCAGGGCCGGGCAAAAGGAAAGGTTCTACTACCTCAACTTGTTGACAATTCTCCTCATGCATCCCGGGATGCAGTAATCATTCTCTGTAATTCTTTAAAGTTCAGTTTTTCTGGTGTCTTCAAAAATCTGGCGGAAAATAAAACTGTTCCTTCAATAAAAATAGAATCACATTATATATTTGGACACAGTGGACATCTGTGTAGTAGAATACACTTTGTGCATCACATTCTGAAGATTAGCTGCTAAATAACTCAGCATGGTAGGTCTTGTGTTCTACCTTGAAATGCATGAACTTTGTTCCAGTAATGAACAAATCACAGCCAGAGAGAAGCAGCCATACTATACTCAGACAGCTGCAGCCACCATGGAGCTCCTCACAAAGCAAGAAAAACTAAAAATTACAGACCAACTAATACATCTATATTATCTAATGACACTCAAGTGTTGGGTTTTTTTTTTTGGGGGGGGGTGCAGTTATATCTCTACTTCAGGGTTTTTAATGATTATAAATGATACAACTATATGATTAGAATAAATAATTTTAGGCCAATTATTACAGAAGCATTCTGTATCCAAAATGGTAGTAGATATATTTTTAGCACCAAGCCCTATCCTATTTCAATGCTAATAAGAGAAATTCTTCTTTCTGGATTTGCCACACTGTGTGCATACATCTATAAATGTTCATGTGAGGGATAAAGCTCTGTGAGGAATAGGAAAAGCTGGATTGATTTGCCTGCTGGAAATTGTGCTTTCATTTTTAAAGCTTCTTACAAAGGTAAATCATGACTGATCCCATAATTCTGACTTGAAAGGTCCAGCACTGCTCACCTGAATGAAAATTAAAATCACCCCTTTTTTATTGAGACACTAGATATCACTATTAAAGTATCTGCTTCTATGCTGTTCTTCCTGTCATCAATGCAGAAGAGCTGCAGGAAAAAAAAAAAGTTATTAGAGGAAGATTTTTTCACTTACAGATAAAGTAAAAATGGAATAATTTCTACAAGTCCTTAAAATTATTTTATAAAGGTTTTACCTACTTGAGGGAAGGCAGACACCAATCAATTTCTAATTCCTTTTTTAAAGTTTAATCTTACCCATTATTTTTTGAGGTAGTTTTGGTTTTTTGTTTCTTTTTAATTTGAAAGACAATATACTTCTAGAATAGTTCATACTTTCGTGACTGGAGAGAGATTTCAGGTGAGAGATCACACAGACAATAAATACTTCTGGAATTTCTAACTGTAATGGACATTCCTCTAGTGAGCTGTGAGTAATGTAATGCCTGCATCAATATTCCATGTAAAAATCACCAGAATTACATTATTGATTTTTCTAAATTTATTGCCATTCTGATAATTCCAATCCATTGGTTTTGCAAACAATTTTAAATGAATAGCAAAGATATATTCTAGGTAATATGCTTCTGGGAGATTACTATGCTTCTCAGCTGGTTAAATCCACTCAGCCTTCAGTGTGGAGCTGCAAACACTTCTAAATTGTGTAGCAGTCTTCAACAGAAATCATCAAGAGTCATGTCTTATTGCTTTCATAAAATGTGGTTTACACCTCTCTGAGTAATTGAATTTTGCTAGGGTTATGGGCAGGCTGCATATTTTTGTGCATGAAAATACTATACAGTCCTTAGGATAAAGCAGTTATTTCTATTGTATGAAGTCCAATCAGAGATTACTTTGTGAAATTTATGCTGGACATTTTTCACTCCAAAAAGTTAATTAACAAGGAGATGAGTTTTCTAGGAGGAAAAAAAGTGCCATGGAGTTAAAACTGCTTTAGGAGAAGCTTGGAAATGTTTCTTGTATATTATATAAATATTAAGTATCTAACATATTCTGGTACCAGCATAAGTATAAAAAATCCCTCTCACTACTGCTGAAATAAGAATAAGCATTATTATTACTATTACTATTACTATTAATAATAATAATAATAATAATAATAATAATAATAATAATAATAATAAATAATTTCTACAGTCAGATCAAAATCAGGCTCCTGATAAAGATCACAAATGAAAAATGAATCATGTCAAGTGCATTAATGGGGCTTTTCTTGATATTAATGGATGCTAAGAACTAAGAAAGCATCAAATTTTTCACAGCTATGCACCAACATACGTGGAAGCATTAAATGATAGATTAAATAGATTAGATAGATACATAAATAGATAGATAGATCACAGATAGTTATCCACACTTATGAGTAAGAATGAATTAACAAGAAAGCTAATGGGAAACCTTCATCACGCATGGTAAGGAGAACAGGTAGAGGACAAGCCTTTCAGACCAACTTGTGACACTCAGCAGTCAATACTTGTGAAAGAGCTTTTGCTCACTAATTTTAATGGGTTATATTGAAAAAACACGACTCACTAATTTTTCTGCCCAGACTGTGAAAAAGGCAACGCAATTTTTGCTTCATACTTAAAGTTTTTGGCACAAGAAGGAGAAAACAGCATTCTTAAAAGAAAACTATAACAGTTTGAATAGCCAGCAGTGTAAAACAAACCAGCACCATATTTCCCCTTGTAATTACAGTGCATCTTTAAATTAACAAAGTCATTAACTTAGCTAATCCTCTCCCTCATTTTTATCAGGCATGGCAGTTTATTAAAGTATTATTCAGCAAATAAATTATATAAAAAGCTACAATAAATTTCCTTAAGTGCAATTAAAGTTGTCATGCTTACAAATTTTTGTATTGCTACTTTTCTTCCAGGAAAACCTTATAATTTCACATATCTTATCATTGATCTCAAGATCTCCTTGAACATTGCATTTCCTCAGCTGAGACCAACATTGCTTGGAAGGTTCATGTAAACTGCTGAAGAAATGCACTGTCATTGACTTTAATAACTATGCTGTAATAAAGGAAAAGTTTGCATGTTAAGGAAATTTTAAAGAATTCCACTTTGTTCCAGTAAAGTCAAGAAAAGGCAAGAAAGTACTCTTCCAGTTTATTGCCCAGTCAACTTTTCTGAACAGAAAACATGGCAGCAGCTATCAGAACATTTTAAATATATAACAGCTTATATATTATCTTCACTAGCAATTTATAGCAATTTAATTCCTCTTTCACCATTATTTCTTTCCTAAAAAAGAAGATGAAACCCCACTGGAGCAGGCTGAAAGTAGATAAAAATTTTGTAGTTTTCAATTTCTTAGGAAAGCTAGATTAAATGATTCACTGATGTTTGACTAAAAATCATCAAGACAATATGAAGGTAGGTATACTATTTTGCATGAGCAGTGCAGCTCTGTGTGGCTTTGTTTCAAGACATCTGAGCCTGATTTAGAATTATGTGCATGAAACCTGATAATTTTCAGATAAGAAAGGGAAAAATATTGTTTCATATTTTTTGTCTTTGCTTTGTTTTGTAAGGGTAGATGGAGATTCTGCAAGAACGAGAAGCACAGAAATTATGTCCTGGGGGCCTGAGGGAGACAAGGGTCCTTTTTGCCTGCAGAAAAGATGAATGCTGGGATTCAAAACAGTTATAGCCTAACCAGACACGCTGAGAAAAAGCCAAAGACAAAAAATCATGGCAAAGGGAAGAGAAAAAGCAAATCCAAATGCCACACCTCCGATCAATGACAAGAACCTGCCCAATGTCACAAGATCCCACAGATCTTGGATCTTCAGGGAAATGTCTAGTTCACATGCAAAGCTAATGTTTCCAAGAAGCATGAGACAAAACTTTTTTTCTTTTTTTCACTTATGTGACCAACTAATGAAACTTGATAAAAAATATAAAAATAATAAGGAAACAAAATATTCACTAAGAGAAAGTTTATAGAAGCAGAGCTTATCCAATAGACACTGTCCTGATTCTAGAACAGCAGCAAGGAATTACAGAGCACATTATGCCTGTGCAGGGCCCAGCTATACATAGCAAAGACAGATAAAAAGTCTACTACTCATATAAACTCAATATGAATGTTCATTTCAGAAGCACTTGAAGAAAAACTAGCTACCCATTTCTACAACTGAATATATTGAGACACTGGCTCTTAAATTCAGTTTTCTTTTTAACAGTTGCATCTATCACGGTGCTCTAAGGAAACATAAAGCTGTCTTTCAGTCGAACTATTCTTATGCAGAGAAATCCTGGAAAGAAACCTCAGGCAGTGACAAAAAATTCATATTTCACAATAACTTGATCAGTAAGACATATCCAAGGAAAGAGAGCAAACTAATTCTTACAGACAACCCTTTTTTACAGCCCTCGCATAATTGTACTAGTTTCAAAATATTTCAGGCACAGTCACACTGCCTTTCCACAAATGATTTGAAAAATTTAGGTATGGCAAAGAAAAAGCAAGAAAAGTAGTCAAAAATATTACAAAGCAGCAAAAATTCAATTAGCTGCATGAAAAATTCAGTTGTAAAAATGCGGTGGTAATATTGTATAGCTATATATATTCTCAAATAAAACAAAATTCTAATTTATAAAATTAGATTCCCATTCTATTTTGAAGGCAAGTAACAGTACAGAAAGGAAAATGCAGCAGTCTTTGGTATTCATGCAGCTGGGCTGTTTAAAAGCTCAGCTTATTTTACCCCCTGCATAGCCTTCAGTCCAGCTGAGTATGTTTCTATAAATTGTATTTCAATTTCAGAGGATAAAGACTAAGCTACTGGATCCCTGTTTTCCTCTCTGAAGCCTGTAGTTTCAATTCAAGCTTAAAGAAATTCACACTCCCTGAAAGTGTGATCACATCTATTAATTCTCTTGCCGAGTCTTGCCATATTCTGGTGACATGGTTTCTTACAATGCAAAGGTCATGTTCTACTCGTATTTACACTGGGGCACATCTGGAACTAATTGGAGCTGCAGAATAAATATGATGTGGATAACAAAGGAAGCTTTATCTTACAATTACATTTAGAATATGTATGTAGAAATAATAAGGACTAAAGCATGCTGGTAAATTGTAGATCAGTTGTATTGCTTTGGGCTGAAACAAAAGAAGTCTAAACAAATAGATAGTGCACTCATGTGCTGAGTTGCATTTAGCCCTATTTGATTAGAACTTCAGAGCCAGATTCTGATGTCTGCCTGAACCAGTGCCCATTGGCCTCTAAAGAGACTTGTACCTTCTCACCACTTGGGTCATGGAGAAGGAGGGCACCTCCCATCCTGCCCATAGCCATGTAAAGGGGTTCCAGTTTGAAATCACTTACCCTCATCAGAGCACTACATGCATTAATTCCCTTCCTTGAAAATTTTGCCATTTTACCCAAACTTTCTGTATCCCTGCTCAACATTTCCCTCTGACACTGCCAGGTTTTTCCCTTAAAACTGTGTTGCACAATTCTAATTTCACAGTGTTCAACTGTGGATCATTTTAGACTGAACAGAATAGGGTTACGCGATGAAGTTGTTTTCAGGCACCCAAGGATGCAGATTCTATTTAGAAGGTAAGGCACACACATGTTTCCATCAAGTGAATGTGTTATTACTAATGTCTCCTCTTTAGTGGGCTTGCCAGAACCCTCTGTCTCAACCAGGATATTAGGCACCTGGGACACTGCTGCCTCAGCACGTCCACTATACACAAATACACTGCACAAAGCAGGCTGCAAGAATGGAGGGTGTTACAGGTTTGTAGGCTGCCCTTTGAGGACTTCAAAGGGGTCAAGTGCAGCCCTGGCAGGAAGCTTGCCCTTACTGTTCATCTTTGTAACACTCAGTCACAGTTTGGCCTTTGCAAGGTCAGTGTCCCATGCTCAGGATAAATCCCAGTGTCATGACTGTCCAAGAAAGACAGTCAACTGAACTGCAGAGTTTCACTTCGGATAAAAAAGTAGTCCTTTTTGTATATATACACAGTTCATTTCCAGAACTGCTGAACTTCAAGCAAAATCCCTGTTTCTGTGAAGAAGTTTCTCTCCAGTCATGTTCAAGGGTTCTGTGGCAAGATGTTAAGAGCAAGTGTAGCACAGAAATCTGTGATAAATTAGAATATTTTGTGGATAGTTCCAGGATAGTTGTCTGCAGTTACAACTACTTACATTTTGTCACTATGAATTGCAAACGTGATAAAACTATTGAGCGACATATTCAGGTAGGTAGTGCCTAATATGTGGAGAAAATAAATTAATTAAAAATAAAAACTTTATTTCCACAATTTATTTTTCAAAGGCCTTTCCTTAAAAGATGAGTATCTCAGTGTGGAAATAATATGTCATACATGTTCAAAAGTTAAATTTACTATTTAAGAAAGACTAATCTTTCAATAACAAAATTGGAAAATCAGAGGACCTTATGAATATA
>PYHW01010717.1:8051484-8097658 GCA_013186435.1 Turdus rufiventris
GGTAGGCAAATTTTCCGAACTTTGACCGTCAGATAAGGCGCACCGGACTATAAGGCGCACTTCCGGGTTTGGGGGAAAGTTTTAGTCATAAGGGTGCGCCTTATAGTCGTGAAATTACTGTATTTAGAACTGTTTGTCAGCGATTAGCTTCTTTTTAGGATCCATAATTCTTTCCTAAATAAAACATTGCCTTTATTACAAAAAAATACATATTGGCCATGGAGTTTCTGAAGTATATTAGATACTTATCAAAGTATGTTTGCATGTATGAACTTCAACTTCCTCACCAAAGTAGTTCAACCAAATTCCACGCTGCCACTGACAAACCCTGCAAGCTTTTATGATTTTCACCTGCTATTTAAAATTCTCGCATTTAATGGGGTTGACCTTGTTATCGTGTTTCTTTTCTCTCAGTGACTAGAGGGAGTCATATTGTCTCTCACTGCTCGTTCTCTTCTCTGTAATGCCATTTTCAGTAGATAAAACATTGGCTAAGCATATGAGATTGCATAGAAATCAGAAGCAATGACATCTTTCCAAAAGCTCAGCCTTGCATCAGTTAAGGGGTACAAGTCCCACATCAATCCCAAGAGCAGAATAGTAGCAATAGTAGCAATGACGTTATAAAATGCTGCGCAGAACCTGTCCTGGTCTCTCTTAAAAAGCAGACACACTTCTGAACTGTTTTGACTGATCTCTTGCATTACCCCACTTCTCTCCTTGCATGTCAGGGGTTTAAGTATCCAGAAATAAAGGAAAAGAAAAAGGAATGGACTGCCTATTTTGTTTTCTGTATGATAAAAGTCTTAACCCTGAAGAAACTGTCTCTTTTTCCATCCTCTCCTACCACTTAGTTAACTCAGCATGAAGATCCCTGGATTTTGGAATGCTGTCACTTAGCATCAAAAGTGATTTCATGGAAACAAAATGGAAACTTATAGTCTGGATATTCATTTTTAATTATCATTTCTCCTTGATCCTACACCTTTCTCCCAGAGACATAGATACACATTGAAAGCAGTTCCTCTGAATGTTTTGTTATTGTATTAATATGGACTATAATGTAAGAAGAAAAATGTAATGGAGAGTTCTTTAAGTGATTAATAACAGACATGCTGAGAAAGAAGGCAAAAGTAGACATTCTTTGAATATTTCTGCAGTGAAATTGAGGTAATGGGAAGAACTATTTTTCTTTTTTCTTTTTTTTTAACAGGACAGGGAAGTTTATGACTAAAGGTGAATAAAATCTTTTAAAGAATTATCAGGAACAACTGAAAGGTGCCTAGCTAATATCATTCTCCCATCCTTCACAATGGAAATCTGTGTTTTCTTTGGAGAACTGCCCTGTTTCTAGTGTAAAAGGATCATTCTTCACAGGAAAAGGGTGAGAAGGAGAAAACTGGTCCATGGATGACTTAAAAATCTCATGTAAGTAATTTTAACACAAAATTTTCACCCTTGCGAGCTATAACTTCATAAACAAATCCTAATCAAAAAGTCTGTAACCTACGGTGACAGAGCATTCCTGCTACACAATACAGTGACCTGTATTTTTTTCATCTTGCAAGAGTCAAGGACCCCTATCCTTACCCTATCACTGATCGCTATTCCTCCCCACTGATGACTCAGCCAAAAATAATCTGGAGACTGTTTTGGAAGAGTGATTGTAGCCTCACTGCCATGATAGGTAATTAATGCTTTTAGACATGAATTTTACTTACAATTCTAAAAGAAGCATATAAACTCGTGACCTTGTGGGAAAATAAGAATGAACCCTAAAACATTGTAGCAATCCCACTGCAGTAATCCCCAGAGTTACACTGATTGAGGCCCATTCCAGAAGTTAACGAGGAAACTCCAGAAACAACTCGGATTTTATGTCCAAAAATGACTGCTTTCAGAAAATGACAGACCAGTTTTCATGACATTTAGGTAGGTTGGAGAGAGTGATCACAAAAAAAATGAATATATCATAGTTCTGGTAGCCATTTTTGTTGTTGTTTCGTTTTTTTAATTGGAGATTTTCTGATAATCTTTTCTTTCCTAATATTTTCACAGAAAGCAGGTCCTCTATTTTTAGACAATATCACAATATTATGTAATTAATTTAGATGTGAGGGCACTACGCATTTCACTGTCCATACTGACCTTTAACTGCTCACACTGACGTTTTACTTGTAGGCAAAAAAATTAGATTTTTTTTTTATGAGATTTTTTTTCACTCCTTCATTTTGCTGGCTGCCTCTGCAATGGATTTTGTTTTTTGTTTGTTTTTTGTTTGTTTGTTTTTGGCTTTGTTTTTTTTTTTTTTTTTTGGTTAGTTTTTTGTTTGTTTTTGGGGTTTTTGTTTTGTTTTGTTTTGTTTTTTGTTTTTTTTACTAGGCCCAAGTGAGTGAAAATTTGCTCTGCAAACTCCTTCTCCAAAACAGTTCAGTTGTTACCATAAACGTCGGGATGCATCCACTACATAGTATATGAAATAAAGTAACCTCAGAGAACTCTAAAAAAAATACATTTGTCTGCTAAAGAATTAATTCTCTGTCCCTTTTAACTACTTAAATCAAAGCAATTAGCGTCAAAGGTAACCTCTATAGAAAGAACCAGAAAGTGGAACTGAAAAACTCAAGTTGAAAAGGTTCAAAGAGGAATAAGAAAGGCTCATAATAGACTATGGAAAATGGGCATTTTAAGTAAAAGGAAAGAAAACAACAAAACCAATCAGAATAAAAATCTACACAAAAGAGCTGCCTTAAAAAAAATTAAATAGGCAGAGAGTGTCATATTTCAGAAATATGACATTCAGCAAGACTAAAAATCAAATTTATCTTCCTCTGAGATACCAGCATTTAGGAAAAAAAAATAACAACTAGTTTTAAAAGTTTGTGCAGACATTTTTATTAAGAAGAGGTAGAAAGGGAGGTAATTGAATAGAAAAGCCAAATAGTAAGAAATCATTGACAAGCCTTAGATTTCAAAATGAAAAGTACTGGAAACAGGCAGACAGAACTGTAAGATATTCAGCTTCAAATATAATACCTACTCAATTTTTCTTTACAAATACAGAGCAGATCTAGGGAAGGTATACATCTGCAGCTGGACAGCAATTTCAAAATCTTTCTGCATCCAGTGGTACTTACTGGATTTGTCTGATTACTTTGTTTATGACTAGCAAGAAAAAATATTGCTGAATTCAATTAGTAACCCTCATTAGGAAACCCACTTTCCATAGGATTTGTATGTATTTAAGGCAACTCATGGTCATGAGTTAGCAAAGCTCCACTTCTACACAAGGAATGAGGAAAAGAAAAAAAAAAAAGTTGTTTTAATCTGAGGAGACAAAGAATCTTAAAAAGAAGTTGGCATATTCTGTATTAGTTTTCCATTGCATTTGAAAAAGATCAAGCAGCAGGTCTCCATCTGGAAGAGACTTTATGTTACTGGGTAGAAAAGTGAGTAATTTTTAAAAAACTGTGGAATTCTCTGTTGAATGGTTCTGGTTCACAGGAGATAAATGCTTTGTAAAGTTAAAAAGACACAAGCCGCTTCTTTGTGAGAAAATATGCAGATCAGCAAATTTGTCATTAAAAAGAAACTAGAAGGGTTTTATGTGCATCATTATTCACTACCTAACATTAGCCCTGCAAAAGTAGAGCTCCAGCTAAACTTAATTTAAGGCTATCAGTTTGCTGGGCTTGATATTAATCAAAACAAACAAACAAACAAACAAACAAGGCAGCACATCACTTTTGAGCAAAAAGTGATTTCAACAGAACATAAACTTCAAAGTAGGATTCCTTATACACCTAAGTTTAGACAACCAAAGTATTAAGTATACAAGTACTTTACAAATTATTACAACAATTATTCTTTGGGCTCATTTCTTGTAAGAAGGTTTAAGAGTTCAGATCATGGAAAATTTATCAGAAGTTACCCTATAAGAAAATGTCCAGAGATGCAATTTTATTTTAATATAGCATGCAATTGAAGTTACCAGAAGGGAAATATTGATACAGAAATAGAACTTGTTTGCCAAACAAATAAGTTTCATAATTTTTCTCTTGGCAGTAAAAATGGTATTAGATAAGAAATTCTTGCACTTGTCACTGTAAAGCCTCTTTGTCGAACACAGGCATAAATAATTTGACTGGCAAGGGATTCTGGAAAGGAACTCTGGAAGACCTTTCATCCAGCCCCCACTTAAGGCACCACTAGCTCAGAGCCATTTGCTCAGGACATTCCAATAAGTTTTGTTTCCTTTTGCCAAGGATTGAGTTTCTACCCAAGGTGAAAGGTTCCTCAACATCTTTAGGCAATATTTTTCAGCTTTTGAATGTACTCATTGTGTAAGAAGAAAACAATTCCTTCTATTAATTGAAGTTTGCCAAATTTCAACTTGTGTCTGTTACCTCCTATCCTACCACAATGCACCCTAGAAATATCTGGCACCATCTTCTCTACCCTGAATATGCTTTGGAAAGCAATAAGATTTTGGTCCTCTTTCCTTAAGATTAAACAAATTCAATTCCATCAGCCTCTGTGCTCATGTCCTGTGGTAAAATTCCTGATCTTATGGTGGCTTTCTGTCAGGCTTGCTCCAGGTTGTCAGTGTTTTGCTTGTAGTGTTTTTTTTATTCATTGTTCTCATTAGAAATAAAAGTGTCTCTTGCACCAAAGAGTCTATTGACTTTATCACAGAAGTATTTCAAGAAAGAATTCTAGCTTTGTTAATAAAAACTATCCTCACAAGATAAGTGATACACTAAGGGAAGAAGAGAGTGAAAGAAAATACTCATTGAGTGAATTTCTAATTTTATTTCAGTTCTAATAATATGTGAGGCTGTAGTAGAGCTATGACATTTATATGGACTGAGGACTTAACCCCAGACAGATCCAATGAGAGTCAGAAGACTACTTTTTAAACCAGAAAATAATCTGGTAGCCAAGTAACCTACTAATTTTATATCACAGAAGAGATCTGTGGCCTTTTGCAGGACACTTCCATCATAGCCCTGTTACATATGCTTTAGTTCTCACTGAATATAACTTTTTTTTTTTCCTGGAAACTAAACCAGCACAAGAAATTGAAAAGTACAGTATCTAGTTACAGAGATTCCAGTCTGAAATGAATCTCAAATATTGCTTGAAGAGTAACTGTTAAACCACAAGTGATATTTGCAATGAAGTTGCTGCTCAAATATTTTAGTGAAACAAATGACTTTATGATCATCTTAGTGAAAAAAAAAATCTTATTTAAAAATAGTAAATCAGTAACAACAACAAAAATAACATAAATGTATTTTTTATAAATTAAAAAATAAATTATATAAATCATTCTATATTTCCTTTAGGAAAAAAAATGCAGTCATTCATTGTCATAGAACATGTTAATGCCACCTTTAGATGTACAAAATATTCTTAGCTTTTCCCTGCAAGGGAATTAAGGCAGGCTTGGCAAGTCTGAGATTCAGGGTACAGAATAAGAGCAGAGTAATGAATACAAACCAGCAGTAAAATCATTTGAGTCAGGAAAAAATTAAGTCCATTAAATTCAGTAATATTGGTCTGAAATTGATATTGAGGCACAGAAAGACTTAGGTAGCCTTGGTTTTCAGGCAGGCAAGTAGGAAGGAGAGCAGGGCTGTTTCTGTGGACTAGAGACTCAGGCAAGCCCCAGATTGGCTTGGGGAACCCAAATTCCCCAAGGAGACTCTCCTCTCCAATGCCTAAGCCCCCAGTACACAACCCGGGCTTAGTTATTCAACCCACCTCTGCCCCCACACTGTGCAAGATGCTGGGACAGCACTTTCAGCGATGAGCCATCACCATATGGGTCTGAAACCAAACAAAGCATGAAAGCCTTACTAAATGGAGCTATGGAGGTACAAGGTGTTGGGTCAGAATGTGGAGAATTACTGTAAAAAGTTATTTAAGTACTTATCCAATAATCTGTAAAGAGAGAAAAAAAAAGCAACCTTTCTGAAGATGACAAATGCACAACTGCCAAAAACTTAATTTTTGTTTTCTACAAGTTGAAATTAATTTATTATTATTATTACATTTATTAGTTTTATATTTTTCAAAGCCTTTTCTACTGGACATGATGGAAAATTTTTATAGCATGCCTTCTTACTTTCGGTGGCCAGCCTGAAGAAAGAACTAATCAGTTACTCTCTTCTTGAGAAAAATAAAAGACATGTAACACTCTTTATGGCAGAGGCTGCAATTTCATCATTCCCTTTGAAATTTTACATAAAGAAATAGTTTAAAACCACTTTTTAAATGTGACTTCAGAAGACAGGCACCAGAAAGTGGACATGTTTTCAAGTTTGGCCAAAGGCATTGCTAAAAAGCATATGCAGAGAAGTCCATCTGTTGCCAACAAAACCCCTTACATCACATACCCTCCTTGCAAGCATTCTCATACAGACTTGCTATTCTGACTGCTCCTCAAAGAAGGATATAGTATTAATAGTATTCAGTTATCTTTTAAAATTGCAACTATCAAGATTATGGGGTCCCCACAGCAATTGCAATTGCAAGCAGGACATTGCTCTAGACCAGAGAGGTAGATGTCCTGTTTCATCCAGGGTCTGGCCCTTTCTCTGTACTTAGCAGAAGATCACTTATTTTATCCCATTTGGAGCGAGAGGACAGTGTATGTCTCCAAATATCAGACTGAGAATTCCAGTCAAAAGGATATTGAAGAAGAGACAAAATAACCTCATTCCCACATCACTCAGTGATCTTTCTCTTTATGTAAAATCTTCAAGCTCATGTTTTGAGAAGCCTATTCTTATTTCTACATGAAGTGCCTAAAGAATGACTATGTCCAGGAGCTGGAAAAGGACCCTCATTCTTTTGGACTTTGAAGCACCTTTTTGAGTATTATACACTAGACTGCTCCATTCTTGTTTGACCAGTGTGTTTCTGGCAAAACACAGAGGCACAGCCATGAACATGTAGCAGACATAAAAATTAATATGTCTACCACTTGCAGCGCTAGCCTGTATGTAGGGCTTCAGTCCAACATAGAAGACAGATGTCTTGATTAGAGAATTTCAGAGTATTTAAAAAGTGTTCAGTTTATAGGATGATGTTCAGATTATTAAAACAATCTCTTCAAAAGTTGAAGTAATTTTGAATTCTGGATTTAAATGTATATAAATTTCAAAAAATATTAAAAAACCCAAAAAAAGCTAAAAAAAACCCAACCAACCAAAGAAAAAAAAACAACAACTAAACAAAAAAAACACCAACCAAAACCTAAGAACCTAAGTTCTTATTTCATAGGGATATAGGTCAATGAACTAGAACATTTTCTAACATCTAGACCATATATATTGTAAAAATTGCAAGGGTTGGGTAACAGTACAGAGACAAGACACAAAGTGACAAGATTCTCTTGTTTTCCTTGAATATCACCTTCTATCAGAGACAAAATATCAGACACCATGGATCATTGCTCAAAAAAATGTGAAATTACATATTTTAGATTTTTGTTTTAAGCTATCAAAATCTATCTAGAAAGACCTATCATCATTTTTGATATTTAAATAGTTATTTGCCCTATGTACTATTCACTTTCCATTATTTGGAACTCTCATTTCAGTATCTACATTTCAGGAACTTAAAGCCAAACTTTTCCTTTCATGACAGAGGCTCACTATTCTTCAGTTAATGCCCAAAACCCTTTCTAGCTCCAGTTAAGCAGTGTATAACAGAAACACACACAAAAAGTCTTGATGAAGTATCAGTAGCTTCTGTATTACAAAATACTCAAAAAATTCAAATTACTATTACCTTTTTCCTTAACATATTATTTTTGGTTTCTCATTCATTCTGTCATTGCCTCATACTTCTTAAGTGTTTCTTCTCCTGTAGTTACTTCTGTCTTTAAAGACTAATAACAGGAAAAACACAACCTTGGGCCTTTGTCCTTGTGAATATAATTATATTTCTATTACTGTCTCCTCCAGGTGACCCTATTCTGCTATATGTTATTCTGATCCTCCTCTCTACTGCGGAGCACTCAGAGCTTTGTGTTATAAATAATGCTCTCTTACTTCGTGCTCCAAGGTCCTTAATGGAATAAAATATTAAATTAAAACTCTCTTCAGATTCATCTCTTCCTTTTCAAATAATTGCCAAGCTGCTTTTGAAGATTTCATCCAAGGATGTAAACAAGTATTGCTTGGGCACACATTCATTTCAAGAACTAGAAAAGATTGTGGCATTTTAGAGCAACACTATAAATGCTGCAGAAAAAAAAAAAAAAAAAAAAAAAAAAAGAAAGTGTTTCTGGAAAAATACTTTTAGGAGCTGTAATTAAAGTCCTTATCAAGTTAGCATTATAACAGTCACATTTAAATATAGAAATTAAGGGGTAGGTTTAGGTGGGAGAAAAATACCTTGGAATTTCATGACAAGACCCTCATACTCACAAAAGGACAGAGAAATGCAGGGGTGTTGCCCACAAGTAAAGAAAAGCTATTATAATTATTTTAATTTTTTGTACTACTGCAGGGAATCATTAGGCTTTTTCTTTCTGGCAGAGGTCTCATATTAGAAGACACAGAGACTTATTCAAGCCCCTTTGCCTGAGCACTAAGTCGAAGGAATTTTGCCTATGACACCAAACTCTCCTCTAGTGTCACTCCTAGAGGTGCTGAAATATGAGAGCAATCATTCTCTAGCTGCTTCACTCTGCCACAAGATACTGAGCCCAGTAATAGAGCACAAGGGATTTTCAGCTTCCCTGATTAGCACACACTGAGAACTGTTCCCCTTCCACCCTGGCAGCACTACATCCTCTATGTCCTTGTGCAACTCACAGCCACATAAATAAGGAATACAATCACTTGTATGTCTCTGGGATGTAGGCACTGCTCCCCTGCCCTAAGTACACCTTTTCCCCGTGTGATACAACTAGAAGTTTTGTCAGCTGCAGTCAGAGGCAAGAAAATAATTATGAAAGAACCCTGCACCACTTTTTAGAAAGAGAGAATATTCTCTCTTCTGTTGAAGCTAACAAGAGAACCAGCAGCAGCTCCAGAGTCTCTGGGGTGGAGTGAGCTCCCCCCACTAGAGATTCTCTCCACCCACCTTTGAAGTTGACACAGTTTAGACATCATCTTTAATGTAAAAGCTTCATTTATTTGACCTGTTACCACTGAAAAAACAAAAAACCCAACTCCACCATTACCCCCTCAAAAACAAGGAGGGTGGTCAGTGCAATTATGTAGCTTCTTGGACAGACCAATTAAGGGATGAAATGTTCAAGACATTTAAGAGGTATTTGGACACAATCCTGTGCAATGTGCTTTAGCAGATAACTCACTGTAGTCCTTTCTAACCCAACCTATTCTGTGATTCTGTGATATCCAGATTTTTCTCTCAAGATACCAGACATGAGTCTCTCTCTACAGAGAGATCACAGTATTTCTCATCAACCTTAGTCTTTAGTTTTGATTACATTCCATGTGCTCTGCAGAGCAGCTTGTTAAAAGAAAAGTTAAAAATAACTGAACTCTGCATTATGTCCTTATTGTCTATTAATACCGACTCTCTCATGAAAATGTTTCTTCCCATTGCAATCAGACTGAAAGAGAGATTGACGTGTCTTGCATTCCATTTAGTGTGTATAATCAGTATAGTATTAAATTGATAAATCATTCTGTTCAGCACAGAAAAATTCTTAGTAGGTTTTTAAAACATAAATAAATAGCAAAAGGGAAGAACAATTTTCAAGGAGTTCAAATGATACAAATAATGTTTATATGCCTTACAAATTAATAAAAATAGGTTTGCAAGTGAAAACTGCTGGATCATCCTATATCTCTTATATCACAACAGACAGATAAATTAACATGATTCAGGAACAGTGTTTCTCCATCTCTCCCTCTTTTAGTTCCTGGTCTTGAATAAACCATATGAAGGGACTATAATGCCAATGACCAGAGAAATGCAGTTGTAATTGTGCAAGGACAACTCATCAAGTAAGTAACCAGTTGTTTAAACAGAAATAAAAGTGAGTATGAAACCCACAGCAAAACCAAAGTGAAGAAAATGGCAACACTGAAGACAAATAAGCCTGAGATTCACAAAAAAATCCCAAAAGGCAAAACATGGATAAGGAAAGCAGGAGGTGGGGAAATTCATACCTAGCTACAAGAATTTAATCACAGATATAGATCTTGAGAGGAAGGAAAAATAGGACATGAATTAATCTAAGGGGTTCATTTTAAATACACAGTAACAGAAAAAAAAAAAAACAAGTGAGGAAAAGGAAGGATTCAGACATAGATATTGTGCAAATGGTAACTACTACAATTCTGAAAATTTTCTTGTTCCTACTATCATGTCAGAAGTGTCTATTTACATTTAGGACACATGGTACAAAAAAAATTATGGAGCAAAACAGGAGGCAGGAAGGAAAATGAAGAGTATTGCCCTGTCCTAAAATATTGAAGTATTTCCAACAGAAAGCATAATTCCAATATCTTATCTCTAACAGTGCAAGATTTAGAAAACTTCCAGGAAGACATTTTCCAGCTGTCATCACTGACAGATCAGAGAGAAATAAAACAGAGGAAAACACCACCCACTACCACATGAACACATTTCAACTGAGTAAATTAAACTGCAACACACACAATAAGATGTATCCATTCTATGTATGCATTTAAAGGTAAAAATAACAGGTATGCACTATTAATCATAAAAGAGATCATTCATCACAAAAGATTAGACAGCTAAATTATATTGAAACATAGAACAGATATATGGTGGTGTAAGTGCATAATTCTAAATGTGGGAATAAGATCTGTTCATATCTAAAGAAATTACTATTTTTGGCCCTTTTCTTCTTTTTTTTTAAAGAAAATATAAATTGCAATTTTCATATCCAAACTCTCATGCCGTAAGAGGACAAGAGAACATGATGGTAAAGACCGAAGTGAGAGTGCACTCCATTTTCCGGCTGTCTGATGCGTGAGTCAGACAAGGGGCTGACTCTTGCCTGTACCTTTCTCTCACTCCTCATGCTCTGTTGTAAATTGTTAGTATCAAATGAATCAGGGAAAGCTTTTGAATGCCTAAATAAAGATAGGGCAAACAGAGACAGGTCAAAAAGTTGTGTGTCAATATGAAGCTAAATCTTTCCACTGTTAACTGTTTATGTTTTGAGTGCAGATATCCTTTAGCTTTACATAACATACAGCTCTTCAGATCCACCATTGGCTTCTGATTGCTAGAGGGCATCCTTGAAGCACTGAAAATGCTACTGCTGGTATTTCTTTTTCACAACTACTTTTGAGAGAAACAAAATAAAGTTGCCGCATCAATTGCACTTTATCAGTGAGTCAGTGCAAATTCTGTTGTGATTCCAGCTGGTCATTAAATAAAGGATAAATCAGCAAAACTTCTTCAAAACTTACAGGAACTAACAGGAGTCCCAGCATGTTCACTGCATAGGAATTGTCCCAAAGAAGATAACTTAGGTCATAATCAGGTCGCTAGATTATGAAACCAGGCATTTAGAGACACATAGCCTCTATTTCTAGGTCTTGTACTGACTCATACCCTGACAGCAGGTGGATTACAATTACCTCATTGTGCCCTGAAAACACAGAAAACTTATTTCCCCAGCCTCCAAAAATTCTCTGAAAATGAATGAGTAACACAAATTAAATTTTTTAAGTACAGTGGTCCAAATATTTCTGACAGAGTCATTTAACTCAAAGAACAATGTTAGAGTAGGTATTCCTCTTACAATAACACAATTAGAACCATCATTGGAAAGACAGATTGGAGATTAAATTAAATAGTATTTCTTGAATTAAAAAAATATAAAACTGCCTAAATTGAATTTACATATCAAGTAAACACTTTTTTTCTCTAACAGTATTTGCTTTTCAAACTTCTCTCTCCCCTTTTTGCATTCCTGCTGTTGCAAAATTGTTTTAGATTTTAGAGGTTTCATTGAAGTTACTTATAAAAACTTCTGACCAGACCAACCTTAGTGGCTTCTTTAAAAAATAAAAGAACATGTCTGCCACTGCCTGTTCCTCACAGGCTTTTGTTCATATATTCAAACCTCAGCTCTTTTGGGGACAAAATTGTCACTATGTGTAGATAGTTATAAACACAGAATATGACTCACCAGTTAAGTAGAGCAGACATTATACCCTTATAAAACAGAAGTGAGGAATCACTGGATGATCTTAATTATGATGATCTTGTTTGGGTTTGAAGGGTTTTTCTTTGTTTTGGTTTGTTTCGTTTTGTTGGGGTTCTCTAAGTAAGGAAACAAGATATAACTGATTTCTTACATTTCATATTAGATTATAAATAAAAACACTAAGCAGAAAGCATAATTCAGGGAAGGGAAAGTAAAAAGTTGAATTACTGCCTGTAAACTCTGCTTTTTTTAACAGGTATTGATTTAATTCTGGTTTTGACTCTGTGTGTGTGTCTGATATCATTTTGTAATGGTATTCAAGCTATAGGATTTGCAGAGAAAAGGTTTTCTGATTGATATATCTGGAAATGATGACTTATATTGATGTCAGTTAAATATCTGATCTCCAAACACATTTAGATTTCAAAAGCCTAAGTTCAGATTCAGCTTCTACAGGACTGAATTGATGGATGTTTTTGACATCACCTCTGATTCTGTTTCATGAGCCAGTGTAAGAAATGAGATAATTTTGATTACATGCAAGAAGAAAGAAGTTTGACAAAGACACTTAATGGAACTAGCAAGATAGAAATGGTCTGGTATAACTTGCTAAAAATAAACCTAACATTAATAAAAGTGAAAATAATCAAAAGATTCACACACATAATTTTAATATTTATTAAAATATTCTGGCGAAGTATTAGGTCTCTTTTTAAATTTTAGTAACAGCCTGTCTTGACTGAAAGATGCAAGAACTTTTCTAATAGACTAAAAGGTTTAACAGTTCTATTACAATTCAGAAAACATCTATCTAACCCCCGCTGAACTCTCATCTCTTCCTCACTGACTGGAGATCAAGAGTGAAGTCCTGCTGCTCTGTGCTAAACCTTGAAGTTCAAAGACCTTCTGTGATTTGCTGCTGTTTCCATAAAAAGAAGAGAGGCTGATATTTTTCCTCTTGGTGTCTACTCTGATTGGTAGGATGTCACTACTCATTCAACAGGAGCAGAAAGGTAGTGAAGCAAAAATAAAAGCATTTCTGCTCTTATCTCCAGATTTCATCTTTAATTTTTTGCTCTCAAAGATCCAAATTTGTCTTTTTCCCTTAACTGACAGACTTAAATACCCTCTGTGGGATGTGATATAAGATTCTCCCAAAAAAATAAACATTAGTCAAGTAAAAACACATCCACTCCCTTTGACAAGGTCTCCCGTGAAGAATGTCTTGGCAAATTCCTTGGATCTAGAGATACAGGATCTTTTTCAACACTAAAGGAATAGCAATGAATTATTTTCCAGGTAAATTTTAACTAGTTCACCTAAAAGATGGTGGATGGAGAGCAATACAGAATTTGTATTGAGAACAGTCCTATACTGTTTGCCTTTCTAGTGAGTGAGATTCCAAAATCTCATCATTTCAGGAAATTACCTGCACACTAGCCAATTGCAAAAGGCTATCGTGAAGAGGAGGCACAGGCATACATCACTGAGGATCACAGAACAGTCTTTGAGTCTGGCAGCTTTGCTATTATTTGAACACTGGAAAAGTTAGCTTTAAACCTACCTCTGATGCTTTAAAAGCACCCTCTACATTGACAGACAGCTACACAGCTTCTTTTCTTAGCTTGTCTCTTACTTCTCCTCTGGTTTTTTTTTTGTGTTTGTTTTTTGTTTTAAATGCTCTTCTGTAAATGGGAACATCTCTGATGTCAGACTCTTCAACTTACCAAGCCTTTAAATCTTAAAAATCAATAGCACTTTGTTAAATGTTACTTAATGCGATCTTTGGGCAGACAATCCAGCTCTCCACAGCAAAGTTTCATTGCATATTGTTGGGAACATGGGAGCATTTTTACTCCTCCACAGGTAAGATGCTGTCATGGTTAAACATGTTATACAAAGTTGTATCAGCTATTTTAAATTTACCTCCTGCTGCAAAGCTGAAGGGGATAAAGGATGGTCAATAATTTCTGTTATAAAATGCAGCTACTGCTGAGTAAAATGTCTGCTTAAACTTTTTATCATTTCTCCTCTCACCTTCCATTTCTTCCCAACTGACACTCTCTATCATCATCTTACTGGAGTTTTCTGTTTTAACTTGATTTCAAAAGGAACCTCAGGAAAGTTCTGCAGGAGTGATATTTCACTACAAGGCTGGAGATATCTGTTATTAGAAGGAATGTTTTCAGAAAGGTCTGATCAGTCAGGTTGGCTGCTCTGGATGAGCACAATTTCACTTCCATGTCAGTCCCAACAGAGAAGTCCCATGGGACCTGAGAGCTTCTGCCCTCCAGGAACTCCTGTTATGTTCTAAGCACTGTGATCATTAGTACCTTCTGTGTAACCTATAACAGAAAGCCAAAACTAAAGGAGGCAAAACCCGTATAATAGCAATCCTTTGAACTTGTGAAGTATTTCCCCAGCAGCCTGAGGGTAGGGCCCTGCTTTGTCGGACTAAAATGTGAGAAGAAGGTCTGCTCCAGGGGAAAAGAGTACTGAGAGGCAGTAGTCAGAGTTGGCACCAAGACTTCATACTGATGTGGGATGAAATAAGCAGTAGAGTCCAGGTTAGACCTATCCAATGTGTTACTGAGCCCAGAGCCTTTCCTTGTAGTAAATCAGTTTCAAGGCATCCACTCTGTTACTGAGTGGCACAGACCGTCTTACACTGCTGATTAATGTTCCACTTGAAGACACTGGAAGGTTTCAACTTGGTACCATGCCTCACCAAGCACCTGAAAGGTGATTAAGCAGCTTTGGCACACAGTCTGTCTTATTGATTAATTACATTGGCACACCCAGAACTTGATTGTTCCCTATAATTGCTATGTCTCTCAATATCTTGTTGCTTCTGGGTGTGTGATACATAACATGACTTCATAAAGGGGGTCCATTGTTTGTCATGTGAACATCATAAACGACATATATCAGCACTACTCATAAGAGAAAACATAGAGTGAAATGTTTTTTAAAACTTCATCATTTCTTGCAGCTTTCTTACTTGACAGCTACTATTATTTTATAAGGGAGTCAGATGGCAGATAGAAACTTACATTTATATTATTTGTGATGGCAATAGGCTTCAGTCCTTTCCGCATTACTTTGTCATTCTCTATTCACATTGCCATTTCTCAAACAGTAGATATTTTATCACTAAACAAATCCACCCAATGACATATAACTTGAGCATGCAGACAAGTCAATGCTCTGCCTGCTCAGTTTCTCAGAGAAAAATTGTGGGTGATATCTTGAAAAGGAGTCATGATAGGAGTGCCCCAAACTGGTCCCTTTATGAGTTAAAATAAAGACAACACCAAGTCTTCACTCCTTGGAAATCATATGATGTTTAGGAGCCTGCAATGCCAGCCTTTCTCAATACAAGTACCCTTAGTCTAATTTTGCTACCTCAACAGATTTTGGTTTCGCCTTCATGTTGACAGGAAAAAAAAAAAAAAGGAAAAAATAATGGGGGGAAAAAATATCTAGGCTGCTTGTATGCTAAAAGGCAACTTTGGTTTGCTTTGTGAAACTTCTGATCTGCTGGCTTTATGACCAGGAATCTCTTTCTGTAACTTTAAAATAGATGCCATGTGTATGTAGCATTGTCTTGGACTTTACCAGAAATTTTGTAAATATAATTTTAAAATCAATATGAGCTTTGGAATGATAACTGAATTAACATTAAATTGCTGCATTTTTCTTGTCTATTTTATACAAGATTGATCACTGTAATTTTTTATGCTTAGATTAGTGAGATAGAGCAAATTACTTTTTATTGTAATGGACAGTACATATGGTTCATTTAACTTGTCTCTCCAATAGTTGAATTATGCACTGGCTTTTCAGCTAAAGCTAAAAATTTGGCAATCCTTTCAAGTGTGATTCTCAAGAAAAACAGTATTATTGTACAATTACTTCAAGGTGGGGATGGAATCCATTCAGCCTTTCTGCCCTTTTCAGCAGTCAGCACTGACTGCAGATCAAGTCTCAGATGCACATACAAGTTTGTCTACCTTGAACACTATCTCTGTGCACAGTTCTCTGATGGCAGTATGAGCTCCAGCACGCAAATTCCAGGTCACCAACCTGGGAGGCTAGCTGGATGAGGAAGGGTCCAGGGACCTCCGCTGCAAGTGAGCACTGCAGCTTTGCTGTGGAGGTTGTAATTTCCCAGGTCTAGGTTCCAGGGTAATTCTAAGGTTCAGGAAGCAAACAAGAGACTTGGAGTTAAAAAAAAAAAGGGTTACATATTCTAACATTGATTAATTGCTACCTGAGTAATGCAACATAAAGAACATAATACTGTATTGCTCTAAAATTATCTTTATTTATTGTTTTTGATAAACACAGTCTAAGAACCCTTGTGATTTTCTTCAGTAAAAGACATCCAGGGCAGTCCAAAAAAACTGTTTATTTTGAATGGCAAACCCAAATTTTAGTGAGATTAAAATATAAACTTGGAAATGCTGCATCCCTGCTTTTGAGTCCCATAGAGACCTGAAATATCTTCCAATTGCATCTGTTACTAGTGAGACATGAAATAGTTTTTGGATTTAATTCCTTCAATTTTCTTTCAATACACTGATTTCTCTAAGGTCTCCAAACATCAGAGTTACCACAATTACACTTTCCACTCAGAAATTTTGCTTTTGGTGAATTTAAGAGTTCTAATTGGGACATCAGATGTTCCTGTGCTGCTGCCAAACAATAGTCTTTGTCCAAACAGGCTGCCAAATATCCAGAAAACTCAAGAAAATGGTTACTTTTTTTTTTTTTTTAATTTACGTAGTACACAAAAGAATCCAGCCTTTCTAGTCTAATCTGGTTCATGTACAGCTAGTCCATGGATATCCTCAATGAATCAATAATTTTTAATGCACCTGCACGGTTGGTAATCTCAATATATTCACATAGCACAGATAAGTTTGTGTCTGAGAAACCTTTACTACAGCTCAGTTTCCCGGCCTACAACTCTGTTTTTGCCCTGATCAGAAAAAAAAAAAATCTCTTAGAGAAACTGAGAAAAAAACAAGTAATGGAAAACTAAGACTCCAGACATCAAAATTCTCACTTCCTAATATGCACCTCTATTGCCTGACACTTCAGTGTTTTAATGTTTTGAATACATACATCTTCTGTATTGCTGCTCAGATCAGTATTTTATATCCCATTTATATCAAGTATCTATTGATATTCTCAAACATACTCTTTTTCATTCTATTTCACTTCATGCTCCTTCAAGGATTGAATACACAGGTGCTGAACTTTTATTTCAGATTTCAGGTAGATTTTTCTTTCTTAGGGTAAAGAGAAAGCACTAAATTTTCATGTCTCAGATGCAGCCATTTTCAATAATAGCACTTTTGAAAAAGTTCAGCAATGGAACAATGTTTATGCCTCATGAAGTTTGTATTCGTAGTCTCATTACATCTTCAGTTAAAAAAAAAAATCAGCTCCATTACATTAACTAAAAAGGAAATAGTATGGAGTATTCTTTCAGAACTAAAAAGGGTTGCTCAAAATTTCTACCAAACAACCCTTTGTCAAGCAAGTACAGGGTGACCACTCTTACAGTAAGTTTGCTGTCCGTTTTTAAAGAGAAGCAATTTAGATAACTCACCTCCCTTTTGTTTTCATTAATAAAACTGGACATCTGCCATCAAAGTAACCATCCAAACTACATTAAAAGAATTTCACATGAAATCAGGTTTTGAACGTTAAGCACCACCAAAATTTCTAGCAGTGACAGTCTGGTATCTATGTAAAAAGAACAAAAAACAATAACAGCTGCTACAAGGATAATTAAGAATTTTGGCTAAGGATCTGAATTTAGTGTTTGATAAGATAGCATCTTAAATTAGTGTTAAATTCAAGGCACAGATTATTTTGACAATTTTTCTTTTTGTATTTATCCAGTTTTTTAGAAGTGTAAAAGGATTTCCAGGCAGGCAAAATGTTTTAAAACATTATATTATTAATATTATCTTTATAATATTACCTATATTTGATGTGTCAATTTCTTTTCTCCCTTAAAGTTTTAAGACACAATGAGATTTAGTTCTTATTTCTATACCAAGCAAGCCATTACTAGTTTTAGCACAGATCCTACTAGAGGTCAGAGTGAAAGATTTCTTTTGTGTAGTATAATCACATTGGGCTGTTCACTTATCACAGTGCTTATGGAAGTTCAAATTTACCATCAGACCCAAGTTAGAAGAAAAATAGGTATTAATTTGTAAGACATTTAACAGCAACCAATAAACAACTAACCTTGTTAATGCCTCTGAATAATCAATTTCCATTTTAATCAGATTTACTGTCCTGGAAGATTGACACATTAATTACTAAATAGTAAAAAAAATTATGTCATCCCCTCCTGAAGAGCTCTGATGAAATCATGTCACATCCCACCACTCAGTTGCAGCACTGGAAACTGATCCGTGACCATCAATGTCACCTCCTGACTGCACCTTCTGGTGCTGTCACAGCTCATCCCTGATGACAAAACTACAGCCCCTTGTAATACCAGCATCCCACCCCTGAGCGAGCAAATCCTAGAGCTACTGCGACAGCATTAGGCATGGTCCTAAAACACAGACACTTCTACTTCCTCCAGAGCTTCTTTTGCTGACAGGCTGATAGAACAACCCATTTTCTCAACTGCTTCCAGGTTGTACCCGACACACGAGTCATTAAATTCACAATGCTTTACAAATTTTGAGCGTTTACTATTAAATTTGTTATCCTACTGCACTGGAAAGAGAGTGCAGAGCCAGAAATACTTTCAAAAAGCATGGATTTCCTTATTGTACCTCTCAAGCAACAGACTACGCTTATGCTCCAATGATCCTATTTTCTCTTAGTTAGAATCTTCAATAAATGCTTAGAAATCCTTCCTGAGTTGGGAAAGAAACTCCTATCACAACTTCTGCTGGAGGCTCAAAATAGATTTCTTCTTTATTCAAATCCAAACAATGATAATGAAACAGACTTACCATTTTCAAAATGGATTTAACACCTCAGCAGGCTCACGTAAAGGCTACTTAATTTCATCTTAATAAAATGTCACGTACAAGCTTTGAAATATAGGCCTTGATTCAGGATTCAGAATTCCTCCAAAGACCAAAAGAAGGCAGAAACCCATCCTCCTCTTCCAGGGCTCCAGAGCAGCAAGTGTAGCACTGAATATTGCGCTGCTGTCCCATTTCAGATGGTTTCTCACTCAAAAGGGAAGCAGGTGGCACATGAAAGAAAGGGGAAAAAACTGACACATGTAATGTCTTTATTGAGTCCTTAAATCTATATATTCTCTGAAGTAACACAGCTATTTCCCAAATTAATCAAAAAAGTAGTAAATAATAGTAGCATGAGGAAAATCAGCTTGTGATTACTATATAAAAAATTGCAGGTTTTATGCTGGATTCCTCAGAACTTGTGAAAATATGTTTTGACATGTTTTGACATGAGATGTTATGACATGGTGTTATGACACGAGATGCTTGAAACTGAAACTAAATAAAACTCAGATTACACTGGCAGGGGGTGGTAAGTGCAAAATGCACATTAAAGAATCTTGACGCAGATTCCTTCACATACAATAAATGATCTGAATCAAATTTGTAAGCATAGGTAATTCTTGATTTTACTGATGTGAAGTTTGGAAACAGAGGCAACCCCAAGCACCATATATTCACTTCCAGTTCCTATGAGGATTTTCCCAGTAAGTAAGTAATTGCACAAATTTCTACAGTTAAGCTCAAACTCAAGTTTGTTTTTTTATCAATAGGTGCAATTATTAAAATGAAAACTTTTAAAAAAATATATATCAGAGTTGTCCATAACATTAATTCAATTTTTCAATCATTCATTTTCAGCCATTGCAGAACGAGAGTCCTGAAGTATTAGGGTTCAAACACCTCAGTCCCAAACATCACCTCACCAACAAGCAGAACTTAGGAATGGAGGCACATCCTGCACATAACAGAGATTCCTTGTTTTAAAATACATATAGAACTTTCGGGAATAAAAGCTGTATTTTTTTGGCAACAGAGCCTAGAATTTCTAGTAAATACAATTGCAGTTTCCCAAGGTATTAGAAACATGGATTCCCCCTCTTAATTACAGCTACAGATGCTGAGGAACTTGTACCCTGAGGAACATAGAGATGATGTACAGATGTCTTACTGAGCCCACATTATGCTCTTTATTCTTTTAATAAACATTCATATGATGACTTCTGTATAATTTAATTTATATGAGTAAGATTATGATATTAATTTTGAAAGGTAACAGTCATCAGTCTTCAGGTCTAGTGTACAGCAAATTGGCTGCATCACTTAAAATGAAAAACTACTGTGGATTGATGCAATAATTGTAAGACTTTATTTATGTGAGGTCTGAAATTAATTATGCTAGAACCTACTGATCTCTACATACAGTAGATCTATAATACCTCAAAATCACTTTACAACTGCTCTTTCAAAAAGTCATAGTCATAATAGTATTCAAATGGAAATGAGATTAAAGCAAATTAATACTAAACCTAAAGTAACAAATAAATTCTGAGATCACCATGGCAACTTCCTTGACATTAAGCATGAATTCTGTGACAAAATAATTAAGCTTACTTTCATTGTAACAAATAAATATATTTAGAATTGTGACCACACTCCATCCCCAAAATATTTCAATGAAGATTATGTCTAGAAGATAATTTTATGGTGTCTAATTTCGGAGCGGCAAATAGAATTAATAGCAAAAACAATACAACTGGATCAGTATAAAAGGATCTTAAGCTACGTACTAGCAGATTCGTAATGCCTAACTCTGGAAAAATAAACAAAAAAACCAAAACCAACAGACTCTTCTCTCCTTATCCACCCTCAGGTTTGAGGAACATGATTCCCCTTGAAGTTCTGCCTGGAGTTATGGGAAGTGATAGATGCATCATATCTTACTGATTTTTCTACATGACCTTCTGACTTTATCAAAATGCTTCATGAATTGCTCACACAACAAGTGGACACAGAATTTTAGAGATTAAGACAATACCAGAGATTGTTTCTCCCTCCTCTGCCTGAAGTTCTCCCGTGAACATGCTTAGTCCCTTTGTTTCCTGTGTCCCACTGATTGTCCCTTTTAGAGTAGACCTTCCTCTGACTAACAGATAGGAGCTTCTACCCATGGACAAGGTATAACCCTGGACATGCAGCCTCATATCCAGCTGCCATAGGACATATTCTCTTTTCCCAAACCCTGATGTTATCTGGCTGATATTTCCTTTTCCACTATTTTCATTCCCCCAATGCCAAAATTTCTCCATCTTCATAGCCTCTTTCATAAAAAGTAAAAGACTCAGCTTGCTCTTTGTCCATTCAGTCCTCAAGTATCTTAATATTCTGAGCTTATGAGAAATGGTTTATGCATATGAATTTACAACTTCTGCAGAAATTCTCTACCATTGTATTATTTGTGATTGGTATTTTCTTTATGTAATTACATAAAAGAGAGTAACTCCCACTGTTCCATTATTTTTCCAAAGTCTACTTTAGACTAACAATCCTGTCATCTAGTTTTAAACTATTTATATTAAAACTTAATATTTGCTTAGTATTTCAAACACTCTTGAAAATCACTGTTAATGAACTAGAGTTTTGCTTTTTTCAATCCTTCTACAACTTCTGGAATGAATTCAAGAAGGGATTGCTGATTAAAGTGAGTGCAGCTCACCTGAGTTTCTTTTTTTTTTTTTTTTTCCTTCAGTTCTTAAATCTTAAATTTATGGCACTTAACACAAGAACCATCTTGATTTTGCTTAATATTCAGTTCTTGCACACATCTTGCCTCATTTGTCTTCTGACATGTTTGTGCTCTTACTAGACTACTAACAGTTTACAGTTCAAAAAAATAATTACAGCTGCTTTGCCCACTTTGGTAGTTACAAGAAAAGACTTTTGATATCTATAAAGCATTCTTAAATATTTTTTAAGCATTGTTCATACTTCTTCCTCTTTAATTATTATTGAAAAGTATTGGCCTCTATTGTTTTTGGCTTTAGATAAGCAGCTTGTTAAAATTCCAAATATATTCACTGTTTGCACGGTATTCTGTTTGCTAAAAAAGCCATCTAAGGTCAAGTCTTGATGGTTGCAACTTATTTGTCTGCAATACTCTATTCTAAATATCAATTTCTCCTCATTTGTAAGATCAGGTCTCTGTATCTTTATGATATGTCAGATGCAGAGTACAAATTAAAAATCTGGTTTAAAACATAATTTGGTATTAGCAGCATAAAGTTTCTACCATTACCACTTGAAGAGAAGCCCTGTACTTACACAGTCTTTTTTCCTGTTGCCCCATTCTAATCTGTAATTATAAAGCAGACTGGAGGCCTGAAGCATTCTTTAAATTATAATCCATCATGCGTATTATCTGTTATGACATTTTCCCATAAGCAATTAAAGATTGTTTATGCTTATGACTTGTCAGTTCCTTGAACATGGTAATGTCTTTGTTTTCTGTTGTTGCTGTTTTGGAAGAAAATATGCCCTTCTTGAAAAACACTGCAATGCTAACATGCTTGGGGTTTTTGAGCTCTGCAACCCCCCTAGCCACTCCACCAAACTGTGGTTACAACAAAGTCAACAAGTACCAAGCTGGCCTCAGGGAATTGACTGCACACCTTCACCATCTCTTTAAAATCTCTTTCAGACTTCTGGATGATAGCAAAAATTTTGGAAAAGCCACACGACATTTAGCACTGCCATGACTATGAGACCTGTCAAGAATTCCTGCTAATTTTAGGAAGTTCTCTTGCTTACACTCTCTAGACTTACTCTGAAATTCTCTCTGTAGCAGCAGAGCACACTTGAGCGTCCATAGGAGTTCTTGCTAAGGCAACATGCCTCTGTGCCACACCCCAGTCACTCTTCAGGTTAGCACGTGTTTACAAGGAGTGTTACAAACACTGCTAGGTATCGCGTGGATACAGTGCAATCTGGGAAAGCATTCTAAAAGATAAAATTACAGAAAATATATTTTTTTCATTTATACATTGATTTTCATTGAGCAGATAATTATCTCTATTCTAGAAATATTAAATGTGGGACATAAATGATTTATGTAAAAAGGTTTATAAACTTATCTGCAGAACTCCAACCAAATTTGATACCTTCCAAGAGCAGACTGGGAAAAATTAATTCCAAATATCATAAATTACATTTTTTTTTTTCACTGTAAGAACAATCTGGGCAATACCAGGTTAATCAGAGCCCAAATATATAAAGGATCATGGAAATGTCTCTTATATCTAACTTTTTAATTCTGCAAAAGCTGAAGAGCTTTTCCTTTCTTTGGGAATACATATTTGGATATTAGAAGCTAAATTTATGATATTAATATGAGAAAAGTGAAGGCTACTGTTTTTTCTAATCTACATGTAAATTAATCTACCAACAATCACATTTTTTCGGAGCAAAATATTATTAAATCTTTAAAAATGCATGCAGTTTATGAAGATCTCAACATACACATACAAAATGTCCAGTGCACAGCTGGATGAACACATCATGTGATGGGTGATCAGCTGGCCCATGGGTTGGACACAAAGGGTTCCAGTGAATGGTTCCAGATTGACCACCTGCCACTGCTGGGGTTCAGCAGGGCTCCATCCTCAGTCCTATGCTCTTTAATATCTTCATTACCAACCTGGATGCAGGACTGGAAAGATACTAAGTTTGCAGATGATGCAAAGTGGGAGGAGCTGTCGACTCCCTCCAGGGCAGGGACATCCCTGGATGTGTGAGCCAACTGGGGAATGAGATGCTGGAAAGCAGTGTGGTAGAAAGGGACCTGGGAAGTCCTGGTCAGTGACAAATTAACCCTGGGTGAGCCATGTGCTGGCAGCCAGGAGGGCCAACCCTGTCCTGTGGGAATCAGGCACAGCATCACAGCCGGGCAAGGGAGGGGATTGTCCTGCTCTGCTCTGAGCTGGGGCAGCCTCACCTCCAGTGCTGGGGCAGGTTTGGGTGCTGCTATATTAAAAAAGACATTAAACTATTAGAGTGCCCAAAGGAGGGCAGCAAAGATGTTGAAGGGTCTGGAGGGGAAGCTGAATGAGCAGCAGCTGAGGTCACTCGGTCTGTTCAGCCTGGAGGAGACTGAGGGGAGACCTCATTGCAGTTACAGCTTCCTCATGAGGGAAAGCAGAGGGACAGACACTGATCTTGTCTCTCTGGTGACCAGTGACAGGATCCAAGGGAATAGGCTGAAGTTGTGTCAGGGGAGGTTTAGGCTGGATGTTAGGAAAAGGCCAGAGGGTATTTGGGCACTGGAACAGGCTCCCCAGGGAAGTGGTCATAGCAACAGCCTGACAGAGTTCAAGGAGTGTTTTGGTACAGTGCTCTCAGGCACATGGTGTGACTCCTGGAAATGGTGCTGTGCAGGGCCAGGAGTTGGATTTTGATGTTCCTTGTGAATTCCTTGAACTTTACACAGCCACAGTTATAAATCACAGTTTATTCTGTGATTCTGTGAATAACTTCTCATTAGACAAAAAAAAAAAAAAAATACATAGTGTTGTTCAGCTACTCTTGCAAATCTTGCACCCTTTTAAATGTGTCTCTGAGTCCAAAAAGCTTTATAAAAGCAGAACTTACAATTAATACAAATACTGTGCAAGTAAGAAAAATTAATACTAGAACTTCATAAAAGAATTGTAGATGTATGAAGTCAGCAGAGAGACCCAGCCATCCTGTATTGGATGCCACCTGCCTTCCTGCATTGAAGGAAGTTCTGTACCGTTGGTGTGGATGAATTTTAATAGTCGGTTTTAAATCCTCTTAAAACTGATTGTTCCACTGAGTAGCTATTTCAGGCACACTGGACAGCTGTATTAAATGTTTTTCTTTGGGATTTGATTACTTACAGTACATTGAGTTTTAATGCATCAGCCTCTGTTAACACAGGATTGATAGTATCTCGGCTGGTTGCAATCCGGAGTTATTACAACATGATTTGCACGCTGCTGAGAGTAAGCTCTGGATTCTGCCATGTAAGTTATCAGAAATTCAATGTTCCTACACATCACAGAAGAACAGAAAAATTCCATATAAAATACAGCTTTGTCATACAGCTCAATTTTCAATAGAAAACACTATCTAAAAAAATGAATAGACACGACACATGCTAAAGTACAGATACATGGAATAAAAAGAAATTCCAGCTGTAAAATCTTCATCTCTATACAAATCTTTCCAGTGCAGATAACCACAATGAATTTTAATGGATTAGTCCTCCTAGTGAAAGACTTCTAACATGCTTCTAGTGGTTCTAACACTATTAACAATATTGAATAATCCTACTGCAGCACAAGAACACTTTAGAAGGATGGCACCATCACAGTTCACCCCTTTCTGGCTAAGAATGTTTCTCCTTACCATAAGCATTTTTATCTACCAATTAACTTTTTGTTTCTCCAGTCCAGTATAAAAGTCATATTCAAGCATCACTTATTTACAAATTCTAAGTTGTTACCTATATTCTCAATAGCACCACTGTTTTATCAAAGGGAAGATATAATGGATCTCTAGTTCTGAAAATAAATGTCTGAATTGTTAATAAAAAATACATAAAATTTTTATATATTAACAATCCAAGAGCTGCTTATGGAATTGTAGAATCACTAAGGTTAGGAAAGACTTTTAAGAATATTGAATTCAACCATCAACCCAGCACTGCCARGTTCACCACTAAACCATGTCCCTCAGTGCCAGATCTACTTAAGCACTACCTTGAGCARCCTGTTCCAAAGTTTGTCAACCCTTTCAGTGGAGAACTTTCCCTAACATTCAATCTAAACCTCACTCCTCAAGTCAACTTGAGGCCATGTCCTCTGCTCCTGTAACTTGTTACCTGAGAGAGGAGGCTGACTCCCACCTTGCAACAACCTCCTTTCAGGTCATAGTAGAGGTGCTTCCATGGTTTCTAACACATCAATATCTCTTGCTTCCTTGCTGCCACATGAATCTCCATCCCTTATTTCCACTGAGATGGCCTCCCAAGCGACCTTGCTAGCACACTCTCCTTCAAATATTGATATGCTATTCCCAGACTTATCTCTAGCAAGGCAGATTTTATTCTCTTGTCTCTTCAAAAATAGTCAAAAGGTCTTTCAGTGATCCCTATTAAGTCCGGACCAATGATCCTTTTCCCTCTCTGAGATAAGTGTAGCCCCTCTCTTGCCAGCAGTCTTGGTGCCATGCAAACAGACCTGTCATCGAAAAGTTGTAACGAGCCACTGACACCAAGCTCAGAGACAGGTCTTGGTGTCCTGGCTCTTCCTGCTTCCTGTATCTTCCCTGCAATTGGAAGGATAGAGGAGAACACTGTTTGTGCTCCTGATGCCTTAACCAGTCCTCACAAGGCCCTGAAGTCTCTCATTTGTCTTTGGACTCCCTGCTGGGACTTCACAGCTGCCTATCTGGAAAATCAATAATGATAATAATCTGAGGGCTGTACTGGGGTGAGAAACTTTCTCCTCATGACTTTAATCTAAGCCTCAGGTAGGCAGCAGAGTTCTCAAACCTGGGTGCATATTAGGCCTCCTGTTCCCTCCAGAAATAAGGCTCCTATGAAATGATGCGTTGTTTTTCTTTATGGAAGGAGTTTTGATGCAGAGCATAGACCTACTTACCTTGGTAACCAATGCCTCTGTTCCAGCTGAACTGTCATGCTCATCATTGTCTGGTTCCACTTGCATATGGAACCATTGTCTTCATGCAAAGGTGCCTTGAAAGGTGGGGTGGTCCCCGAGGAGATATCAGATGTCTGCTGCATAAGGCAGCAACTTGTAGCCATTGCCCCCTATACCTTAAGTCTCTGCATTTAGTCAGACAACAAAATAATAGAGAATCCTGCATATTGTGCAGCCTTTCTACATGTTGGGCCTCTCTCAGGGAATGTCTCAGGTGTGAATGGTTTTGCAGTTTCATTTTATATTGGGATGCTGGTAGATCAAAAAGTAACGTAGTCATAATTTTCAATAATTCTTGTAAAGATACTTTAATCTTGGGAAACATTAAAGAGGGAAGCACCTATTTCATTGATAAACCATCATAAAAGTTAACCAATTACATTATGCAGGATTTTACTTAAACTGAAATGATTCTTTACCTCTTGATTTCCAAGGTAATGTTCTCTCCAGGGACAGGAAGAATGAGATGTCAGCATTTGAGCATCTCAGTTGCAACACTGCATTAATACAGCCCAACTCTCACCATCAACTTAAAGAACAAAATTTCAGATTTTTTATATTATGCTATTTTAAATCAGCATTGATTAAAAATACTTAGCAGACTTACTATGATGAGCAAAGATGTAATAAGAAACTATTTCAGGCAAAAATCAATAGTAAGTAGTCAGCAGAAGAGAACACCAACATTTAAGTCCATTTCCATGGCAGGTTTTTTGCCTTTCAGATGATAAAAAAAAAGTATTATCCAGCAACCATTCATCCAGTTTCATTTCCAAATGCATTTTACTTCTTCAAATTTAAGGTCATAGATACCTTCTGTCTCCTAGCTTTGAAAATTTGAGCTGCAAAAAAAAAAAAAAAGACATGTAACTGAAGTGATAGTCCCTGTCTTATACCCTGAGCCATTAGGCTATTGCACAGAAAAAGGGACTTCATTGATTTACTCTAGTTTCATTTTTAAAGAGCTGAATGAACACTAATTATTTCTCTTAAATAAAAAGCCCAGGCCTTTGACAAGTTGGGTGTGTAGCCTTTGAGCTGGCAGAAAAGCATTTCAGAATTCCAGGCTGAGGTATGAGTGACAACAGAAGTTCTTTTGGGGAATTACAAAACTCTTCTATCTCATTATTTTCCATATTGACTAGTTCTGTACAATCGCACACTGAAGTGCAGCAGTATAATACACCTCAGAATTCACCAGTTTGATACTTTAAATACTACACTGCAATGCCAATGCTCTCCAAGGGCTAATGAGGAGAAGAATATTCTGCTACACTGTACTGTCTGTCCAGATCCTTCATCAGTTTTCCACTCCACAGCAGAAAATGTATGTAATTGCTGCCTACCTCTTCAGGTTTGCAGCTCTGTGGCTGCATCACTCATCAGATGTACACCACCTACCAAATAAAATGCAAAAATTTTCTGGGAAGCAAACCAAAACTGCTTGCATTACTGAACTTATTACGTTTCACTCAAAAATATAAAGTAATAGGGAACAGGTAGATGATTGTGCACATTCTTTCTCTTACTTCATCACACATGCCTGTCCTAGATAAATGAAGTTGGGATGGTTGCTCTATAAAACTCCTGGACTTGCTGTCCAAAAAAAAAAAACCAACAAGGAGCTAAAAATTACTGCAGTGTTAATCAGCAAAGCTGTAAGATCTAGAGGTGCTTAAAAAGCTACAGACAAACAGCAAAGCAAAATTTTCTGAAGAGTTCTCAATTAAGACACATCTTATATAAAACCTTATGTGAAAATCAGGTTTTTCCAATAAAAACAGTACAGAAAGAAACTATTCAGTCTTCATATTTTCTACATTTATCACCTTTGCAGATTGAGCAAGGCCCATTCAACTGAATCAGTGCAATATTTATAAAAACCCAGGCTGCCAGGTGGTGAACAAAAAACATTATAATCTTCAAAGATTTGGGTGCTTCTTTTATGCAAAAATTACTTTGTAGCACTAAAAGCTGCCTAGAAGCAACAGAGTACAGTCATAAATGGAAAATAACCAATGACCCAAGTTTAAATGTCGACTTACCAGGCAAATGCACCACAGGAACCAGCATGCTTCAAAAATCCAGTGGGAACTTGATATTGACAAAACCATTTCTCTATGCAAACAGGAGATTTTGCAGAAAAACTCACTAAAAAGTACTTTACCAGGAAATAAAACCAAAGTAGTATTTCTACAATCTATCTAAGTGCATGTCAACTTTTCATTTTTTCCTCTAAACCAAACTGACATTTGCAAAAATAATAGCTTTGTTTTAACAATCTGTTTCTTCAAAGCAAAATCATTTTTATGTAGTCACTGCATCTAAGCCTTAGGGATTGTCAAAATTAAGCTGCCTCCTCCCTTGTGAAAACTGTATTGGTATCAATGAGATGCAGAGAAATTTATATTAAGATTTCTTCCATCCAAAAGGGCACATCAAGCTGCTTTATTGCCCTTGAAGGAAGAATAAGACATATTTCATCCATTCTCCAAAGGATATATGCAGGTTTTCTATGTATCAGAAGCGTCAGAATACTCTATGACAAGAGTGGTATATTAACACCTTGCAGAACAAAAGAATCACTGCAAGAGAAAGAGATCTTGGGCCAAAAAAATCTTTAATAACTGTCTTTGAAACAGTCTTTTCCTCTTCTTAGAGTCACTGCTCTTAACTCGCATTGAGACAAATATGCTCAAATCAATAAGAGCCATCTTGGACAAAAATGAAACGTCTCAGTTTCTAGATTTCCCCAAAATCGATTTACAGCAAACAGTCCAAGAATCTGAATGCCTATGAAAGAGCTGACTTGGCGGCAAAAACAAACAATAAAAATCTGTCTTTGAACAATTTCTCTTTAGGCATATGCCAGAATGTGCTGAAATTATTAAACAATATATGGCCTATTCAACTGAAAATAAGTCCCTTCTCAGTTACTCAGTTTTGTTCAGAAGGAACACGACAAGGAAGTTCTTCCATTTCACCTTCTGCATTACTTCCACTGGATTTCCTATCAAACAAGAGTTGCCTCCTTCTCACAATTACTGTCATGGAAGTACCTTTAAGTAGGATTTAAATCTGGAGCAGGCCCTGATCTGAACAAGAAATTTATACTAAATTGTTTGTACTAAATTGCATCATAGCCCATATCTTCCTGTGTTTCTACTGAGCTTTAGGGGTAGCAGTCACATCAGATAACATATGAATCTTCCACTTAGAACCTTTCTAGACTCTGCTCTCACCTGTATAACATGATAGATACATATCTTCTCCTATCTGTGGCATTCTTATTGTGTAGGTACTATATCACCTCATACAGTAGAACAGTTTTCAAGTATTTTGAATATAAATTTCCACTACAAAATGGATTTGATAATTTGTGGGACTTTTCCTGTCTTCAGTTGATGGTAAAATTACCAGATTTTTCAGGGACACAGTGTTCAAGCTCAAGAAAACACACTCCTATGGTACACGACAATCCAGATGTACTTGATTCATTTGTTTACTACCAGTTTGCATTTCCCTCCCATACTTCATCTATCACAAATTCACACTAGCTGGCCGCAACAAACAAAACTAAACAGACAGACAAACAAAAACCCATACCAACCAAATCAACATGCAAACAAAACACAAAATAAAACAAAAAAAGAAAGCAAATAAAAACAAACCCACCCACTCTATCAGCATTCTAATAGTACTGTTTTTTATCATCTCTAACATACACAAGAATTTCCTGACAGATAGTAATCACCTAAAAAATTCATTCTTGACAGTAAAGACTTCAGACATTGTTAGCTTGACTCTGAAAGTGAGAATTACAGACCACAATTGTCAGCCCCTTTGTTAAAAGTTTGCAATTTCCATAAAGTTTGAAAGAGTGGAAATTTAAGTCTAAGGTTTCCACTGTGTGGAAAAGCAATGATGTGACTGTCTCTAACCAGCCTTTTTGTTGAAGGTCGTAACTATATTGCTTTTTAAAGGCACAGCACTTCCTGCCTTTTGCAGATTCAGTAGCTCACATGATGGCAGGTAAGGAAAAAAGCCAAAAATACTACAGCAAGGAAATTCAGAACATGGAAGTTAACTGGGGAATCAGATGGTATAAATGAAGACTACAGAAATTCATTGAAAAAAGGAACAGAGGGTGGTGCAAGGGGAAAGAAAAAACTTGTAAATGGGATTAGATTAGTGCACCTAGAAGATGTAAAAAAACCTGTAAAATAAAGCTTTTATTTGGTTGCTGAAGACATACTCGAGATCACAGAAGCATAGATAGTAGGTGTCTTAGATAACTTCTATAAGAAACATTGTTCCAAGTAAGTTAACATAAACTTTAACATGTCTTTTGAAAGTCTTAAGAAGTCTTTAAAACAAATTAGTATTTCCTGAACAATAGAAACACTAAACTAATGCTATATGACAAGGATCACTTTAAAGAATCTCTCAACATTTTGCAATTGCACCAAGAAAGGAAGGAAAGGCATCTTCAAATTATATTAAACAATTAAAACAGCGGCAACATGCTCAGATCCATAGAAACAAGTATTATAAACAAAGACAGCTTTACAAATGTGAAGCTCAAGTTACAATTCTTAGCTAGGATATCGCTGTATATATATTAATGCTGTTGAATAGTTTAATTTCTCCTCCTTTCTGCATGAAGTACCAGCAGGATTTGCTATTCTTGCACTGAGCTTCCTGTTATTGTAGTGGTAGATTGAATCATCTGGAAATTTAGCTTTGTATAAATCCTTTAAAAAACTATTACTGTTCTCTCTTTATTCTTTACAGTCATTCCAGAGTTGTTTCACAGACAAGAAATAAATACAAAACTTCCAAATCCAGATCCTGTGTTTCACCTTTAACCTCTCTACTTTCTTCTCCTGCAAATAGTATCCCTGCTATTCATCAGGATAACAGCCCAGAGAGGTGATCAATCCAAATGTTTTACAAACACTCTCCTTTGGTCAAATAGTTATGACCTATAGGTACTTTCTTCTCCTACAACAGCAGGACACCCTACATTTATTCCTCTTTGTCTAGCCAAAAACTTTTGTTCCTACAAAATAAATCATAATGGGAAGACACTTAACTATTTAAAAACATCAGCTCTGTTTGTTTCTGAAGATTGATTTGAGGTCTTCTGGCATTGCCACTCCCAATCCATAAGGCTGGGTATACAGTACTCTGCAACATCTGTGTGACTTTGCAGGCTCTCCCTTTGAGTCACCCTGACTTGGATTTAAACACATTGTTTTACTTTTTGCTTCCCTATCACCAGTATAAACAGAACGCAGAAAAATAAATTGATGACTTAATATAATTGACCAGAACAAATAATACTATGAACATTTTTATTATATAAAGAGATTCCAGCCACATAATCCAAATATTTGCAAGACAGGATGAGTCAAAATTAATTTATCATGGATACCTCTATAAAAAGGAAGTTTACAGGAAAGATTTGAATACTAAAAAAAATCTGGCTTGCTAATTGTCTTTGGAAAAACTGTGATGGAGAAAAACAGGTACAATACAACACAGCTGAATTCACAAAAAATGAACAGCAATTAAAAGTCACATTGGTATTCAAGAGGGCAAAATAGATTAGACACCTGAAAACATATGTATCATATAGAAATTCCAGGGAGCAGGCTTTGACCTATTCTCTAGCAAAACTAGCCATCTTCCCTCTCCCCTTGTGATTCATCAAAGCTGGAACCATTTCCAGCTGAGCTTGACATAAATTTTATCAGAATAACTTTGAATTACTACAATTAATGTTCTTGCACACACATTTTGCAATTGATTTAACATCCTTTTTGCTTCCTCTGAATGCAATAACTAGCGCATCAGCATTCAAGGTTATTTGGGGTAAAATTTGCCAGCAGTAGGTCTTTATCTTTGCTGACATATGGAAAGGTGTCCTTTCACTAATTGGTGAAAGACAAAGACATGGCAGTTGCCATACCAAGAAAGGAAAACAAGCAAGTCAAAGAGGATTGAAAAAAGAGTGAAAAAGTCTTGTGGGAGAACAGGAACATTTTTCACTTCTTGCCTGATGGGGGGAAAAAAAGAAAAGAAAAAAAAAAAAACAAACTATTAAACGTACTTTCTTAAGGCTTGGGGTTCTAGAACCTGCTACTTGCTTTAAAGCAGCAAAACAGATGGAACAGATCTATGAGAATTTTTTTTAATTTCATGGCTAACAGCAGAAAAACCATGAGGCAGCACAAAGTGCAACTCTAAGCCTATTTTAAAACATAATTTATTGCCAGCATTTGAAAACAAATGCCAGTTATAGAAGTTCAAAAGGCCAAATTTACAGTTGTGGTACCATGAAAGCAATGCTGGCAGTCATGAGTTTGAGTTTTCAGTCAGGCATACAGAGGACCCTTTCACCTTACTTGGGAAATAATCCACAATAAGAAATATATCCCTGCCACATATGGCAGATCTAAATGTGCCAAATTTAGAGCTCCAACAGTAAAGAAAGTGCATAGATAATTACAGAAATTAAAGAATTCATAAAACAGGCCCTCTGTTCAAGGTTGAGTTCATGAGTGTTTTCCTCTTCAGGATATTTCTGATGTCAGTGTTTCCAACACATGACTCAAAAACCATACGTCTTTGCCATCCATGTAAGCATTAAACTGTTGACCTTCAGGCACCAGAAGCTTTTATAAAAAAAAAAAAAAAATTAAATTAACCTTCAATAATGTAATTGACTCTCATCTTATTGTACAGTAACCCCACACTGTTTTTTGAGAAGTACTGCATGATTTTTGTATATAAATACATACCCTTACTCTGTATCACAAGTTTAGTTATATAGTAAGTTCTAAACTATATATAACAAAAAAGTATTAAAAATATATTCATTCATGTCTCCACAACATGAAAAGAGAAATCAGCTTAAGATATATGCCATTCAGTTTTCATATTCTATATAGAGCAGTATTTCTTCATTCCAAACACTATTTTTAATAATTTATAAAGATAAAATGTAGTAATCTACCTTGTATTTAGCACAAAACAAATTGTTAAAATGAATGCCATAAAATCAATCTATTTTTTAATAATTTCACCCCTACCAGTAAAGATCACCAAAAGATCACTGGGAAATTTAGATATGGAAGCAGACGCTGGAAGACACAACAGTCTTCCCAAGCAGTGGCTTTGTGGGTTTTAGGATAACACTTCAGTTATCCACAATCCTAAAAAAAAGAGCCATCAGTGGTTCTCAAGTTCTCCGCTAGATATTTTAAGTGGAATTTCTAGTTAATTTGTACTGAGCACAAACATCACTAGCTGAATGTTTTCTTAGTTACTGACAGAAGGCATCATTTTGAAACTCCATCACACACAGCTTCTTAGTACACAGGGCAGAGTGGCATCTCTGCTCATGGCTAAAATTAACTTGCATTCACTTTGCCTACTGTTTCAGACACAATTTTTTTCCCAGCAGAAGAAATTTCATTAAAATTGGGAAAAAAATCTAGTCTATAGATAGCATGTGTCTGTGGAAATGAATCCTGAATGGCCTTGCATTTGTCTTTTCATATGTCATTTACTCTGTGAAATATTTATTAAATAAATGACATATGAAGAAGTTTCTTTTCCTTTTCAGCCATTCACTTCTTGCTTTATATATCGTGGCTGGGAGATTTTTTTACCTCTGCTTTCCTTCACTGAACTAGTAGAACATATGCACGCTCAGCATTTAACTTTTATTTTGGGGATCTTTTTTTTAAACTTCAGTTTTAAGTTCATAGAGCCACAGATAAGGCAGTTTGAGTAGAAATTTCCATAAGTCTTTTAAAAGACTGCTCAAGGTTGTCTCACAATTTCTTTTCCCAAAATATTTAAGCTGTCAATTCAGTATGATTTCAAGCAACTAGGTCAGGGACACCTGAACTCTGAACAGCAAACAGCAGATATTAAAGAAAAAATCTGCTGAAGAATAAAACGATCAGGTGGAGCTTTTTAGTCACATGTTCATTTCCCCTTTTTTGCTTATAAAAGGAAGATCCACTTTGAACTCTGTTCTGGCCAGTAGTGCCTGGCAAACACTTAGACATTCTGCAAATGCATCATTGCATTGAACTTTAGGAAGAGAGAAATTTTGGATGTACACTCTCCTAAAAGGCACTAGAAAAGCAAGGAAACTCAACCTAATTACAGCCACAGTGAGAAATAAGCAATGCAGTTATTCATAAAGAACTTCTCTCTTTTCCAAATTATGTTCTAGATGATAAGTAGGTCTATTAAAATCATGATCCCAGAGGAAGAAAACTGATTAACAACCTACAACAGAACTTAATGACCAACGTTTTTCTTCTTAAATAGTGAAAAAATTGGTTTATCTCAAATTCAACAATATAGAAGTTATTAACATTTAAAAACCAAGAGGTTATTTAAGAAGTTGCATGTGTGATAAACTTGGAAAACCTAACTTTGCAAATAAAATACCAGATAAATACTAGATTAGCAGTTTCAATATATTGTTATTTATACTGAAAAAATTGTTTTTAATTTGTTGCTACTATTGGCTGTCCCTCTAAAGAGCAGCAGTAATGACAAAACCAACTTCTACAGAATTAGTGAGGGTGCTCTATTAAATTAGCTTCAGACTAAGAATCATATTTAAAATCACATCTTGATAAATATATTTTACTCTGACTTTATCCAGCTTGGAAAGAGCTATACCTGCTTGGAAAGCACGATGGAAAACACATTCAAATAAAACTGTCAATTTTAAGCTGTCTGTTTAGATTTCATCATCTTCTCTCCACTGCACTGACAGATGACAGTGGTCTTGCCACTGAGGAAAAAGCTGAAAGGGAGCAAATACTCTCTGTGGTGCTTCATTATATGTTGTAAGCTTGAAGCATGGAAGAGAAGACAATAGCAGAGGGTCAATACCCCCAGGAAAGCAGGCTCAGCCCTACAAATTGAAATCACTACCATCATTTTACTTGGACTCTGCTGGGGAAAATATCATGTGCTCCATATCAGCCCCTCAGTGAGTTTTACAACACCAGAACAGATTGTAAATATCAAATTATTACTTGTTGCACCAACTGGCATTATATTTGATTAGTTCCAGTTTTAATTGCTTTCTCTCACATTGTTTCTCTGTTGGGGCACATCCCACTTGCTATAGGATTACTCCAAAAGTAGCTCCTGCATATCAAGGCTTTCCCCAGGAGTTTTATTTCATTTTCAAGCTTTGTCTGTGCTGTCAAGTCTGAAGACTTTGATTACCAGAGTTTTCAGGTGCAGCAGATCCTTTTATTGGCTGTATATCTCACTAGGAACCATGACACATGGCAGGCTGACTCTGCAGCAGATTTGGTGTGCTGCAGGTGAACTGCGCTGCCTGTGCAGGGTCAGACATTCCCAGCGCTTTCGGGACGTGCTGCACACCCATGCTGAGTACTGGCCACCTCTGCTGTGCAGAAGCAGTGCCCACATGTCAACATATCTCATTTTGTACTTCCTGGAACAAACTGCTTCTACCTTTGCTAAATATTGCTTACTCAGGGCATGTAGGTATAATATGTGCAAACTGGAAGAAACTTCTACCATTACACCAATTGTTTCTACACTCCCTCCCAATATGACAAAATAGTTAAAGGAGTCTTCCAAATGCCCCTTTTTTAGAGAAGCATAGGAAAAAACAAACAAACAAACAAAAAACCAAACAAAAAAACCAAAAAAAACCAAAACAAAACAACAACAAAAAACAAACAAACAAACAAAAAAAAAAACCTGAAAAAATCCCCCAAAAAACAAAAACAAACAAACTAAAAAAAATCCCAAAAGCACATATACTGGTGATAATTCATCTTGAAAATTAGATGTTTCTTCCTTTCTGCTTTCACTGTCTGAAAGATTTTTCTGTAACTTCACAACCTGTAAACCCTTATTTGGTGAAATAAATTATTCTTAGCTCGGTTTCTGAGGAAAGCAATGATAAATCCCACTTAAGATGAGTCAGTCTCAAGGCTGCATATGTGATTTAGTCAAAATTAGTTAAAACAGTCATGGGATAGGACCCAAGATTCAAGATTCATTCTCTGCATTAATCATAATTTGTAAATGTCAAGCCTTGCAGGATTAAAAACAGTAATCTTCTGCTCCTCAGTGTGAGCATCCATTGCATTCCATAACTGTTAGACAAATTCATTGTGCTCATTCCCTTCTACAAGGTGTCTACATAAGGAGAAAGATGGTGAACTATTAGGTGAAATATTCCAACTCTAGACACAATGCATTATGAGGGCAATATTGTTCGGAATGAGAATACCCTACTGCAGTTCACCTATTTTAAGTGTGAAGGAAACTATTCAGCAAAGTCAATAGTAATTCCTTACATTTGAAGGCTAATTTCTGCTATCCTGAATTCCTTTAACATGGCCTTTCCATATATTCAGGCATTTGCTATATATTTCAGAAATTTGCTATAATTTCAAACAGGAAGGTTCATCATTTTAAATACAAGTCAATCCAAACTAATTCATTTGGGAACAAAATTTCCCAGGTTTCCTGTCACCTGGTGGAAATGTGCCTGTCCATAAATAAAATGTCTGCAGGCTGGATGATTTTTCACACCCATGGCATACACTGACGTGCACTGTGAAACTCAGCCTCAGGTACTATGCTCCTTTATACCCCTACATCTGATTTTAAAAAAAATAGCAAGAATCACCCACATTGGGATTGCCAGGCTTTGTCTGGAATAATAACTGGCTTCTGATGCACAGCCAGCTGACGTGATAGGAGCTGTATGGAATTAGTGACTTTTTCTGAGATAGAGAGGGAGCCTGTGGCATTCACTAGGTGCCCTGCAAGGAACAAGGTATTCACGTGACCTCTCTTCAAAGTGGGTGTATTCATAAGCTATGATCCAAAAGTATAGGAGATCGTTTTCAGGATGCAATAGATTTCAAAATTTTTGGCATCCACTCTTTGCTAGTAATGCAGTTTTAGAAGTGCTTGTTTTAATGAGTAAAGGGTCTTAAATACAAAGAATAATATTATACTGAAAACCATACTCATATCAGAAGAAAATTGTAACTTGAGAAATTATTTAATCTAAAAAGTTATCTCAATTTTCAATAATAATATGCTTTAAAAAAATTAAGGAGGCTGAATCATCCTGACTAATTGTTTTTTTGTGGGGAAGAAGTCAGGGTTAATATTTAATATTTTATGGAGTTTTTTAAGTGGTAGAGTTTTGTTTTGGTTTGGTTTGGGTTTTTTGTTTGTTTTTTGTCTGATTTTTATGTTTGGGGGCTTTTTGTTTGGGTTTTTTGGGTTGTTTTCGAGGAATTGCAAAAAAATTTTGTGGTTGGGCAGGTTTTTGACAGAAATATAGTTACTACTGTTATTTCAGTTCAAAGCAGAGTAACTGAATAATCATAAATATGCATTCAGATTTCTGACAGAAGTAGTATGTGACGTTTCCATGAGACACTTCCTGTAAAGACTCATTACACAGAAGACCATTTTAGGTTACTATAATTTAGAAACAGCAAAAACGCCCTAGGAGAATGTCTTTACTGTTCTTCCCAAGGACAATAAACTATATATGACTCCTGTCAAGCTTCAGTTCTGTCTTGCTGTTTAACTGTGGCTAAAAGCAGGCAATAAAGTAATTGTTAAAGGACTAAGCTGGAGAAATCTCTGCTGCACAAATTTGAGAAAGCTGTGACTGCCAAAACAAAATGTTACTTTGCAATCAAGGAGGGTTTTTTGTTTTGTTTTTTTTTTACAGAAGAGAACAGCCAAATTGTACAAAGCTCCTGCAGCAAGTTATATCCATGTCTGACACATTTGGAGGAGGTGCACCTGCGTTCTTCAAAGGCACCAGCCATGTACCTACGTTAGAAGCAACAGATAATTATGATTCCCAGCTGCTTGTAGGAACATTTCAAAAAGCCATAATATACACTGAGTACTGAGACTAAAGATACTTGCATTCAGTCTTTTAGCTTACATAATTTCTCTATCAATCATTTTCTAATATGCATGAATGGTCATAAGGCTTTCAGAATGCACATTCAAAAAAAAAAATCCTACTGCTTCTCCAATCTAACTTAAATTTCATAACTACAAAACATACACAGTTTTCCTTATTAAATCCCTTACAATTAGTTTATTAGCTAGACTCCTATGTTGAATTGGACCAAATTCTACAGATATGGGTCAACCACCCAGAAAAACTGACTGAAACATGTCACTAAGCAGTCTATCTTCAAAATGATAATTAAAATACATGATGGTTTTGTGTATTTTTTAGGTTAGAGGACAAGCAAGGTAGGAACATAAGCAATAATAGATGCAAAGAACTTTAAAATAATACAGATTACTGAATACTACTAATATTTTGAAGCTTTTCATTAGCTGCAAGTGAAAAGACTGCAAATCAATTCAACTTTTTCATTTTGAACATCAGTTAAAGTAATTCCATTTATTTATTTTTGCATTTGGTATCACTGGTGTAAATCAGATTAGTTAAATTTCATTGGTGGCATAGGAAACACTACCCATTAACTGAGAACATTGCTCTTCTCCACCTGTGGCCCAACAAACATCCAGACAACATGCATTACAGATTCTCTCCCAGCACACTGAAATACAGTACAGAAGAGTCCTACTATACCTCAGGCTCCACTAAACTATCTGGAGCTCGTGCCTATCTGGGGACAAAACAAAAATAAATATAATATACTGAGTATCTTGACTTCTTCTTATAATGCCCAGAACAACCTTTAACCTGCTGATTTAAGCAGAGTTACAGGGCAAGTACATTCTATATCCAAACTACTCCAATAAAATTTGATCTACCTACACTACACAGGATTCTATCCTGCAAAGCTAATGCTAATTTAAGTAAGCACTTACTTTTAATCACACCAGAACCCATTTGCCCATTTTACTTGCCAAGAGACAGGTATATAGCATTAGAGGAAATAATTTCCAGTTTTTCCAGCGAAAGCTCTGTGACATGTTGGTTGGCACCAATATTGCCTACAAGAAACTTTTCAGACCTGAAAACTTTTCCCTTATTTTCAGTCTTTCCTGAAATTCTTCTCTTTCAGCAAGCACACTCAGATCATTCACAGAAGCATTTATCACACCTAATGATCTTCTTCCTGGCATTCAACTTTCTTTCAACTTGAATTGATTTTCTTTGAGGAATACAGATGTGTCTGAAAAACAATATATCTGTTCTCCACAAGAGATAAATTAATGCGAAATCAAATACTGCTGTTGTTGAGCTGTCACATTTACTATCATCCTCATTAAATGTTTTCAGGATGTGGCTTGTCTGATAATCCAAATATAATGTAGTATTTCACATCCCATTCTTGTAGAATACTAACACACTCCATTCACATATGTAGGTACTTGCTTTGTGGTTCATGCAATTTCCTAAGCCCACCAGTGAAAAGAGACATTCCACTGGGAAATGTCTTTGTGCGAACAATATCCTATAAATTTCTGTAGGAGCAGTCAGAGAGCAACCCTTTTTATTGCTTTTAAAGGGCTTTGTTCACTGCAGTCAGAAGTTTCCAAGTGGAGAGATGGAAACAGAGATTAATTGCCTCATCCGCTCGGGATGTAATTCCCTTTTGGGGAGTATCATAAAGCTTAGAAATCTTATTGATGGAGCTGTGTTTTTCCATGGAAACACTGTTAGCTTCTTTGCAATAGAGTTAGTCAGTTCAACTGGGTAATTTCAGACTGGCATTTTATTAGTTGGAAGAATCACATGCTGCAACAATCTTTCTATATCAGGACTGAAATTTCCTTATTAATCTGCATATGACTGCACAAAGTCTTTCAGGAGAAAGTTAGATGAACTCAAAAGTTTCAAGGCTTTAATGAAAGGATGGTTCTCACTCCAGACAGGGTTTGAGATTTTGGGTTCTTGTATGATTGTTTGGGTTTGTGTTTGGGGTTTGGGATTTTCTGGGGGGTAAGGGGTGCAATGGATCTAGGAGGGTGCTTTGACCTTATAAGTCTATAGCTATGATGATTTTATGTTGATTTTATTTTTATGTTGATTTTTAAAAGAGAAAATGGTATTTTGGGTAGTGCATCCAGCTCTGGGATCCCAAACACAAGAAAGATATCAACCTGTTGAAGCAAGTCCAGAGGAGGGCCCCAAGCTGATCAGAGGGATGAAGCATTTCTGTGGGGAAAGGCAGAGAGAACTGGGTTTGTTTCAGTTTATAAAAGAGTAGACTTTGAGGTGACCGTATTGTGCCATTCCAGTAGCTGAAGGATACCTACAGGAAAGATGGAGAGGGACTTTTATAAGGGCATGTAGTGACAGGACAAGTGGCTACGGCTTCAAACAAAAATCAAGTAGATTTAAATTAGAAGGAAACTCTTTACTATGAGGGCCATGAAGCACTAGAAGAGGTTTCCCAGAGAAGTTGTGGATGCCCAAATCCTGGAAGTGTTGAAGGCCAGGTCAGTTTGGATAGAGCTCTAAGCAACCTGGACTAGTGGAAGGCATCCCTGCCCACTGCAGGGGAGCTGGAACTAGATGATCTTTAAGGTCCCTTTCAACCCAAGCTGTTCTCTGATTCTGTGATTCTATACAATATCTGTAGCACAATCAAACAAAATTATACGAAACTTTTTTTTTTAAAGAATATCGAAAGTCTGAAAATTAGTGCAAATCTAGTCAGTGTCTTAACCAACCAAAATAGCCTACCATTCTCTGATTCCATGGTTCTTATCATCTACCAGAGCTCAGCAGCTTACACACATCATTACAATTAAGTCAAAACCTGAGGTTATTGTACCAATTAAAAGCTGAATAAAAAAGGAAAACATTGAATCTAAGTATTTCTCTGTAAGTCTTCTCTCTCCAGAATATTTTAATAAATTTAATTTATTTGATTGTGCAATATGAAGAAATACTGCAAATTCATATTATAGAAACAAGAGTTAAACACCATTTTCATTTTCAATATTAGAGATCAACTGATCAATTCAGGAGAGGATAAACAATTTACATTTTACATTACATCCACAAGCCATCTTCATTTTTATTATTTTCAAACTATTGAACAGTGAATCTTGAATAGGCTTTTCTGACCATCTGTACTGAAAACAGTTTTCTGAAGAGATGATTACCTGCACGTAATTAAATTAAATGTACTCACAATTCACAAATGTATTCACATCTGAAGCCTAAGAGCAGTATCATGCCCTAACAGCCTCCACTTACATCGCTCCAAAAGGGCCCCATTGGACTAGACCAGCTTCACAGCAAACATTCTGATTGTTAGGTAAAAGGAAAATTTAGCAATATCAGCATTTTGCAAAAACAAGTAAAACATGATGCTGCTTAAGCACCAGGAAACAGCTTAAGAGCATACATATGGGTCTGTTATTCAGGATTATTTTGGAAACTGTGTAAAGCACAGACCTTGTGCAACCTGACTCTGAAGATGAGCATTCGCTTTTGTAATGGGCTGCAAGTATTAAGAATTCATTATCAGGGTGAGATTGACTTCTGCTTTTTAAACTGCTACTGTTCAACTGATGAAACATATCAACAAAATCAGCATACATCAGGAGCTGTTATACTCTAAGTTCCCCTTGACAGATTCTCCTTCATTCACCATTGAACATCTTATGATGCCAGACCAGTGAATAGTTAATAGAGTTATATAAAGGACAATGACAAGGGAAAGTCTTGGACTTTCACCCTTTACTAAACTCATTACAAAGCTCTGAAGTGGATTAAAATAGCACAGAAAGCACCTTTGATCCACTTTCAGTCACAGAAATGACCTTTGAATTTTATTGTGTTTACAATAATCTTCTATGCAGATAGGTGTGAACTTTAGCTAAATTAGTTTGACCTATTGCAAATAAAGAAAAACGATTTGCATTTAGTGTTTCTTCCTGGAAACTAAGGGCAAAATGAAACCACAGAGCAGCATATCTAGAAAATGCTTAAACTGTGTCTCCCGATCTACTTCAGGAATATGCAAAATTCACCAGAGAATCATAGAATCTTAGACTTGTTTGGGTTGGAAAGGACCCTAAAGATCTTTTAGTTCCAAATCTCTTACCAATGGTAGGCATGCCACTCAGTAAATCAGACTGTCCAAGGCTCCATCCAACCTGACCTTGAATATTTCCAGGGATTGGGCAGCCACAACTTGTCTGGAAAACCTTTCTCACCATCCTCACAGTAAAGATTTTCTTCCTAATATCTAATCTAGACCTACCTCTTTCAATTTAAAATTATTAGCCCTTTTTCTGGTGCTATTTGCTCCTATAAGAAGTACCAGGACAAGGTACTCATTTTAATAAGCCCCATTAAGGTACTGCAAGGCTGCAATCAAGTTTTTCTGAAACCTTCCCTTCTCCAGACTGAACAATCCCAGATCTCAGCCTATCTTCAAAAAGAGTTGTTCCAGTTCTGTAATCACCTTCATAGCCCTTCTCTGGGCCCACTCTAACAGGTCCATGTCTTTTTTGTGCTAAGGGCCCTGACCTGGATATAAGGTTCCAGGTGGGGTCTCATCAGACTGGAGTAGAAGAGCAGAATCAGCTCCTTCAACCTGCTGAGAGGGATAAAAGTCATAGATTTTTTCATATGGAAAATTCAAATCAATGACCTGTCTTATTTGCATTTTGAATTAACATATTCAATACATACACAGTAGCCTTTTCTCAGCCCATATAACAAGGATGGTGCACAGCTGCAGCCATACAGAAAAAATCTCAACTGAAGTGCACTCAGAACCCCTAGAACAGCGATTTTGGAAGTGGGATGGTCTGTACCCCAAGCACTTGTTATGCTTTTAGTCCTCTGACACAGTTTCACTATCTCAGTGTAAACTAGAATGCAAAATTGAGATTTGCTTACTTGTCTAAAATATCATTCACTGCACCCATAGGCTCATACATGGGCTACCATCCAAAGACAGAGGTTGGCAGAAGCTGGATATATTTATTAGGAAAAGGATTTATCACTACCTGTCCTGCCTTCACATTCTTCCCTGAGAGATCTTCTTTTGTCAGAGATCTGCTATTAGGTTTAAGACAGAGCTTTGGCCCAGACACCATTCCAACCCTAAAGTCCCTTTGCCTGTCACCACACACTCAGGTATACCTCAGCAGACATACCTACTGCTCCTGCTGCAAACGTGTTACCATCATCTCCTCATACCATCATAATGTGGCCAAAGGCTTCTCTAAGTCTAAAAGCTTTACAAGCTTTTAAAAGAAAGTAATTATGTAGTCTAATCTATTCCTTATAGATGCAAATTAATAAAAACTTTATTGACACTCAAACTGTCCTCTATAAACTATCCAGAAGTCTTTATCACTGAACACTTCTAAACACATCCATGCAGAAGCTGAGATATTTTACAGTCATTATTTCAAACTCTGCATTAACAGATCCAAGAGTTCATAAATACTTGGATGAGAATTTAGTTCTCTATAAACAGGCCTACAAATTTCTATCACAGCCGTACATTACCACCTTTCCTAAGAGACTCATTTACTTGCTATTTATAGAGAATATCAACAACAACCTGTAAACTTCTTCACATTCTGTGCAAGAACACAAAACTTACAGATGTGCATTAGTTAATCCCAAATGTCGTTGCTGAAGGAAAAAAAAAAAAAAACCAAAAAATAAACAAAAAAAGCAAAAAAAAAAACCAAAAAAACAAAAAAACAAAAAAACCCAAAAACAAACCACGAAAACTAGTGGACTATTATAGCCAAAATATAAAGCTCAACTGCTAAAAGTATACCTGCTTTTGGAACTCATAGGATCACAGAAATGAATCAGAGAATCTCAGGTAGAGAATCTCAGGTTGAGTTAAACTCTTAAGATCTTAGAGTCAAACTATTAACTCAGAACTCCCAAATCCACCACTAAACCTTAAGTACCACATCTGTGGGGACTCAAGCACTAGCATAGGCAGCCTGTTCTAATGTCTGACAAATCTCTTGGTGAAATAAAATTTTCCTAGTATCCAAACTAATCCTCCCTTGATGCAACTTGAGACCACTTGCTCTGGTCCTATCACTCCTTGGGAGAAGAGATCAAACCCCAATTTAGGGAGTTGTAGAAAGCAATATGGTCACCTCCTTTTCTCCAGGCTAAGGACCCCCAGCTCCTTCAGCCTCTCCTCATCAGACTTGTGCTCCAGACCCTTTCCCAGCTCCATTCTCTGGACATGGTCCAGCACCTCAGTGTCTTTCCTGTATTGAGGGCCCCAGAACTGGACACAGGATTCGAGATGCAGCCTCACCAGTATGGGGGTGGGTATAGGGGGACAATCCCTGCCCTGGTCCTACTGGCCAAACTGTTTCGGACTCAAGCCAGGATGCCATTGGCCTTCTTGGCCACCTGGGCACACGCTGGCTCATGTTCAGCAGCTGTCAGCCAGCACTCCCAGCTCCTTTTCTGCTCAGCTGCTTTCCAGGTACCCTGCCCCCAGCCTGTAGCACTGCACGGGGCTGCTGTGACCCAAGTACAGGACCTGGAACTTCACCTCATTAACCTGGCATTTCACATCACACAATTGGCCTCAACCCACGGATCCAGCCTGTCCAGCTCCCTTTGCAGAGCCTTCCTACCCTTCAGTAGACCAACACTCCAACCCAGTTTGCTGTACAGTAAATTCACGACCATAAGGCGCACCTGACTATAAGGCGCACCCCCCGGGAGTCAGCAAAATATGCAACATTGTAGATCAGATAAGGTGCACCCGTCTATAGGGTGCACTTTTTTTTGCAGCGAGGCTCTGCCCCCAGCTCCCCCTGCGAAGTTGCTAGCCGAGGCCCCGCCCCCACCTGGTAGCCATTGGCCCCCAGGCCTGGTAGGACCCGACAGGGGTGGCGCCGCGAGCCCCCGAGCCTCCCTCCACCCGGCAGCCACGGGCCCCCGAGCCCGCATGGACCCGGGAGAGTGGGGTGCCGCGGGCCCCCGGGCCTGCCTACATCCAGCAGACATGGGCCACCGGGCCCGCCCTGGCCCACATGGACCCAGGAGGGGGGTGCCTCGGGCCCCCGGGCTCACTTCCATCCGGCAGCCATGGGTCCCCGGGCCCGCATGGACCCAGGAGGCGGGGCTGCGGGCCCCGTGCCTACTTCCATCCGGCAGCCATGGGCCCCTGGGCCTCCCCAGACCCGACAGGGGCGGTGCCGTGGGCACCCGGCCCCCCCTCCACTCGGCA
>PYHW01010717.1:8102042-8115565 GCA_013186435.1 Turdus rufiventris
TTTATCTTGGTAAGAAATGTTGGGCTCTTCCCCCTGGCTGGAGCAACTTCCAATGGGATGCAGTAATTTTATCAGTCACACAGTGGGAGTCAATGGGCCATTAGCAGAAAATGACTCTCTGGAGGAAGCATGGGTTGTGAAAAGATAAAGAACAATGGTACAACTGGTACAACTGCAAAACTGTGTCTTGCAAATAAGCAGACAAACCAGAGACTAAGAAAGCAGACAGATGGGTCAACATTCACAGTCTTTTAGAAATAAAACCATTGCTGCAATCCCTATAACCACTGCAACAGTATTCAATTTCTTTCTGGGCATTTGATTTGTTGAAACTTGGTTTCAGCCATCACTTACAATTTTCTGCAATGGGTTTAAAAGTACTTTACTGCATGTCTTTCAAAAAACACCAGAGAAGAAGAAAGACCCTTCGCCAAGACCCTGCAACAAAATGTCACCGCCTAGAATTAGGTGCACAAGGTGGGGATGGGGCATGACTGCCAAAACAGCTCAGACATTTTAAACTTGCATGAACATTTAGTAATTTTATTCTCCCAGTCACAGGGCCAGCACCAGAGTTTTCTGTTGTTGCGTGGGGTCTCCCTTATCTCAGATATCCCTTATCTCCCTTATCTTCTCCTGCATCTTTTATTCATGAATAGTTCTGACACCTCAGAGCCCCTGTGCTACCCCAAGGAATCATTTTAGGTTAATGAGATCCAGACTGAACACTCAATATGGTATTTGCAAATAAATACAGTGATCCAATTGCCAGTTTCCACTGATGCTTCTTGCACTTTAAAGTACAGCTGTCTGCAGGCCCACTGGGAGTGTCAAACTTGCAAACAGAGAAGTTATGAAGGCATGAGAGAAGGAAGACCTGAGCAATATTGCACTCACCAAAATTACATTTCTAGGAAAACGTGAGGGGGAAAAATAAATCTCAAAAATAATGTTTCATTTTGACATTTTATTTCAGAACTGATCTCATTAGTCTTCAGCAGCTCTCAAACATTTCCCATTCCAGAGAGAAAAATTATTTTATTATTCCTTTTAAAATTTTTTTCTTATTCAAGAATGATGAGGTAGCATATTCAGGTAACTATCCCCCTACACACACCATTTCTTTATTTATTTATTTATCTTTATTGTTTTAGCAGTAGTTGCAAGGTCAGCCTTAGCTTAGCCTATACAAATAGCACTTCTGTCTATTCCAGATCCTCTAATTCCACAGCAATGTCCACCATCTGAGGTTGCTTGAGATTTGGTTGATTCCCAGTGACTAAAAGCTCTGCCCAAAAAACAGGCCTCACCAATTATTTAGTTTTAATATATAATTTTCTCATGTCTTATAATTACCCAATTTGTTCAGTAAGCTTACAGGTCACCAGATTTATAATATAAAGTACAGCTCCAAAGCTCCATTCTTTTGGCTTGTCCTCTTCCAAATCATTTCATTAGTTACACACTCAAAACAAAAAATTCCCCAATACTTTTTGGATTCTCTCCATGACATCAAGGACACATTTGGTACCACCCCCAAGGTGAAATTCTCACCAATTTTCCCAATTTTTAGGTGGAAAGGGATTAAAAATATTTAATATTTCATTTTAAATTGAGAGACTGAAATTTAATTTGAAGTTTCAAAACATCACCAAAGCTGGAAACTAAAGCACATGAGAGGAACTTCAAGAAAAACATCTTCCCAACACACTCATCCCTGATTGTGCAGAACACTGATAACTGAGTTACCTGCAGGCAGAGGTGCAGTCTCTGGTTCAGAAGGAACTTTAATCACAGGATACCGATGAATACTGAAATATTACAATGGGAGAAATCTTGTTGCACTGTTAGCTGTCTACTGGACCTTATTTTTGATCCAAATAAATTTTATATAATGACACCTAAGAGCATATACAGTATAGATTTGAACATAGTGCAGGCTTCAAAATGACCAAAGCACACAACTATCAACAAAGAACTCTGTAATAGAAGAAATTACAACCTATATGCAGGCTAATCCAATATTTACATAAACCAGACCAGGTCAATTTGACCACAGAAAATCACCCATTCATTTGTCCTACTCTATCAATCAAAATGCAGAAGATGATAGAAAAAGGACTGGCAGCATGCTGGACTTATCAAAGTGTCTAACAAGGCAACACACTGATTGCACAGTGATTAGAAACCTACTTAAAAGCAAGTGGCAAGGACAGGAGAAGAAAAAATGGAAGAAAGATGGTCCTAACAACATGAAAAAAATATTGCAAACACCGTGACAGCCACCAAAGAATCAGCCTTTCTAGATTATGACTTCCTTTAATCAGATTTTACTTGGTTTTACTCAATGCTAAAAATATGAAGTGTGTCCTGCCGGTTTTGGCAATGACGTTGGAGTGGGAGACTCAGGAAGGAATAGGTAACCTTATTCAATTCCTTACACCATTTTTCAGTGAGTGGGGCAGGTTTCTCCCTCTCTGTAGGGATTGCTTTGCTGTTTTCCTGCTGGCAGTGGCTGGGGAGCAGGTGAGGGGCACTTCCCCAGGGGCTGCAGGGACCCAGGCTGGGGAGTGCTCCCACAGATAGCAACCAGAGCTAACAGTCCCTTGCATCCTTGTAACTTGGATGTTCTTACCACTTTGTTAACAGAAAAAAAAAAAAATAAAGCTCTCCCCAATGCCCTCTGCAGATATAAGCTGGAAACAGGCATTTTCTCTAAGCACAGACATAAAAATAACAAAATGTCTACTTTCAGCAGGAACATGAGCAAAACTGCAGTTATTTGATCATTTTAAAATTATCTTTATTAGCTTTTGCGAATACAATTAGCATTGCCTTTAGTTATGAATGATCATAAATACACCTAGATGTGTCTACAAGTAAGTGTACACAAGACATAATAACTTGAAATATAATTGAATATCAGAGCAGCATGTCTTTTTCTGAAGAAAAATAGCTCTGGATTTCATAAATATGAAATTTAAAAGAAAGCACTTTCCAGCAAAATATTCTTGTTGTATCAAAAATGATTTATTTTACTGCACAAAACATACTGTTTCTTCCCTCAGTGGCTTTTTGAGTAGTAGAAAGACTATTTTCAATGAGGCAGTTTTTTTAGGTTTTTGGGACTTGGATTTTGTGTTGTTGTTTCTTGTTTTGGGTGGACTTTTTAAGAGGCAAATCCAGCTTTCTCTGAACACAATGTAGTCATGATGTTGGAGTTAGAAAGATCAATTACAAGCTGTCAGATCCAAGACTGTGCCTGATTAGATTGGACAGGCATTTTAATTTTGCTTTAATCCCTTTCTATAAGCAGTATACAAGCAATATTTCTTTTCTTATTAGGACAAGGACATATAAGACTTCATTGTGAACAAGATATTTAACCCTCATGTTTGTGGGTTTGATTTCAATAATAACAGAGCCAATGGCTGTACATTACATTGCTCAAGTGCTACACTTCCAAACATATGGGAGGAAAACATGGAGAATTAGACGGAGTTTTATCTAAAAAAATCAAGTTTATGTTAGCATGAAAAGTCATAAAACTCAGAATTTGCCTCCTCCTTTAAAGACCCATTTCTTTGCAGCAGCTGCTCATTCTTCTCCCTTATCATGGTTTCACAGCTTCTTCCAAACGTGTTCTGCACCTTCTCATCAGTGGTGCCTGAACTGGGACCACTATCAGCCTCAACAGATCATCTCAGGATGCAAAAATATCATCTCCTTGCCCTGATCTGAAGGCTAAAATAAACATTTATACCAGACTTTTAATCCAAAGGAAAGCAAAGTATTTTTAACACAGAGCATTAGATTTCTATCTAGTAGCAGTCCCCATTTGTTCAGACTAACACATATATAGGCTGAATTTATAATATCTAATTAATATGAAAAGGAAGTTTCCAGGAAGGACGTGTTTAAATCTGGACTACTCAGACACAAACAAACCCATTCAAAAAATTTAGCTGATGTACAAGGTATAAATAACAAGAGATGAGTTCTTAATTGCGTCCTTTTTTTTTTCTTTTTTTTTTTTCTTTTTTTTCCCCAATTAAAACTTCTCACCTCCCGTATTCAACTAACATTTCAAAATTCAATTCTTTCTTTGGTTAGCCTGGTTTAGGTGGGCCTGGAACATCAGTAAAAAGTAGATACTAGAAGAAAAGACAAAGCAATAAGCCATGATCTTATGTTTGATATTTAATTATAGTGAAGCCAACCAGGCAGGAAGTTGCTACAGAAACCTGGGCCACTTCTATGGAAAAAGAAAGAGAAATGTATCAAAACATGTACATGAAAGAAAAATCTATCAGCAGACCAGACTGCAAAAATACTACTTACTCTAACAGCAGGTGGTTTAAAATTACAGGTTTTAAAGTTGTCATTTGGAAATAAAGAAAAGACTACTATCATTGTTTAGCATGAGAGTTTTATAGGATTGACGTGCCATCAGCAAGTGAAGCATGACTGCTTTAAAAAATATCAAATATAATGCAAAGCAGTCTACAGTTTGGGGGGGTGGGGAGTGGACAGGAGTTCAGAAACAAAAAGCACATGAAAACAATTAGGCATCTCACTATGTTATTCTGGAAATACAAATACAAATCTCAAGAACTGTATTTCTTAAAGGAAATAAAAATTTCACTGCAGAACGCAAAAAGTACAGTTTCTTCTAGAAAATTAAAATGAAAAAGTCAGATCAACTTTTGAGGTAAAAATCCTGTCCACAAATAAGAGAAAATGTTTTCTCATTTGGGTGGTCAGTACGACGAGATAGTCAAAAGCTGAATATACTGAAATGGAAAGAGCTAGAAGATGCCTGGAATTACATGATGGGCAGATTAACTGTTACCCCATTTTCCTCTGCATACGCTGAATACTATCAGGGAAAAATGCTTCCAAGCTGAAATAGAATCATGGCTACATTTTCAACCACCAGTAGGAACTCTGGGTCTGTGTTGACACTTTAAAACCAAAACAGAATTGTGTTTACTAGTTGTTGTGAGTAAGCACTTGTAACTTTCAGAAAGAACCTTGGAAAAAAAAAATCTTAGACTATGAGTTCACAATGCTTTATGAATACATATTGCTCTGTTCATTTCCATATTGAAGCTGAAAGTGAAATACAGATATGCTTGTAGTAATAAATTACTGTTTTAATTATATGCATATTTCTAGATTATGGCATTTGCAAGACTTTCCATGACAGTTGCATTCAAGTTTGAAAGGACAGACCTGGGAAAATAGAGAAACATTGGCAGACAACCATGACTACACAACAAAATTAATTATAAAACTCAGTAATTAATTCAGATTTTGTCTCCGCTGAATTTTAAATTCTCTGAAGTGTGATATTGTTTTTCTCAACAAAAAAAAAACACCTGTGAAAAAGTAGTAAGGTTCTAAATTGTGATCACCTTGTACAGTAAGGATTAGGATTATATGCATTCCTGTTTGCATTTTGTTTGTGCTTCAGCTAAGAGGTAGATGATTTTTTTTAAATTTCAAATACAGATGATGAGGTTCCCCTCTCAAATGTCATGGTTTCTAAGTAGCACAATCAAGAGTATTTAAAGTCTCACCTGAGCATTTCTCTAACTATTAAAATTACCATGAAAATACTTTGAGAAAGGAAAGAATTCAGTTTAACCTCCGTTATCAATGAGGGGAAAAAGAGAAGTAAATTGAGCTGCAAATGTCTAACATTGAGAAGTTAACAGCTGCATATTAGCAGAGGACACAGTTTTCTGTTCTTCTCAAACTTGAAGAAGGGAATAAGCATTAACTTTTTTTAACCTGAAAATTTGATTTTTCTCAAAATGTAGAGGTCTATATACACTTTTGATATCTACATATCGCATTATTTTCCTACTACAGCTCAAGACCCACACTGACAGTGGTGTTAGATATTGAAAGTACACAACACAGACATTTGCTCTACATGACAGGGCAGAAGCTCAGAATGAAATCTCCCACTATGGTGCTTCCCTTGTGCAGCAAACCAGTCCCCTCCTGCAGGAAAGCAAGCCTTGGTACCACAGAAGGTTGCACTTTTAGTGGCAGGATTGTAATGCTGGTAATGCTCTTCTGGTTGTCAGGCAGTGAGCTCCAGCAGGTACTGCCCCATTGTTGGTGAGAAAAGGAGGAGGCAAAAACTCAAATACAACCTTGGGATATATCTGCAAATTTAACCAAAGATAGTAAAACAACCTACTACTGCCTTTGTATTAGACTTCTATTTTAAACCCAAAGTAATTTTAGGTAACCTCTACATCTATTTGAGACACATTTTAGCTGAGTATAAACTACTGCAGGACAAGAAGCCTCTGAGAAGGGCAAAGGTTAGCATTCTTCTGCCTGCTTTAATTAAAAAGATAACTTGCAATGAGATGACTAAGTAAATATCAGAGACAGCAGGTTAAAATCTCTGTATTAGAAGGACATCTTGGAGAATTCTTTTAAATGTTTTCAAAGTTGCTTGGATTTATTACTCCATGATTTTTTTGCAAGAAATCGCTAAGTTATTCACAACAAAAAATAGTAAACATGATGGGAGATGGTAAGCACCCAGATGAATGAAAAAGATAAATATTTCCTCCCTTTAAAAAAAAGTTTTAGGAGCAACAAAAATACTGTTGACCAGCCATATGAACTTAAATTCATAAAAAATACAGAAGGAAATATTTAAACAAGATAAAGCCTTTGGAGAAGGCAAAAAAAATCAGGTGAAAGTAATTTTATCATGATAGATAAGTCTAGTTTACTTCTATGAAACAATTAACGTATCTTTAAAATCTGAGCAAACAACTGAAGTCTCATCACTATCTTAGCAAGCTCTTGATGTGGCCATTTCTGAGAACTAATCAAAAGTCAGTCATGTCCTTCATGAGGCCATTATAAGGAACATGCATAACAGATTGGAAGCATACACTATTTTCCTTTAGCACACTTAAATGTAATGACTCATGACAGACAGATCTGAAAAGGTCTGTTCTACATCCAGCCTCAGATACTATTTTCATTAGTGACATTGCAGGTGCAAAGCAGGCTGGAGAACAGAACAAGACAAAAATGGAAAAGGACCTGAAGCTGAAGTGTCTTCAAAAAAGTACAAAACCTACTATATCACTTTTAAATTGTAAATGCAAGGAACTTTTAGTCTTGTAACAATAATTCAGTACAATTGGCTAGGTGAAAGTCCTTTAGGGTCATAAGTTATAATGGATTCCAAGATAAACCTAAGTAAAGCATCATGACAGAAAAGTTCAATCAGCCTGCCAATGCGCAAAAGGTGAAATACAACCCAGAGGACAATTAAGTTAATCTTTCCTTTCTACCAGCCATTAACAAAGCTATCAGAAAAGAAACATCCAGCTTGAGGTGTCACACCTCAAATCAAAGGAGTAGTTGGAGAGATCTTAACACAGTGGAACAAGAATGTTGAAAGGTTTTCAGCAACACAATCTGTGAGAAAAGAGAATATACATCTCAGCCTAAAACAAGGAAGTCTTCAATAAATCTCACCTAGAGAATGCAAATGATATCTTCTTGTAGTCTGGAATATAAATAAAGAGAAACCTGAGTTTAACTGGAACAAAGGACATTTAGGTGAGCTAAGAAAACTGACTAGCTGAATAATCAAACAGTGCTATAGCTTTTCCAAGAGTGTTGGTGTAATATCATATTTGGGGTTAACTAAAGCAATTAGATAAACATTAGCTCAGAACAAATTTGCTTTCTATTTTGGTAAAAGCTGAATGCAGACTTTCAATAGAGACAGCAATGCACATCTTAAGAGCTCATTTTACTGAAGACTACAACCTTGGCAAAACATTTCATTACTGCTTTGTAGCCACAAGGCCATTGAGCACAGCATTAAACTCTCTCAGGCCTAAATCCCAAGTGTTTTTGGGTTTTTTTTTAGATGAGCTTCATTTTCTGTACAACCCGGAGTTAAATAATTACAGTCTTTAATTTACCTAGGGACATAGATTTCTGCTTGGTTTTACTCACAAATCTGCTTGTTCATAGTCAGTATGCTCAAATCAATGAATTTTAAAAACAACTAAAGGATAAAATTATTTGATAAAAACCCACAAACCTATAAGCATTAACATTCAAACCAAGAAGTCTAGAACATAGTCAGAACTGTAAAAATAGCTACTACAAAAGCGGTATGCAAAAGGCATACCATGTGGACAAATTTCAAAATAGTTACAAAAATTAAAGGGTTGAACAGCTGTAAAACTTGTAAGCTATTTTATATAATTATATAACAGAATTTAAGGGGGAAAACAAAGCCTGTGTTCTTCCTGACTTGTTCACATTGTATACTTTGGGTGTTAATATTCTTTTGCACTTCTTCCCAACATACTTCTACCCCCCAACATCCATTCTGCATATTCCAACAATCTATTAGAAACAAATAGGACAAATATAAAAACTTGCAGCTTTGTCTCTTTCTGAGAGACAAACAAATGCTTTCCAATAGTGCTTTCCTACCAGGTTGTGTATGAGAAAGATTAGGTTTGACTTTATTTTAAGAAAGGGCTTTGCTTCTCTCAATTTTATGTTCTGTGTTAAACTTGGGAGTTTTAATATTGCCAGAAATTTTTCTCAGAAATTTTGTCTCCAGCAATTCTAGTGATAACATAATGACAATAAAGTTACCTTCAGCACTGCAAAAGAAAGAGGAAACTCATGACCAATTTAAGAAGAAAGTGTTAGCAAATACATATTTAGCCCCTCTTTACCATAGTGCTTGAAGGCTTCTGTATGCCAAGCAAGAAGATGAGATTCAGCATAAAAACTGATTGATGTTTCATTCATACCATGAAGAATTTTATAAGAACAGAAATACATACCAGGCAAAAGCTCGTGTCCTCTACTAATAGATCACTGTAATTTCTAAACCAGAGCAATTTAAATCAAAACTTCAAGGGATGAGATGACATACTAAGTAAAGATTTCAATTCCCAATCAGCGTGTATGGTTTTTAAAAAGTGAGTGGCTACAAAAGCATGGATTTTTAACAAAGAAAGAACAAAGAAAGAAACACAAGCAGACAGCTGCTCAAAGAGGAAGTATATACTTTGGAAGTAGAAGATTGAATACATACTTTGGATTTCAAACTACATATCTTTTTCAAACCTTGCAGCAACTTAAGTTACAGCAAAACATTTTAGTGCATATCAGTGTAATATTTAGAACTGTGTAAAGTAATTTATGCATCTTTGTGTCTTCACACAATTTTCAAAGCACAGCCTGTTTCATGAAGGTCACAAGCAATCTGACATACACACAATCCTGTACTACATCTATATTAAAATAATGACTTCTGCTCATTCCTTAACATAAAGCAGCTGGTCTGGATGAACATGCCCAAAGAGTGGTGGTGAATGAAATTAAATCCAGTTGCCTACCAGTCAAAAGTGGTATTATACATGGCTCAGTATTGGGGCCAGTCCACAATCTGGATGAGGGGATCTGTGTGTTTGCAGATAACACTTAGTTGGGTGTTATCCTCAAATTGCACCAGGGGACATTTGGATTGGATTATAGAAAAAAAAAATTCACCAAAAGGATTGTGAAATACTGGAACAGGTTGCCCAGGGAAGAGGTGAAGTCATCATCCCTGAAGGTATTTAAAAGATGTTTAGATGTGGCACTTATGAACATGGTTTCATGATAGGTTTGGCAGCGTTGGGGAAAATGTTTGGCCTCAAGGACCCTAGAGGTCTTTTCCAACCTAAGGGATTCCATGATTCTGTATCTCATAGCTGTAACAACCTTCCTCACAGCACCAACTGAGAAATGTCATCTGTCATCCAGAGTGACAAACCATTCCTTAAACATATTCATTATTAATAAATAACATTGTACACATTTTTCAAAGCATGGCCACTCTATATATCTTATTCAGTTGAGTTCACACTTCTTTATAAATTACCCTTGTACTAGACATTGCCTGACAAGTGGAAGATGAATGGAAGCAGCAAAGCCAAACTCTATAAGCTAGACACAGCACAATGACTTGATGAATACATAAGATAAAGATATTATTTACTTTGGAAGTTAAAAGTAATATTAGAGCAAAACAACAGAATAGCCATGCACCCTGAACCAGACATGGAATGCTTCTGAAGCTCAGTGGTTTGCTTTCAGGAATAGCTCATACTCATTGCTAGATCCAATGCTGTTACAGGGCTGTATTGCTACAGGATACACTTGATGTGAAGCCTTTATAAGCTCAGAATGAAGGTTTTTTAAAAGCACTGGTTTTGTCAGAATTAAATTACGACATGAACTGAAAGATCATTGCTAGGAGATTGAAAGGACATTAAATGACACTTCAGGAACACGTCTGCTACAAAAAGTTTCCATGATTTCTTTTTTTAATCTCAATGAAACCTTATGCACTTTGAGTCAAACCAGGATCTTAGAATTCAATATTTTCCTATACTCTTACATAGTAGTCATGGAAATCATGTACCAGCATGTTAATCAAAGTATCTTTCAGTATGCTCAAGTCATACACTGTGAGTGCTTGCTACTGTATGATGCTCAATATTCCAAAACACAGTTTTATCCACCTGGGAAGCCAAGACTTCCTGACTTTAAGTATGCACTTATTTATCTGGGTTTTATTTTTACAATCCTAAATTCTTTGTCTCAGTGGACTATAACAAAAGAAACAAGTGTGTTTAGACTAAGAAAAGCCACCAAAAATCATCATTATTTGCTCTTTTATTTCATCACTTTAGTCACAAGAAGCATTGCCTTGGTAATAAGTAATGTCCCTATGCACTCTACAGTCTTAAAAGAAATTATTTCTATACCTATTATACAAAATACTATTGTGGGAGTGGGATTACTGACAAAGAAACAGCATCTTAAAACAAAACTCTTGATAATCTTCTGTAAGTTTTTCCCAGGTGGAATATAGTGAGCATCTCAGAGCCCAATGTTCATAAGGTAGAATAATGGAAATAAAGATAACTATTGATCTGTTCACAATATAAACCCGCATCTATACACACATTCATCTGCAACCCACACGCCTCAGTGGAAACACTGTCAGACACAAATGATAGCATGATTTGGGGGTTGATAGGACAAAGTATATCTATTCTTTTGAGGATGCATACAGGGTAGAAATAATGGTGGTGGGAGAGTGGAGGAAAAGGTGGGAGGTGGCAGAGAGGAAACCCAGGTATGACTGAGTGTAGAGAAAGTATAAAAAAATGGAAAAAAAAAGTCTCTGACAAGTTATCTGCTACCATACTTAGAAATTAATTTAAAATATTTACCACCTGTTTCAAACAGGCTCTTAAAGTCTCCCCAGTTATTCAGAGGCTTTTTGCCCAGGCTGGTAAAATCTTCAGGCACAGTAATTTCATGATTATAAACCACACCATTTTGACTAAAATTTTGATCCCAACCTGGAAATGCGGCTTACACTCAGGAGCTTCCAATATATGAAAAAAGTTCTGAAATTTCCCAACCCGAAAGTGCAAGCCAAGGTGCCGAGCAGAGCATCTGCCAGTAAAACCCAGGATTGCGCAATTGTTACAAATTGGTTACTCTGTTGCGTGGTGGATGAGGCGGGGGACTCCCTCCCACCAGCCCTGCGGTGGGGGAAGGCAGGGGCTCTGTGCTGCTGGCTCCACAGCAGGGTGGGAGGCAGGGGCTCCGTGCCTCCCTCCCCCTCCCACTGCAGATGAAGGCAGCTCCGTGCTTCCCCCTCCCACTGCTGCTGCAGGTGCAAGCGGGCTCTGTGCCTCCCTCCCGCTGGCACTGAGGGGCAGCGCCAGGCCAGGGTGAACAATCTCGCGATTCTGTTACTAATTGGTTACTTTGTTGCACACAGATCCTTCCTGTGAATGAAAATGTGGTTTATAATCCAGTGCGGTTTATACACGGACAAAGATCTAAACGTTACCGACACCCAGATTTACGGCTTATAATCAGGTGCGGCTTATAATCGTGAAATTACTGTACATGCAAAATTAGAGAAAAGGCATATTTCTTTGGTACAGTAAGGTCCAGCTGATCTTTAATAGATCACCCAACTGCTCTCCATTTCCAAGCCAGACCATGACACTGGGATAGCCATGGATCTCCAACCTAGCTCTATTTACTATAAAATTGCTTCCAGTATTGCCATTGGTATCTTCTAGCACTCTTACATCACTCAGTGCTATTACTTAGAGACTTCAGATTTAAGGCTCTGTATTCACAATTTTGCTAACACTGCAATGTGGGAAGTTTTCCTCACTATTCCATAGATGAGCATGATAAAGCTGCTTTCATACAATAGAAAACTCTTCTTTCATTCATTCCTATTTTTTGTCTTTACAGTAAAATACAGAAAACTAATCAAAGAATTGAAAAAGCAGTATTAAGCTGTTAGGGTGGAGATTAAAGGGGAAAAATAATAAAAAAAAAAAAAGGGTATATCAAGATAGCAAGAAAATGAAACTTTCAGAACGAAGTCCCACCACACTCTTTCTCTCCAGTGTTTCAGCACACCTCACTCTTCCATAGTGTAAGCGGATCATCACAGTTGCAAGATATCAAGTTGTATGAGAAAGATAGAAATACAGTGATTGGCTAGCATTAGTATTTCCCTGGGAAACTGTTTTAGAATGCTCCATCAAGCACTTTGATATTCACATGAAAAACGAGAACGAATGTCATTAACATTATTTAGAGTCCCTATTTCCTTGCTATTAAAAGCTCTCCAAAACTTGTAACACTATTCAGTTAGAACTTTGGGGAAGTTTGATATTTAGGTGACTGTTAAAGCATATTTCTCACTTGTAATTCCAGACAACAGCCCAATGCTTGTTGACACAAAGAGAGACATATTGTCTTTTCTGAAACATTTAACCTTTACATCCAGATATTCACAAATAGCCCTCAAAATGATTGTTGAAGCCTAATTTAATAGGAGACAGAAAACACATAATGACCTTGTTCTGAATTACTGTTAAACACAAATTTTCTTTGTGCTTTCATCTTCTCACAAATTGTAGCGCACGAGTAATGAAAAGTTTTATAGCAATGTTTTTAAAATAAGATTAAGCAATGAGTTGAGCATAAAAGATGGGTAGTGTTGGTTTAACAAACAAAGAGAAATGACTGAAAATTCATTTTAGTTCATTTTAGCGTTATGCAAGTCTTCTTTTTAAACCCCACTTTGTTTCCACTGGAGACTCTCAGAAGCATTGATTTCTTGAGCTCAAGATACGCTGTGTCCATATGCAAAGCATTTACAATAGTATTTTTAGTCTCCAGCAGAAAAGCTGAAGTACTTGCTCTTTTCTGCAAATTCAAATGCCAGCATAGTGAATACTACCCTTGTCTCTGCATGCAGTTCTCACTTCGAAAAATAATCACAATCTTTTGAACAATCCTATGAAAACCTTCTGGAATGCACCAGTGTCACAAAACTTTGTCCTGTACCATGAAAATCTTATGCAAGCCATAACAACCTGCTTGGCTAACCTGAACATTCACTG
>PYHW01010717.1:8123890-8149126 GCA_013186435.1 Turdus rufiventris
TTGTGTCCAGTTCTGGCCCCTCAGTTTAAGAAGGACGTTGAGACATGCTGGAGCATGTCCAGAGGAGGCAACAAGGCTGGTGAGGGGCTTGGAGCACAAACCCTGTGAGGAATGGCTGAGGGAGCTGGGGTTGTTTAGCCTGGAGAAAAAGAGACTCAGGGGTGACCTTATCACTCTCTACGACTTCCTGAAAGGTGTTTGTAGTCAGGTGGGGGTCGGTCTCTCTCACCAGGCAGCAGCTGACAGAAGCAGAGGACTCAGTCTCAAGTTGCATCAAGGGAAAAATAGGTAGGATATTAGGAAAAAGTTTTTCACTGAAAGAGTAATAAAGTACTGGAATGGTCTGCCTGGGGAGGTGGTGGAGTCACCATCCCTGGACGTATTTCAAGACTGGATGGGGCACCCAGTGCCATAGTTGAAGTGTTGGGCGTGGGTTGGATTTGATGATCTTGAATGTCTCTTCCAGCCTAGTGATTCTGTGTGTGATATTCTGTGTGTGATACCTGAAACTTTCCAATAATACTGCATTTATCTTGTTGCAATGAAAAACACCACAAATTATTCCACCCTTCAAGTAATAACATGGCAATATCTACTTTATTTTTATATAAACCATAGCATTCTTGTCCAAGTTTGCCCTAAGCTTACTTCACAAATTTCTGCTACAAGAGCGATGACGCTGCTCCTTTATGCCAGTTATTTGGAGATGAATTATGATGGATTATCAGGTAACTAGAGTTTAAAAAAAAACAAAACAAAAAAAAAGAGCCAAGTATTCTGTTCAGAATTAATACTTTAAAAGCTAGAAACCACCAATACAAATTACCACACTTGCAGAAAAGTCTTCTGATTGAGGAGTGCATGTAAAATAATGCATCTCTATATTAATATTTTTCCATAATACATAGCTATCTCCTAGAATGATAGCATTACCGTCACAATTCTCCCACATGCAAAAAAAAAAAAAATCATAAAAACCCAAAACAAACCAACCCCAAACTTAAATATCTACTGATAACCAAAAGCATTCCTTCTTCTACTACAGCGACTTTGTTATCCTCCTCCTAAAGTCATTTGTTATCCTCTTGATTTTGAAGATACATGCAACTGTATTCTTATTCTGCAATCTTATTCTAGTCTGCTGAGTTTTGTTGGACCAAAACATATTTTCTAAGCATGAAATATCCAAATTCCTACACTTTCTTTTTTTCTCTTTAGGGTGCGTCAACACAAGCTATTCTGCCATTCCTGTTCCCTCTGCCAGGTGTAATAATCTTGCATCTTAATTCCATTGTTTTCTCTTTTGCATTTCAATTGTAACTGAAATGGTGCAGTGCAAAAATTTTAACTAAAGCACATATTTTCTTCCTGTTTTCCTAGTGTTTTCTTCCTTCCTAAAAGTTACAAATACTGAAGTTAGCTCACACTAAGTATTCCTAACAATTAAAGAATACCAAATTAAAACTGTTCAAGATGCCATTAAAGAGCATTTATTCAGTATTACTAATGCATATGAAATTATGAGGAGGCTTTTGTGTTATTTATTCTTTTATTTACAGAATATAGGAGGGAATTTGTATGCTGTTAAGTTCCATCTCACAAAATTTAAAGTTATAGTCTCCATTTCTCATATTAATTCCCCAGTTAAGAGCTCAGAGGTTGGCTAAGTATTATTACTTGATCTACAGTGAAGAGCAGATTATTTCATCTGGGGTTCAGCACCAGAAGCACCACTTGGGCAACTGCATGGGCAAGGCTGTTTGCTATGCTTTTGAAAAGGAGGCCTCCAAAGCAACCAGAAGCACATAATTCAGTTTCAGGCTGTTTTTCCAGCTAACAGGGAGCATACCCACAGGTAACAGGGAATATACCCACAGACAATTCTTGTTCTCCCCAGTGGGTATGAAAACACCTGATTCTCAGCATAATTTCTAAACTATTAGAAGTCTTACAGCATGTAGTACAGCTAGACTTTTCCATTTGATTAAAAATCTACATTTTATTTATATGACTATCTCCTTTTTTCATTTAACTTGAAATATTTTACCATGTTATACTCTTTACAAAGCTGAAAGTTTACATTTTTTGAATGAGAATTTCTGGTGAATACAACTGATGATTTTCTTGGGTACAAGATCACCAGGTATGAGCACTCACTAGATATACAAGAGGTCTTTTGATGTCAGAATTGCTCAATTAAGAGAATAAAAAAAAAACAGGCTCCAAATATAGCTGTTGCATGCCAAATCCATTTGCATAATTTAAAATTTTAATATCCAAAAATTGGACAAATTAAGTTCCATCTTGTCAAAAAATATTTCAGTTTATAGAAGCATGACTGACCTTGAGATAACTTGAACAGCTGCATTTGCCATTGAAATGCTCCAGCCAGAGTGAATGTCCTGGCAGGAGCAGCACTAGCATGGCAATCAGTAAAGTCATATGAAATAGTGCACATCTCACACAGTTCACAAATTTCCAATATCAAAGAGCATACTTTTTTAATGGCAATCTACTTTTCCCCTCTTACATACTCCACAATTTTAATGGAATTTACCAGTAAATTTGTCCTCTTTTGCTTCTGTTTCTACAAACTGCAATGCATATACTACCAAAGAAGTTTTACACAGTACTTGCAGTAACTGGAGCTTCAACACATATATGAACATAGTGAGGAGAGCAGGGAAAATCCTCCCTCTTGAACACCTCCTAGACAAAGACCATTTTTATATCTTAAATGTCTAACACTAGTTATTCTAGAGCACATTACAGTAGCTTTTAGAAAATTCCTTCTATCCCAACACAGACTTTTCAATGTATGTATATGTATATGTATATGTATATGTATATGTATATGTATATGTATATGTATATGTATATGCATATACATATGTACCTTTGCAGGAAAAATGAAGACTTTCAGAAATTCACCTCTAAAACCCACACTCACAGGTTGCAGAATATGTGGATTGATCTTTCTGAATATTTGACTACCCAAATGTATCAGTAAAAGCCTCTGAAATCTCTACAGTTTAGTAAGTCAGCCTTCTACAACAACTACATACAAATTAATGTTAGGGTTTGAAAGTAGTTGTCAAGGTCTCCTAAATCCTAGACAGTTGAGTGGACATTAAGAAAGAAACTGTCTCATACACAGTTAAAACAAATAAAACTAAGCAGAGATTTTAAAGGATAGAATATATATTCCAGGGGATAGAATACAGAATAAGCTACCAGACTTGTTTTGGTAGCATTAAAATAAAGAGAAACAAATTCAATATTATTCAATCCGTAAACTTAATTTTTTTACTACCTTACAGAAAAATTATTACAAAACGTAATCAATGTATGTTCTATGAAGCACAAACAATCACAGTTAAGAGCAAAGTACTTTCATAAGATGTGAAAGTTAGGTGCAAAGTAATAATATAGATTCACCAATAGTATCTGTGAAAAGGGAGTATCCAATTAATCTAGAAACTAATCCTTGTGCTCTTCAAAATAAAAATTCTGTCCATTTCCAAACATTTTTAAAAGGACTAAAAAAACGAACACACCAAAGACCAGTTCTACTTAATTTCTTAAAAATTCAGAGATCAAGCCACAGTGGTTGTGTTACAATGATGCTAAGAATTAATTTTTCTGTATTACACCTTTAAAATCTCCCATTCATTTTTAACTGATTTTTGTGACTAAATATAAAAGGTTTCTTAAAGAGTTAACACATTTATTGGTTTCAGCAGTAAGACCCACAATGTTAGTCTTTAGAATGTCTTTTTAATTAAATCTCTCATGACAAATAATTCACATTAGTAAGATGGTTCCACAAAATGATCAACAACATACTTAATGAAGACATTAAAAGTTGATTTCACTTGAAAACAGTTGTCACATTTTATATATTCTGTCTACAGAAAATTTCCACATCAGGTATCCTCAGCTTTCAAGTGTAATTACTTTTCTCTTATGGCTAATAACAATAAACTCCCAAATTGAAACTTAATCTAAAGGATATCTTCTGCTGGATAAGAAGATAAAAACGCATAACATCTAAGGCCCTAGAAAATATAGAGCAGTTTTTTTTTTTTTCTAAATGTATCGCTATTTTATATATATGATAATTAATGTTTCAAGTAGGAAAATCCATCCTCCAGTGCTAGAAGTGTTTCTTATAAAAGCCAAAGTTAACTACCTAGAGATAAGGTAATTGCTCAGTATTTGGGGCGAAAAGTTTTTATTTCCCTCCCCAGCATTACCAATGGAGCTAAATACTTGCAGCATGTCTATTGCTATCAACAAGACTTCATTTCCTTTACTTAGAATTATAGAATCATTTACTCCGAGTAGTAAGTCTTTTCCTGTAGCAGTCTAATATCCGACTGTAGATATTGAAGTCTCGGTATTTTGGCCAGATACTACAACAAAAACTCCTCAAAACATATAGGTAGGTATTAAAGCATTTCAGTTTATGTGAATTTTGTAACTACCCACAACCTAGGCAGTAAATTAAACCTACGTTCAGCCCAAACAAGCTCTACTCTAAAACCTACGTCTCTCTCTACTGCATTGTCTCACAGTTCAGTGAATTGTTACATAAAGTGGATATGAAGCTATTAATTTTTGCAAGCGCACAAGTACGACAGCAGAGAACCTACAGTACACATCACACCCAGGCAAGTACCCCAACGGCAGCTGAAATGGGACCCCTACTCTCATAGGAAAAATAGGGAGCTTCGGTGAGTCTGTTCAGGACGATTAAAGCTCATTATGTGCACTCAGGGCACTCCTCTTCAGCTGTGTACCTATCAATCAAGTAGCAGGGGGGTTTCACCAGAGAGGTTTTTTTTAAATATACTTTTGTGTTTCCTGCTGACAGAATTATTTTTGTTTAATTCATAAGTTCCTATCTTGGGTCAAGGGAACACAGAGTTTCGGCTGAAGCAAAAACACCCAAAAATGAAACATACCTAAGCATTCTCCATCCTTATAATCCACAGAATGATATAAACCTTATTGCTTTCCAGAAAAATGCTGTAACTAGCACAGAAATTAATTTCACCACAGCAGTTATAATGTAATGACACAGTGTAATAAATTTTTGATGTAACAAAAAGCAGCTCTGGTCATTAGAATCATTTTTCACAGCTTTAATTGCATTTTTTCATCTAGTCCAGGTCATCAAGATCTCTATTCACCATTTCTTTCAAACAAGCTGCTTCTACTGAAAATAAATGGCTCAGGGCTGAGATTGGACTTTTTTCACCTTTTGGATTAATCAGTTGCTTCTCCATGCATGCCTGAGCCACTGCTTACCTCTCCCTCAGTAGGCATTTCCAAATGAAATGAATGAAACAGACGCCAGGGATTCAAAGGTTTACCCAAAGCTTTTGGTTACCTTGAGAGCCATTACTGAGTTCCTCTTCTGTTGGTTCCTGCTCAGTCTGCCTTAGTGCTGTTACAGCTGGTAAATAATGACTCATTTATGAATAATAGCTTGCTAATCTTCACAACAACTGTTAGTAAAAAGCCACTTCAGCTCTGAAAATGTTCGTGTTTCCCTTTTCTTATGGTAATAAAATCTTCAACTGATGCAACATGCAATTTAAAAAGCTCTCTTTTTATGTTACATAGTTGGAATCAAAATGGGATGTTGCTTGCAATGTAATGTTTCTCTCACTAGATGAGAGAAAATTATTCCTACCTATTTTACTATAAGAGTAAAATGCTCTTGTAGCTTATGTAGTAGATTTTAATTATGTGTATTTTCAAAGAAAGAGCAAAAGAACAAGCAGCAGGTAAGTGGTGAACTTTTTTAGTAAAGCTGTGCATGAGTATATATAAATGTATATAATGTATGGAAATACATGAGGATGGTATGCTGTCGTAAATCTAGGTTCTGTATGATTTCTAGATCTTTAATTTTTCTACCTTTGAATATCATGGGTGTGTCATGTTTTTATCTAATTTGGTGGGGGTTTTGGGAATTTTGTGTATTTTTGGTTGGATTTGTTGTTGTTGTTGTTGTTTTGGGGGGGGTGGACTTGTTTGTTTTTTCTCCCCCAAGAGCAGTTCAGAGTCACTAACCCTTTTTGCATTAACTACAGATGCTAACAAGTGTTGTTCCTATAAAGTGTGAGCTATAAACACATCGCATTCTGGTACAAATGAATTCCACATTTTTAAAGAACAGACACTTGAAAAGTAGGTGTTCTCAAAAATGAGAAATGTTAAAAATATATGAGAAATAAAATAAATTTAATATTTAAACACTTAAGGTTACTTACTTCTGAGGTGAATATAATTACAACCAAAATAAAGAATTATGTACAAAAGTTTTTACATAGATTTCAGAACAAAAAAAATTGGCAAATATTTTGAGAGAAATAAAAAACACATGTTATAAAACTGTGCTTCAAGGCATATTTATGCTTTGGCACGATTATTCATAGTAGTATGTAGGTCACCACAATAGCTGACATAATAAAAGTAACAGCATAGAAGCTCAACACTGCCATGTACAATATGTAAATAAGGATATTTCCATGCAATCCGCATAATTTTCTCATTTTGCATTAGTCTTCGCCTACACAACTGCCTTCCTGTCTCATGTCTATGCTTGATATGGGGGTCTTCTATAAAATGTCACAAAAAAAGTTATTACTCAGTAAAACATCACTGGTCATGTTCTTCAACACGAGGTTTTTCTTGCAGAAAGGTAAAGAGAAAACAGTATGTTAGAACTGAAAAGAAAGCCATAGATCTTGTATGAGGTAGATTAAAGAGGGAAAAAAATTAAAAAGCCAAGGTTATTTTGTGTTTATTAGCTCATATAAAGTTAGGCATTCTTGAAATTACTCCCTGTGGCCGCAACAATGTCATAAGCACAGAGGGTGCCCAAGTCTCATGAGGCCTGGCTGTTGTTGCTTGTGACTTAAAAAGGTCCCTAGACCTGTTTTCAGAATGTTGATGAATTCTCTCTTCCATGCCTGACAGTTTTCTCTCTACTGTAGTAACAGTGTAAAAATGCCTCCCCCAGTCTCACAAGATAGAAAAACACTCTTTTAATCCACTAGTGTGTTATAACACCAAAGAAATCCTTTAAGAAAGATTTTGTAGTGCTTGTGCAAACCATGCCAACCTGGGTTATCCCCACCCTCTGAAGTACCTGAACGAAAGCAGCGCACAGAAGTCTCGTGTTTTTTCCCTTTGTAAAAGCAAACTCAACAAGACCTCACACTTCTAGCCTACACTGAACTTACGAATCAGGCAAGCTTATTTGGGACCCTTAATGAAGTTCAGAATTTCAGAGCTGCAGTATGAAGTTAATGGCCCGACCTTGAGAAGAGCATCCCAGGCAGGCAGCACATCTCCCAGCCAGTAGCTCTTACACCCTTACTGCACCAACCTTAATTCTCAGTAATAAGTCAGAATCCTTTTTTATGAAATGCAGCAATACAGCAAAAAATAAGCTTGTGTTTACATAGCCCATCTTCATTAATATAAATCTCTTTTCCCCTCTAAGAGGTGGATGCATTTTCTTTAACATCAAAACTCTACAATTTCCCAGAGTCATGGAAGTTGAAGGTGATCTCATGAGAAACCTGTCAGTATCTGGCTTTAATAAAAAAAATTGCTATCCCTCTTTCATCCTCCCTGGAAAAAATAAAAATAAATCTTTGCATATTATCAGTCATTTGATACAATTTTAAAATATATTCAAATGATAATTCTTTATAATTCTGAAAGTTCTTATTAGGTATCAGAGACAGAGCAAATCAGTAAATTCCTTCCACCAGAGTATTGAGAAACATATTTCCTCCTTTCAAAACAATGGAGTGAACTGATTCCTACCGCAAAAGACAAACATAAGTAATACTTTTCCCACTGGAATTCTGAACATATTAATTTGCTATTCACCCAGGAATCACCTCTAGTTATGCACCCTCTGTTATATTTCTTCAAGTAGAAATGATGAAACATTTGTAATAAATACACCCCAAAAAGTCAGTTTATTGTTTTCAAAATAATTGGAAATCTACATTTCATCACTCATTGGCATGTTTCTTACTATCTGTCATAGAATTCATAAAGTTACATATTTATGACCAAACCTGGCCATGCTCTCCAGATTTATATATTACAAATACAATCTCTTCCAGTTTCAGCTTCAGTCAACACATTTAATACAGTGCACGCAATTCCAATTATTCTTCCACTGTAGCAAGGCAAATACAAGCTAAGATGCAAATTAGCTGCTAAGCATACAGCCCAAACCTGCACCCACAACTTCCATTAGATCACTCTGGAGAGAAATTTATAGATCAAGTTAGCTGACTAGTAATTTACTCATTTTAATTTTTTACAGGTTAATTTTTTTCCAAGACCAGGAACACATCTGTTTCAGTTAATTCAAGGTAATTCACTTAAATTATTATCCACTCTGAAATGAGTCAGCAGTTACAATGAGTGTTCCTTATGTATGCTGTCTGTGGAAGTAATCCCATAGTCAACATCAGAAAACTCAACATTTTAACCACCAAACTGTTAAGGCGCTGATAATTTTTGAAGGTCTGGTCTTGTACTTAACTGAAATCTATTGGGAGCTGGGGGAAGCTTTCCTTCCAATCTTCACCGAATCAAACCATTAATATGAGCATGTTCTCTGTAAAACACATATGACAGTATATCTATCAATCTATCAATTAATATAAGCACCTAAGAGAACTTTTGTGTTATATATTGAGATGTTCATTACCCAGATAGTGGAAGCACTCCACAATTCTCTCTGGCTTTCCTCTCCCAGAGCAATATTTTATCAATTATGTCTATTACATTCTAGAAGTGTGGTTTCCTGGACTATCTGAAATCCTGTTCACTTCAATATCAGTTCAGAGCGTAGACAGCACAACTAGAAATGTGAGGGCGAGAATAGAAGCAGCATTTAAGTAACCTGGAGATTTCAGTTTATTATGTCCTAACAACCTTTCCTTAGGTTTATATGATTTTTGTAAATAACACATAATTAAAAATTATTAAGATGAAGAGACTACAAGACCTTGCATGGCAACCAACCAGGAATTATTGCCATTCTCAAGGTAAAATTGAATGTTTTCATGTTCAGAGGTAAACAAAAAAACGTACAGGGTTTTTTTGCAATTCTTCCTTTTCGCAGTAACATACACAATATTTTTAACTTCTTTTGAACGAGAATTTCCAGGATTGTGAAGCAGATCAGATATTAATTTCAGCAGCCTGAAGACCTTTTTTTAACAAACAAAAGGTATTAACACCAAGTTGTTTTTATTTGCCAGATATTTCAAGATATATTTCCATTGATAGATTGCAATTACCCTCGTATAAGAATCAAAGCAGATGAAATTTATATAAATATCTTAAACTTTAGTCCAATTCACACAATTTCCTTCAAAGAATTCAGCTACATTGCATGGCAAATTCTTTATAAATCTAGTTAAACCTTTTTTGGCATTTGTATGATAATCTGCCTTTTCTTACTCAAGGATGTTTTGTCTTGACAGTTTCACTAACAAAGAATATGACATTTTGAGGTGCCTACAGAAAGTGAATTCCAGTTATAAGAGTAGCAACCCGTGGGTCAGAACAGTTGTGTTTTATTCCCAGTTCTTTCAGTCGCTTTCCCTGCAAACTAGGGCAAGTCACGTCAAATCTCTCTTTTCTTTTGTTTGCTCTCTTGATTTCCCCTTCTGGAAGCTCCTCTGAGAACAGACTTTGCATGTACCTAAGAGTGTCCCAAGGAGGTTTCTCTCTCAGTGAGGTCTTCTGGGTCTTTCATGTTAGATTCTACATATTAAATTATGAATGGAAGATGCTATTGTTTTGTGGTTTGCAAATACACATGGGCAAAGTGTTAATTTTTTTCTCTAAAAAAAAAGCTTGGATTTTCAGAATCTGGTATTGTGTGACTGCCACAGACAAAAAGAGTACTCGGTGTGAAAGAATGATACTCAAACCTGAGCAGTTAATTGTACTACTATAAAGAAGTCCTTGCAAGAAAATTACAGATATAGAGAAAGAAAAAAAGAAGTAAGTTTGTTTACATCTTCTGTTCCTGCTCTTGATGCTGTAAGTAAATATTACAGAGTTAGGACCACATCTAAGAGTCTGACTATTCTCTGTCACTGGAAAAGAAATCTAGATTCAATTTTTTGTTACAAGGCAATGAAGCTTGTTACCAAAAATTAGGAATGCAACCATTCCTGTTTAAAAATATGTGTATTGCTGTACAGTATTTTGACTGCAATTATGGAATATGCTGATTTTTCCATTATATGGTAACAGCTTCAATTTTTTTTTCTTTACTCAACCCTCAGATTACAATTCCAAGGAAATTCTCAGCTCATCTGCATTAAGGCAAACTACGTTGCTCTTTTCCTCAACTTATTTATCCTATAAAGGCTGTAAGTAATTTAAGGCATCTCTTGAGAGTAGTGGTGGGGGAAAAGAGACATGGGCAGAGAAATCAGAGAAGAAAGAAAAAAAAATTATCTCTGTTCACAGAAAAGCTCTGAAAACAATTATATTCTGATCTAGACTGGGAAGGAAGTACTACTTTTTGTATGCAACACAATAAAGCAGCAAATTTTTTAGATGCACTTAGCAGCTCAGTGGTGTATTTTTTCACCAGATACAATTCAAAGAGCTGAAATGTTTGCCTAAGGGATATACCAGGGTTTCTTGCAACAAAAATGTTTGAGGTATTTTTTTCCACTCTGTATGGGAGACCTGGTTTAGAAATACTCTCAGAATCTTCTTTAATTCTTGGGCTAAAAACAAGCAAACCCTTACAGACATGTCTAATTAATGGGTTCAAGAACATTGAGTTTAAATTAATACAATGAAAAGAAACTGCCAAAAGCAAGCGGCAAAGACAATGAATTTATGATAATTTAACCACACCAAAAGGCTGGAAATTCTGGGTATTTTCCAAAAAGAAAAGAAAAATGCTTTCTGTGAACAGTTCAAATATCAAAACTAGGCAATAATTTAAAATAACATATTTTCCTCCTCCAATGTAAGTTCAATGCTCAAACTTGACAAAAACAAGCTTCACCAGACTAAATAAATGGTGTTCATCTGACATATGATATAGAAATAGATTTTTTAAAGGCAAGTCTAAACCATTTCAAAATGCTGTATTAACAGAAGGGTTTTTTTGTTAACACATATATTCTGACATGAAATGGAGGATATTTCACAATTGTGAAGACTATTTACAAGTCTGGGCTGACCAAAAGTGAAGAGCTGTGGCAACTGCTCAAAGTGACAGGATAGGAACCTAGGGAAAAGGACTGGGAAAGACTGCATTGGGAGTGTCTTGTTAGCAAGGAACTACCCAGAGGTTTCACTCAGCAGAAATACACACGGAAGAGGCAACAGCAAAGTTTCTCCAGGGCAGCCAAGAGCTGGGACAGCGAGGTGAAGCAGCACAAGCATGCTGTGTGCGGCATGAAGCAGAGTCAGACTGCCTGGGGGAGCAGTAGCCAAGAGACTTAAAATGCAGGCAGCAGCTGCCAGCATCTGACCTGGAGTGAGCAGGCAGAGACCTGAAAATCATAAACTGAAAGAAGATTGTGGCCGAAGCAGTGGGAAGCAAAGAGCAGCCCACTAATAGTCTTGCCAAGGAAAGGACTGTACATAGTTTTAGATTTCAGGAAAGCAATTTTAGGGATGGCAAATCATCTCATTGCACTGTAAATTATCCTGTTGCTTTTACCCCTTGATAAATTACTTTCCATCAAATAAATCGATTCACATCTCAAAGTGAAAAAAAAGCAGGAACCTTACAGAGCTCTAGAGAGACCAGTTTCATTTCCCCAGGGCTCTGGGGAAGGCTGATGCTGGCATTTATCAGTGATCCACTGAATTTCAATTGGGTATTTTTGCTGTCAATCAAGTCCTGGACTAAGTGTATTTATTCCCAAATCCACACAGTGAAACAGAATATTTGATTCCTCCTTAAAACTAAAAATAAGGCCATTTCATTGAAAAACAAATATTAAGGCAATCTAGCAGAATATGAATATTTTTATTTTTTAATCTTATGGTTCCTGTCCACTAAAGTTTTCTCTACTTACACCTATGCACCTTGGGGTGGAATTGTCCATGTTGCTTTCTTGCATCCAAGCTTGCCTGAGTTGTAAAATAATACAGTGTGGGTTTTGGTTTTGCTTTTTACCAAAATGGTAATATTCATAGAATCCCTGGTAAGGATTTTTAGACTAAGACTAGAATATCGGTTCAGTATTTGATGCAGCCCATGAGAACATGATGCTGTTTTTCAACACAAAAAAAAAGAAAAAAACCAAAAAGTCCTTCTTTTAGCACATACACTAAAAGGCTGGGGTGAAAAAGTTCTTTCCTGGACAGCACGTAGCACCATTTCCTGACCTAGACAGGCACCCTCCTCTATCTTTTTTAGAATTTTCCAATGCAGATAAAGAGTTGGCGGCCAGATGGGTGCTCTCTAAAGCTTGAACACCTTGTAGCATAGGAAAAAACAGATTCTGCTTGTCATCAGATACCTCTCAACCAAAGACAGCAGATCATGAAGGTTCAGAAAATTCACACCATTGAGGGGCAAGAACAGGCAAGAAGAAACATCCCTCAAGGTCACAGTGAGAAGTGCCTCCCTCCCAATGGTCTTTGCAGACACATGTTAATTTCTTAAGTTCCATTGGTTATTTCAGTTGATGTCACCCCTGTTTACCCTGGTTCAGCCCCTGTTTCCCATATATGTACCTTTCCTGATCCCCATTGGTCCTAATTTGCTGCAGTGCTCCACCCTGTTACCCCATTGCTTCCCCTGGTTGGTTGCCCTGCCTCTGTACCACTTTCCCCTGTTCCTGCTGGCCCTTGACCCTCAGAGCCACCCTTTCTTGCCTGTATTTAAGCCTGTGCTCTCAACCCATTTCTTGTCTTTGTCTCTGGACCCTTTTCAAGACTTAAGAAACCCTCCCTTGGATTTCCAAAGACCCATTCTTTGTGTTCCTTGTCAGACAGTTTTGTTTTTAGCAAGTGTGCTCCAGGCTCTGAAAGCGCAGGTCGCCCGCAGAGAAACCCATTGAAGCACGCCACTTCAGCAGTTCTCACCTTTCATGGCACTGAGTTTTTCTTTAGGTTTTGCTTAAGTGTGCCAGGCAGCAGAATGAGCGGGGTCCTTTGCAGCAGGTCCTGAGCTGGGAGTTGAGAATGGCTCGAGCAGGCCATGCCCTCCCTGGTGGGGCATCATCTGGTGGTGGTGGCAGAGTGTGCCTACAGTCCAAGGATCATCACATCCTGGCTTACCATCATTTAGGAAGGAAAGAGGGAAGAATGTATGGTAAGACACTGTTCCCCAGCCCAACCCTGATGAAGTAGCACCTGGGTTATGCACGTGGTCGTGTACAAAATCTGTACAGGATCTTCCCTCTGACTGGATCTGTATTACTGAGGAGAAGTAGAGGTGGTTTTTTCTGTCCTGGCTGGGTATAAGGAAATCCCAACCATTTGTCCAATACACAAAAAGTAGAAAATTAAGGCAAGAATAGGTAATAAAAGTAGAAAATGGGGTTTGAATAGTCATTAGTAATAGACTTGCTCACCTAAGCACCGAGATAATGTTTTATCAGAGCAGTTATTTACAACCCTCTGTGAGTCTTCAAGAGCATTTCAACATGTTGCATTATTTACATATTTTTTCTTGCAGAAGTCTGGTATAGGAATAACTTATAGATAATATGTAAATCTCTGTAACATTTTTCTGGCTCAGGTTTCTTCTACAGTCTCCATAGAGCACTGATAAACAACTGTAGTGAGGAAAGCAGGTCTTTTTCAGTCATTTGCAACTGCTCTTACTCTAGATAACAATATTGTTCCCAAAAATGGGAGGCAGAATAAGAAAACATAACTTAGAGAGAAAGCACAGACTAAAGAGAGTGGTATGTGAAGAAATAACAAATGTTCTCAAAATTGCCTTCATTTGCAATCATGAGATGTAGCAGTGAAGAGAAAGAAAAGCCAGTGAAAGTCACAATTGTAGTGGTTTTCTTGCTGACTTATGAAAAAAATGCTTTCAACATAACAGAGCCTAACCTTGCAAAATTACATAGTTCAAATGACAATCTGGGAACAATAACTCCAGGAGAAATCATCCTGGGCTGATGTACTGAAGTCCTTTTAATATATACTAGATAAATAGATACAAACACTAAAAATAAAAGATTACGTTGTCATAACTTTTTTTTTTTTTTGTGATTTCATCTCCCTTTTTCAGATATCTACATCAAAAAACTGTGAAAATGCCCTCAGAATTTCCTAGTATAAACCACACAATAAGGACTATACATAAAAAAATTGATTTTAAAATATTTGGAGGGCCAACAAAACAAACACTGAAAAATAAGGGGATTTTATATGCAAAGATGATGATTTAAAAATGGAGGTAAAGGAATGCAAAGCTTGTGTATTTTTCAATTGAAATCAAAATAGTTTATAATATTTTGTCTTGTTCGGTTGAAGCTTTAAAAACTGTATATTTTGGCTATAGTAAAACCTCTCTATATATTTTTTGTTTTGATCATAACTGTCTCAGTAAAATTTGTGCATAGTCTATTACTGGTCTTTGAGAGAATGGCCATGGCTAAGGATATTTTGTAATTTATATACTGACCAAAGCATAAGCGTCAAAACTCATGGTCTATAAAAACCACAAATATCTTTTAAACATTTGCATATTTCAGCATAGAGAATGGTAAAAATGCATCGTTATGCAAAAATTGAGGATTGCATTGTTTATGTGAGCGTTAGAAACAAGCAGGCTTTGCATAACTCACCATACTTTGGAGGCTATGTACATGCAAAAACATCAGTAATACTTCATGTCTTGTTGTACATCCTGTGAGGGAAGATTTGCTGGCATGTCTGTCTTTAGATGAGTGACACACCATAGCACATAAAGACAATCTGGTAGTTGCAATGCTGTTAGTCATTTTTGCTACACAATAGCTCTCTTTAAAAATATTTGCTATAACCATAATGGATTTCACACATGGAAAGCAACATAAACAAAATGAAGACATACTCCAGCTCTCCAATCTTTAATAAATGCACGCAGATAAATCCAAATGCTCGTTATTTTATATTTTTCCTTTTTTACTCTTTTATTACAGTTTCTTACTAGAATCATATTATTATTTGACATCATAACTTTTTTCAAGTCCTATATCAGTATAAACTACAAAGCTAACTTAAAATGACACTCAAGCATTTCGTATTTACTACCTATACTGCCTATAAGTTAATAAAAGACTATCAAAAATGAGGGATAGATTTTATAAAGTACCAGAATTTGTTGAAAGGGACTCATAGCCACTTCTGAAAAGTCAGATTTTTTTTTAGTCTAGATTAAGCAGTTTATTCCCAGTAGATTAAAAAAAAAAAAAAAAGTGAAAAAAGAAACCCAAAGTTGGGGGGTTTTTTTACTGAAAATATAGTAATGAGGCAGATATGACAAGCTGGATTTTACTAGTTTAAAAATCTTGAATTGCAGAGTAGGCACAGCTTATCACTGTCTTGTCAGTGATAAACACTTTTTAATTACTGCTGCATATTCACACTTCATTAAGTTTTATTCAAATAGTAGCTTACTGACATTTTTTATTTGATTTCATTTCCATTTTCATCTTAATTCAACACAGTAAGAACTAAATACAACTTCTGAAAATTATAAGCATTGGAATACACTGATAATATAAAATCATAAATTAGTAAAAAAAAAAGTTTATTGGGTTAGGGTGTTTTAGTATGTCTGTACATATTTGGGGGAAAATCCAGGTTTATTTAAACATTATATGCAGCTGTTTGTGAATTTATTAGTAAACGCTAATGTTTCCTTGGTGGAAGAAGAGGCTGTAAGAAGTAAAAACCAGAATGTTGTGAATCACAACTTATGCTTGTTCAATAACCTGGGGGTAAGGTAGATGGTTTAAGCTACTGGGACAAAGTCAGTCCTCAATAGTGATCTATTTATTCTTGAGATTAGGTTATGCTGTACTGCATATCTCAGCCTCTGTGAGGTAAATCCCAGTTACCCCTCTTGGTATACATAAAATAATGTTCTATTTATTTCATTTTGTTTAGTCTTAGTTTTTCAACAAATACACAATTTGAATTCCATAGAGTGGTGGAACCTGCTGCTACTTATCACTTTCAAAGAATTCAAATTTTTTAGCAGTCAGTCAAATATTCGTTTTACATAAGGCACTTTTTAATGCTTAGTTGCAATTTCCTGTGTGGAGACAATGTTGCTTAGAGGAGTATATATGTGAGCAGTAGGACAGCTGTCTTGGACTGTGATTAAAATCAGTTCCTGAGAATGAATCACTCCTTTGGCTTAAGACATCTGATTTGCTTCCCTGCATGGTATTTTCGCTGGCTGGTTTCTGTAATGGAAAGGAACCTGTTTCCTCTGCAGTCATGGACAGCCTGGACCTCTCTGAAAGACCATGTTTGGATTATACCTTGCAAACCCTTGTTTCTAATCTGCCACACCCAGTACCAAAGTTACAAAAGCTATTTTTATCTTCACCGTGCTAAGTTTCAGTCACTTTATCAAGCTCTATTTTTCTTTACCACCATCATTTGGGAAATGTACAGCACTACTTGTTAGTAACTTTTACAAGGGAAAAGACAGAGATTGTCAGCATGATTACTTAGTAAAGAACCAAAAATAACTTGATCACTTGCAAACTGGAGTATAGAGGTAGTGGACTCCTAATGAAATTTTGTTAATAAAAAAATTAATCTCCTTGGCAGCCCCAGCCAGCTTTGTACTATCTACTCATATTCTGTGAATACAAAGGAACGTAAGTGCTAGTGAAATGGCCCCTGAAGTTTATACAGTGCCTTTCATTTGTGTGTCTTCAACTAATGGCATCTAAATGTGCACCTGAATGCATCACCTGACATCTTTACCAGTCTTCTAAAAACCTTGCCTGTAAGCATTTTTCATATTGTCATATACATGCACTTTTCTCAAATAAAGGAAATGTAATGGTATGTTGACTCTTTTACTCCTGTATACATCAAAAGAGATGCATTATAGTAATTAAATTGTAATTGTCAGGCCCAATTCTTAACTAAATTTCTGAGTTGATCAAAATATATGTGAACAAAATGAAATTTAAAAAATGATAAATACTAATTTCTTGGTTTATTCTAATTAATGTAATTACAGATTGGCCTTACCTTAACTGTGACTCCGATTTTAACACAAGTCTCAGTTACAAAGGCAAATCACCCATGATCTTTCCTTTAATTTGAGGGTAATGGATCTTATCCTGTTGTCATGTGTCAAAGTGCCTTAATATTGACTAACTTGCCCAGGAAAGCACAGCTGTTGGATGTTATTTCCCAAGGCCCTGGGTGTGGAGGCCAGGAAGGGTTGTTTTTTTGGGGTTATTTTTTTTATCCAAAAGGAGGTGAGTATCTGGACCTGGGTGGGCTTGCACAGGAGCAGAAACCGTTTGGCTTTTTCTCATCTCTCTCACTTTACCTTGCCCCACAAGAAGTGACAGAGAAGCAAAGGAATCCTTTCCTGAAGGGGAATATGTCTGCAACCTGCTAGCTTTTCTTTCACAGATGGTGAAAGCCCTTGTGTTTAAAACCATCCTTTCTCTATCTCCCCCTCCTTGTCAGGCTCCCCTGCAGCTGGGCATTGCCTGTGGGGAGGCTAGAGCTAGGAGTTTGAATAGCTGGTCAAAGAAATAGTGCCTTCCTTGTGTGCAGAAAACTTCTTATAGAAGAATTCTTCTTATAATAAGAATGGAGAAATTAATGACTAACAGAAAGACCTCATGATATCACCCCCAACGGTTTTTCTCCTCCTTACAGAATTATATTGAAAACACAAAGTTTTGTTATGAATTTTCTGCACAAAATCTGGAATTGGAAAGCTCTGCATAAGAGGTACAACAGGAAAAATTAGCAAAAAGGTAACAGAGTAGGCTGCTGACTCAGAGCAATATATTGGGATCCTTGTGTTGCCTTTGCATTTTATTATTTGACACCACATGTGAAGTTGTGGCACTCTCTGGTATGGTACTTACACTAGATATGTGTCACCTGCTTTCAGATGGTGCCTGCCTTTCTTATCTCTGCAGCAAAAATACTGCATATGAATTATATATTAAAAACATATATATATATAACTTATTCTTTAATAACCTCATATCTTGGTTGATGCATAGAGTTCTCTAGAGAAGGCTACAATATACAACTTGGTGATACTGTATCACCCTTAGTTTAGAGCTGTGTCAGGACTGTCATGGGGAATCATGCATTTTGCTTTACATTAAATTAGTTGTGTGACAGAAAAAGTAAATTTGGAACTGTATTTATATTCTCTCCCTTCAAAAATAATGAGTAAATGATCAATAAACTCAAAAATTACATACACAGAGGAAATATTTTTTTACATTTTGCTTATGAACTTTGTAAACTACCACAACACATAAATCCTACAAGGATTCTAAAAGTATTAGCTATGTATATCAATAATAAATACATCCAGAAGTGTAATAAAACAAACATGAAGGCAGCAATAAATAATCATAAAATCCAGCAATTTTCACCCTGGTCACCTCACTTTTCAAACTTCAACTCCTCTGCTAAACAGGTTTCAGAGTTATTTTAAACAAATACAGAGATGACAATGTTTTTATGTATTCTAATATGCTTTGAAAAATTGATTCCAAACTACAGCATTATACTAGTAAACTATTTTATTGAGTATTCTTTCTTCAGGCAGTTCATCTCATCTGCATTTTAATCTTCCAATAGAACCAAAGCTGTTTTATTAAGACAGTAAATATATTAGCTAGAATTCTACACTAGAAAGTCATTTCAGAATATTTGATTCACTAAATAAAGTAGTATATTAGTGTTATAATAGAATATCAAAGGTAAAATAATAAACTAGAAGTTACAAAAACTGCTTTGGTTAACTAAAAAACTCCAGTTTTGAAGAACAGTGGCAATTACTGTGCTCTTGCATGATCCTTTCAACAAGCAAGTCCCAAAGCACTGTGCAAAGTAAGTCAGCATCATTACTTTTCCTTTTCAGGTAAACAAAGTGTCTCAGAAAAGGAAAAGTAACTTTCTAAAGTTGCCCCACACATAGAACTGCATACATGAAGGAATATCCTGAATCTGGGCACAGTAACAAATTAAAGAGGCCACTGCTTTACCAAAGGTATGTGTGAGGGGAAACAAACAGAAGTTGCTGTAATTTTCAGAGTCAACTTTGTCACACTGAGTTTTAACTCATTTCACTGTACACAACAAAAACAGCAATCTAAGTTTGTTTGCTTTTTTTTACTGAAGACATTATGACAAAGTCCTGCTAAGATTTTCTGGTAACAGGAAAACTTGCTTCACACACTATGTGGAGGGACACAGAAAGGGAGACTGAAGTCAAAGATAGCATTAAGTTACTCACTTTATTCTGAATAGATTGTGCTGTGAAACATAAGGTACTGTAATCAAAGAGATCACTGAGGCTGAGACATAGTAATAAAAAACTGGCATGTTTTCACCACAGAAAAACTAATAATTATTCTGAGAGGTACATGGGAACTACCAAAAATTGTGTAGGCATTGCCTACAGTTCGTAATTTCAGCGAATCTCTTATTATTATGACTATGTTTATTAAAGAAAATGGACAATGTTCATACAGGATATTGAATTCAAATCAAGTGTCAACACAAAGCAAGGGGTTTGCTTGTGTCATGTTTCAGCTTCCATTTGGGGAAGTTCAATCTCTTATTCCCTATAACAATTTGTTACACTTGAAGTTATGATCATGTCTCCATTCAAGTTCTTGTCAGCTCTATCCTATTTCTTCACACATACAATTTCAAATAAATTAACATAGCACCTATTCTATAAAGTATGTACCAGGAACTTTAGTTTTGTTTTACTATTTCTTTATTTTAGAATCATATAAATTTTTAGATTAGCAAAGACCTTTGAGATCATTGAGTCCAACTGCAAACCTAGCATGCTATTTTGAAGAAGCTTCTAACCAAGTGTTGTCTGGGAATATATTTTAATGACTTTGGAAATGACAACTTGATGTCATCAGCTTTGGAAATCACAACACAGATGAAATGTTCCAGAGATTGGTAGACACACTTCTTTAAAATAAAATAAAAAATAAAACTAAATTTTAAAAAACAAACAAACAACCCCTCACAAAAAACAACAATAAAACCCCAAATTAACAGCAACAACAACAACAATGGAAACAAACAGTCAAAAAAACAATCCCCCTGCCCAAAAAAACCCTCAATAAATTACTTACAGAAAGAAAGAATAACAAAGAAAGAATAACATAGCATTATCTTTTATTCCTGACTTCCCATAGTTCCATATGAGTGAAACCATCGGAAGGAACAAAAAGCAGATAATACGCCATCACTATTTCAGACAGCATCTATTACCAAAAAAAAAAAAAAATTGAGCCCTTCAGACAAGAGAAATCTCTGTGAGCAAGCAGAAGAACAATTACACTGGGACCCTTCTGACACATGCATTAAATCACACTGCCCATGGAGAATAGATGGCAAAATTGATGATGAAACCATAGCTTGTGTCATGTATTTCATAGTACAGAGTGAGAACTGTTTCCATCAGCTTTCAGAAGTCTTTCTGCGCCGTAACTGTAAGGTTAAGGCTCTTTGAAAGCTCAGTAAGCCATTTCCTAAGTACAGCTCTCCCTCAGGTTTTGGATAGGGATTATAAATGACAAAGTCAAATGTACAGATTGTCCACTTGCCTGAGACACAAGTATCTCCTGCACGGCCTGCAGGAGATGAGCACTTTCTTAACCATCACCACAAGCTTCTTCCAGAAAACTCCATATTACAGTACTAGTAGCTGACCACTAACAAGGAAAATTATTTTCATGTGGTCTCTCTGATCACAGATAAGTAACAACACATGGGCAGTGTTTTTCTGTCATCCAATGAACTTTTATCTTATAGGAGATCAATAGGGCCCTTAGTCATCACAGCAACAAACACCAAGTTCCTAGAAAACAGTGGTCCAGAGTGATATTCCCCGGTTGTCCTATCATATATGAGATAACTGTAGCAGTTTTTACTTTCTTGCCTTAAATAGGGAAATGGTAAGAGTTTAATGGACTTCCTCCATTTCCAGAGACTTAACAAGTTAAATCATGAAGCAATATAAAGACACACCATGGCAAATTCATAAGCCATAACAAAGGCATAAAATCTGTTTCATTTATCTCTGCATGAATACAGAAAGAAAATAAAAACAAATGTAAAAGTAGACAGGGAAAATGAGAGGTAATTATTATTTTGAGGAAATACTAATAAAGAAACTGTCCATAATTGCAGAAATCTTACCCCCTTACTAGTTCATATTCTCCTATTTTATTACTGATACTCCCCATATACAATTTTGCATGTTATTTTATGATAGACTACAATAATTATACCAGCTAGTATTGAACACACATTGAACACATTCCATTTAGGAAAACTGCCCATCATACTAATTGGAATGTAATTTAATGTAAAGGATATTGCTTCATTTAATGCTAGAATTCTAGAACTGGAGAGGAGAACCAAGCCTTATTCAGGAAAACCCTGTGATTTCACCCACACAATGCTATGTACTTCTCAACTCACCTAGGCCTTGTGCCCCTCATCCCAAAGATACTCAGATACTCCTAGAGCACAAGACCCACCTCTCCAAGCCAAGGATCCTAAGTATAATTCAGGACACCTCTACACATTTTCATGGCTCAATCACAGCATGTATCTTGATCAAGTCTAGTAGTGCTGCATGAGAACCTTGATGATAAACAGGTAGCCTACTAATGATTTTCATAATATAATGTTACTCAATTAATAAGATATAAAAAGATAATGCATTGTTTCATTTAAATAGTGAAAACATTTTTCTTCAGAAAAGCAATTTTCCCTCTTATTTTGAACCTCTCTGATTTAAACATTAATTCTCATAGGGAAAGTGTTTCAGTTATGCTGGCAGGTTTTTTTCGCACCAGGATTTTCAAAAATACCTATGGCTCTTAGATACCCAGTCTCCTATAGTCAATTTTGAAGCACTCAGTTACAAATTCTGCTAAGCTAAATCCAGAATATCATGTAAAATAAAAAAAGTATTTTAAGTCATTATCCAGCAGTTGCTGTAGTAGAGTATTTCTATTTGGTGATGCCATTACCTCCTCATTTGTGTGAAAACATATTTTTATTTAAATTACTTTAGCCCATTAGATTATGACAGGTCTCTGGCTCTTGTAAAAAAATCACTTCATAACAAAGCCATGTCTTTAGTCATTGCTGAAGAAATAGTGAGAGATTCTTCTTGTTTAAAGCAAACATAAGAAACTGGAGAATTACTACTCATTTTCATTCTTGACTTTTCTCGAGGCCTTAGGGAATACACTCATTCATAATCATCTACTGTTAATAGGATATTAGTGCCTCATTTTCTCAAATGTACAAACTCTCTCTCTACTCTCAAGTGTTTTCCTACACAATACTGTGCTGTTACAACATACGTCATTTCACCAGCTACCATAACAGTTAAATAAATAATCTTCCTGTGCACCAGTGTCATGGAAAGTCAAATTCAACTAAGACTTAGAGCAGCTTTCGAATTCCTGGCATATTTTTCATTAGCAAATTGTTGTGTATGTCTTTTTGGTGCAGAATATGTCTGAAATTTTCTTTGAGCTATAATTTTATTGTTTAAATATATCCCACTTCCAAAATGAATGTAACCCTGATTAGGGAAAAAAGCTAGACAAATCGTTCCTATTACTTGTGCTAGACAAAGAGCATGGACTAGATAGTAATGAGCAATAATTAGCATGATTAGGTACAGGTTTTGCAAGAATATCAGGGCATTCACAATGCCACTGTTGTGTAGATCATTGCGCTGACCTCTTTGCCTAGACTGTTGTTATTTGCTGTGTACTAGATGGTTTCTACTGTTCTCCCTGATTCCTGCCTGGAAACTGGAGTGATTCTGCCAATTCAGTGCTCCACGGGTGAAAGGTTGGATTTTTGCAGTCTTTATTTTATTTTTTTTTCACATTTTTCCCCTTACCAGCAGTGCTTGTCCTTCTCTGACAGTAACAAATGTGAAGTTGGTGAAGGGGCTCTGTGACAGAAAGGGCTATGCTGAGATGCAGCCACAAGTTGTTATCTTTGATCTTTTTTACTTTTACCTTAAAGGAGTTCAATAGACCTCCTCACAGTCTTCACAGCAACAAATACCAAGACATTAAAAAATAGGAATACAGGGTGTATTATTCCCAGATAATTCCCAGTGGGTCATATTCCCAGATAAAGCTTTAATAACTACTATTTCCTGTTAAATGTCATGGAAGCTGAAGTAAACTTTCTAGTCAGAGCTTTCTTTTCTCTTTATATATGTGTATATATATATATATGTATGTAAGTATAATATAAAAAATAATCTCTTTAGGAAATGTGTTTATCTTCTTAAAGATAAAAGATAGGCTGTGTATTCAATATCCAAACTTAACAACTTCTGACTTTGCTGAATGCAGAAGAAAGTAAAGTGATAATAAAAAGTATTAAAGAAATTAAATGATTGAAGGTGATGTAAAACCTAAGCTAACTATAGAAGACACCTAATTCATATTTCTTAACTTGAACTATCTGACCAAAATTCTCCAATTCTTGTATTCCTACATCCAAGAGTTTAGAAACCATGAGCAAAATACTTGTAATATCTGTGAATAGCTGCAAAATAAACTGAGAGCTGAGACTACTTGGCTTGTTCAGCCTGGAGGAAACTGAGGGGAGACCTAACTGTGGTCTACAAATTAATTTTGAGGAGAAGTGGAGGTTTAGGCTTTGGTCTCTTCTGTCTTGTGACCAGTGACAGGACCCAAGGAAATGGGCTGAAGTTGCGTCAGGGGAGGTTTAGGTTGGATATTAGAGAAAGGTTCTTCACCCAGAGGGTGTTTGGGCACTGGAACAGGTTCCCCAGGGCAGTGGTCACAGCACCAGCCTAACAGAGTTCAAGGAGCATTTGGACAATGCTCTCAGGCACATGGTGTGACTCTGGGGATGATCCTGTGCAGGGCAAGGAGCTGAACTTCAGTCACCATTTTGTGTCTCTTCCAATTCAGGATATTCTATGATTCTGTGACAAACAGTTGCAGGTGTCCTCTACAAAGTGGTTTGCAATGCTTGGTCTCTCTGGGTCCATCTGCAGTTTGAATGCTCAACACAATCAAGTATTTTGAAATAAACTGTCTGGATCTCATACTGAACAGCACATCAACACTTCATTCCTCAGTTCTTCCTACATATGTAGGTAAAACAAGAATTCTCAAGTGACTTGCTATACATGTAGAGGTTTCTAACCACTAAGAGAAAGACCATACTGGGGTCCTGAGCTTTATACAGGCTTCTACAAGGCACAGCTAACTTTGACTTTAACATTTCAGAACTTCTGCTGAGGATCAAACAGCATGAAAAATCTCCATCCTTATCCCTTTTGTTGTGATGCATTTGCATAAATCTAGTAGATTAGAAACACCACTTAAAATTACAACAGCAGGTATAATTCTAACCTTGACTTTTGTAAGGGCTCTAAATAATTTTTAACACTTACAGAAAGTCCTTTAGAAGCTCTAGGCACTAAAGACCCATAGAATGACATGGAAACCAAAAATGTCTTTTCCTATCCATCTTATTAAAGGGATTTCAGAGAAAAAATGGGGATTTTTTGGAGGAGAGGTTGCAACTGTCACTGATGCACACACTGTTTTTTCCCTTCAAGGCTGCTTTTGCTATTAATGTATCTAAAGTTATCTAGGTGATTATATAACCCCAAAAAAATTGTATTAAGGCTTGGAGGCCTGCCACAAGGGAGCAAAGAAATGCATTTTCCATGCATACATGAGGACTCGCCATCTGAAATAGTACAATGTGCGCAGAAGGCACAAGGTTAGATAGACTGCCAGCATTTTTCCTTTCTTTCCCCCTCCTTTTTTCCCTCTTAATTTAAAGTGAAAAAGGTCAGTTTGAAATGATTGGTAAATCTAAACCAGATGCTAAATTTCCCTGACTAGAGCAGCTGGCAGACTTGAGCTACTGGCAGTCCTCACCCCTTCTGGAGAGATAACG
>PYHW01010717.1:8149967-8165420 GCA_013186435.1 Turdus rufiventris
CACCAGATTATAAGGCGCACTTCTGGGTTTCGATCAAAATTTTAGTCAAAAGGGTGTGCTATATAGTCATAAAATTACTGTAAATGTTTTTTTGATTCTGTGATTCTGAATAGACAATGTTTTTATGCCATCATCCTTTGCAATAATTAAGGCATGGTTCTGTCCTTTTTCCTTCCCACTACTGACATTCTCCATACATTCCTATAGAGGAGTAATGGCCAGTAAAATGGCCACTAGAATGACCAAAGACAGTGCTTTCAAAACAACGAGCTCAAATCTTTCAAGTAGCTGAATCCCAGCGTGAAGGAGAAGAGCATGCAGTTCTAGAGATGAGATTAATTTGTCCTCAGATCAATCTCCCAACATATTTACCAAGTCTTGAGATGGTCTCTTCTCCTCTAAGTGGAAAGACCTTTAGATATAACTACCATCAGATTAGTCAAATATATTGTCAGCACCTGCTTCTGATCTGGAAATGAAGTCTGGAGCAACCAACTCAGTTTTCAGCATCTGATCTTAGACAATCATGTCAGGGCCAACAGTCACCCACAGAATCTATTCATCCTCTCTCAGACTCCTGCCAGGTTTCACAGAACCTGCAGTTATGCTCCTGAACTGAAACATCAGGTTTCCTATGCAGACAATTATGCCACAGTCCCATTACCTAGTGGGCTTTTAAGACACTTGGGTCTGTGATACCTGTAGATCTCTATAAGCCCTGACTCAGGACTCCTATAGAGGCTGCAGAGGTCATAGAGAAAGCTCAAATGTGAACTGGATTTATCACCTCTAACTTCACAAGGGGCAATGAGTTTTCTCTTTTCAACAAAAGCAGGGCCAAATGATTTTCTTGCATAACCATACTTTAACCCCTCTCTTGCAGCTGAAGACATGCAAGGTATTCTACTTTAAACAGTTGTTTTTACACAGAACTTGTTCTGAGAGTATGGTAATGGGGAACAGTATGAAACTAGACTGGGAAAGGAAAAGGGATGATTTAATGGATAGTGGTACTATTGCCACTGTCCTCATTGACAGAACAGACATATGATAGTGCAAGAAAGCAGTAATTATTTTTATTTTCTTCAAGCAAAAGTTTTATCATTTATTTATAAACCACTCACCCAATATCCTGAATGCCACATAAAAAAATAAAGAAATAATGCCTGTTAAATAATCTGTTCAGGGTAAGAAGATTAAAAATATATATACCTTTTTAAAATGAGAGAATGAAGCTGCTGAAGAAATTTTAGGCTAACTAAAGGACACATAGCATAACAGTCATCATTTATTCTGGAAGAAGCAGATGACATTATAGAATTAATTCATTTGCTCTATGATTAGTATCCCCTGCTATATGTCTTCTGTTAATTCTTCCTGTGGTGCAAATGCTTATCTAATTTGCTTCCATTTCAACAAAAAGAAATAATTTTCAGCAGAAAAAAACCTGAGTTGTGATTTTCTTAGTGGTAGAATATTTAATAACTTCTGTGCATGGGTTGCAGACCAGAATTCAATGTCTGGCCTTTTAATAAATCATACCAGTGCAGTGTGAATGACTTCATGTATTTTCAGAGGTGCCAAATAAATATAAGGCCATATTGGTTTTGTCAAACAAAAAACAACTTATTGAAAGTCTCATTTTTTAATACCATACTCAATTAGTCAATATCCAATGTAGAAAAAGATGAAATCTTACATAAGCATTGCAAAGACAGATTTGTGCAACATAAATCACAATATTAAAACATGGACAAAATATTCAAATAGAAATAATGAACATTAGCCTAACTCAATCTATACTGACAAAATATTTAAAAATAAAAAGATCAATTAAATAATTTGGAAATCTGGCATGATCTCGGCTTTTAATATTTTTTGCCATTTTTCAAGTACACCTGGAGAAGTGGTTAACTTCACTAGTAGTTTTGAAAAAATCCCTAATTCCTGAGAAGTCAAAAAAAAAATGTAAGTCCTTTTCTTGATCCTTTCAAGACCCACATGTTTATAACTTGATAAGGATGGGAAAGGTGCTTCCTTGCACATCTACCCTACGAACATTTGTCGCTGAGGACTGAGAAAAAGCTGGTCCAGAAATGACCCATCAAATCTTACTCAGTTTGCCCCACCTCTCAGAAATTCTGACTGTTTAGGAAAGTATCTTTGATTAGCTACGCTTCCCACAAGGAGCATTCCTTATTATTAGGCATCTGATTTATTTCACTTTCTCAGCCAGCAGCAAGGTTGCTGAGGTAGTTACAGCTCTTCTCAACCCCAGCAAAAACTCAACCCAGCACATGACTCTTGCTGGTTCTGGATCACATTTGCTCTGTTTGCGTGAGACGAAGCCACAGTCACATGCCAAAGAGCAGCAAGCCTTGGGGACAGTAGGGCAGGCATGTAGGTTGTGCTGTCTAGACTTAGGCCTGGTAAAGAGATCAAACTTCCTGAAGGCAGGAAACCTGATGCACAGAAGTTAGTCAGCAGAAAGGGAGAGCAGCTTCTTCTCAGATTAAGATCAAGCAGAGGACTGCTAACCCCAAAAACTAAGCAACATTTCCTTTGGAGTTAGGACAAAACAGAACCATTTTTGTGCTGTTAGCATACATCTCTGCCAGATTTTCATGTGTATTTTTCCCCTAGGTGTCTTGGGAAGCTAATAGGTGTCTTCTAGAAAGCTCTGGGAGGTGTCTGCCTCGGTATAACAAAATCAAGATGTCTGAATTCAAAGGGCTTACAACGAACCAACAGAAGAACATGCAAACAGGCAGCATACCTTTTAAAAGGGGATATGATGATCTACTCCATTATATTCACTCACATCCTGAAAACGTCAACTTGATTTCTTGCTACATGCAAATTAAGAAATCAATTTCTCCAAGAAAGAGGGTTTTTTTCTTGTATTTTTAGGCAGATTCTCTAATGAAAGAGGAACTTTATAATACCACTGTTTATCCAAATGTCATCTTTTTCCAGTTAGTTTTTACTCCCTTGGTCGATTTTAATAAATGTGACCGAGACAGACATCTCAGGGGATGAGAAACTGAGAGAAGGGAGAGAACTGAATTAATGTCCTAAGGAAAAGGGAAGGTTGGGGGAAGATGTGAGCTCTGTGATTCCCCATCTCAGTGCAGGCAAGGCAGGCAGAAGCATCACTCAGCAGCATACCCTGTAGCACAGATTCAGGCACAGGACTTTTCGGCCAATGATACAGCTGGACGGGGAGGGCAACTTGATGGGAAGGAAGAGGAATAATAACAGATAACGGTAGGATGTATGGCAAAGGTATGCCACTGGTAGGTGTGCCAAAAAAATTGAAGGAGGACAACAGAGATGGCTGGTGTTATAAAGGGGCGATAATAGACAGGACACAAATCCAATGGAAGTCATTAATTCTGCTGCTCTTGAAATGTTTGGACTTTTTGGAAGCTGAGGAGGGGAATTGATTTCACTGTCAAGCTGACTACCCAATAGAAACAATGTTTGTCTATTAAGTAATTAACAAATTAAGATTACAAACACAGGAAGTTTACCACAGAATTGAAAAGAATGTAGAAGAAGTTTCACTGAATAAACTGTTCCTTTTCTGCAGAACATACTCACTATTCCACTGGTGTCTTCTGTAGAAACAAACCAATTGCATCCCCTGCTCAAGAACATAAAAATATAATTAATCTTTTCTTTTCCCAATTGCCTTCTTCTCTGATGAGCAGAACTATCACCTCTGGATAAAGAATAGGGATTTTCTGAAATATGTCCTTGAGGTAATAAATGTCATCCTCTCTGAAAAGTAATCTCACCTCAAGATAACTAAATCTTTTTTCCATTTATCAAATATAAGAAAGATAACTATCCTTGCTCACTATTTAAATTCCTCTGTAGAAATTGAATTCTCACCTCACTAATAAAGATTGTTGCAATCATTTTCTCAAACAGTAAGCAACATTCTGGTTTGCGGAGAGGGGGGGAAATGGCTGTGAAGCAGTGGAGGTTTAGTGGAATGGTATATTCTGCAGACTGGGGGAACCAAGCCATTTGTGTCCACATTTTATATTCTGGAAGAACTCAGGTCTAATTTTAGGTTTTTTGGGTAAGGGGGTGGAAGGTCATGGATTTTTTTGGTTTTGGTTTGTTTTTGGTTTTTTTGGGTTTTTTTGTTTTGGTTTGGTTTTTTGTTTTGTTTTGTTTATTTTGGGAAAGAAAGAAGTTTTCCATTGGCTGAATATATTAATTAATAGCAAATTTTGAATAAGATTCTTCGGTCTACCAAAATTCAGATCAAAACATAACAGGCTTATGGTCTGCTATTCATAGATGCATATATGTGGTAAATTTGCATCATATATGCATCATTCTAAAGCAAAGCATTGATTTGATTCCAGTCCAAAACTCCACACAAAAAACCCCAAAATGACTGGAGGTAGAAAAGCATTGTGATGGTCTAAGCACCATGAATCCAACCCTATGCCAATTTTCTCTGACAGGAAACAAAGTAAGAGAACTGTTTTATTTTTCTACAGTCAGTTGTTTTAGAGAAAACAGTGATAAATCATCTCTAATTCAACTGACATAAATCATTAAAAGCAATCTACCTTCATTGTCTGAAGCCTCAACAGATGTGCTTCAGAGTATGCTGTCTCAGAAAAAAAGTGAATGGAAAGGATGTGTATTTCTGCACTTGTATATATTTGTCAAATCGTTTTTCTTAAGTGCTATGAAAGAGTTCTTTGTTTTGTTAAGACTGAAGCTTGATAAAACTTCATACTTATAGCCTGGTACAGAACAGAAACAGTGGCCACACAGTTTGTCGTCTTTTTTTTTTCCTGTTTATTCAGCTTTACTAGTATTGATGATACCATTTCCAATAAATTATTTTAAAAATAAGGTAATAATTGATAAGGGCACCATATGAATTGACTAAAATCTCTTTTTAAAATTCTCTATAACTTCCCCTTTTTCCCCTTCTGTTTTAATAATCTCAGAGTCTGAAAGGAATATAGGTTCTCCCTAATAAGCCACTATTTGCTCATACAAGCCTGTTTAAAGCTGCGGCTAGCCAAGGCTGAGGCTACTTGGGCCATGAAGCATCTCCCAGCAGGCAAGACGTTCCCAGAGATAAGCAAGAAATGCTGTTTTTTCTGAATATATGTCTACACCTTATGTCTCTTGTTTCAAAATAACCCTGTCACATTTTCTACTTAGTTGCATTTGAGAAAAAATATATATTTCTATGTAGCCATAGAATATTTCTATGATGACAACATCTAGCCAGGCTGCATTAAAGAGACTCGGATTATTTAGTAACAAAATAGATTTGACAAGGCATTCCAAGAAAGATGTTGCTTCTTTCATACACAAGGAGGATCTTTATGTGACCAGTATTTAATTACATTTGATCCAAAGAATAAGATAATCACAAATATCTCATCAATAACATCTGTCTCATTCTTCAGGTGTGCTAAATATATGAGCTTTTTCAGGTTTCTAGGACAGTTTTTTTGTTATTATTGTTTTTTCTGTTTTGCATGCATTACCATTATCTCAAAGAGCATATTGGCTTCATCTCTGAAGTTTCAGTCAGCTCCTGGGGCGATATCAGCAGCATACAAGTGCTTATAATAAGCTTTTGGAAAATGTAATGAGGAGGATGATTTCTCTTGGCTCAGTGCTAGAGCACAACAATGGGATGTCATCAGAATAAAAGTTTGAATCACGACGTCTCATTTTCTTCCGTTCATTAATGTTTTGGGAGGAGATGGTTTTGTGACAGCTGGTCAGTAGTGATTCAATTATATGCTCCATTCTCTGGACTTCAGTTCAAGACGTCCTTTGGCAAGCTGAGCAACTGCTTGATGACAGATTTAATAGCTAGGATTTGATAGAATATGAAAAAGGACATGACTGATTTTGATAAACTTCTCATGCAGCATGTCTTTGAAGTTGTACTACCAGCTATGAAACATCCATTTCAGAAAAGCTTCCCATTAAGTTTAGCTCTCCTCTCTCCTATGTAGTGAAAGTGAGCTGTAACAAATGTGCACACATCTTGGCATATGAAGTTGTATAGGAAAAATGAGAGGAAAATCAGGTTCACAAGTGCTAAGTACTCAGAGTTGAAACTGTCTTGGTGTAATGTTACTTTGGTAATGGCCACATCTCAAGAAAGAGGGAAATTTTACTGCCACATCAGGCCTATGACTGTATGGAAAAGGACACAAGGGGCCGCCCAAGAGCTTCAGTGACATCACTAAGCTCAGCTGTCTTTGCGTGCCTGGGACAGGTGAGCTTTCCCATTTCTGTATCTGAGCATGCTTGACTGTGCAGGAAAATAACTTTTTTCAGCCTTTATAGAGTTCAAAGAACCTTGGATGAAAGCTGTCCCACCTATCAGAACTACAGAGTAATTGAAGTCAGTCCTCTGAAAGAGGAAGGCAATGGAACAAATCATGAGTCCGCAGAATCACCAAATACGCCTAGTTGGAAAGGATCCACAAGGATCAAGTCCAACTCCAGGCTTCATATATCACCATCCCCAAGAGTCAACTATGTTCCTGAGAGCATTGTCCACATGCATCTTGAACTTTCTCAGTCTTGTGCTGTGACCACTTCCCTGGGGAGCCTGTTCTAGTGCCCAAACACCCTCTGGGTGAAGAACCTTTTTCCTAGTACCCAACCTAAACCTCCCCTGACACAACTTCAGGCCATTCCCTCAGGTCCTGTCCCTGGGCACAACAGAGCAGAGATCAGTGCCTGCCCCTCCTCTTCCCCTCACAGGAAGCTGTAACTGCAGTGAGGTCTCCCCTCGGTCTCTTCCAGGCTGAACAGACCAAGTGCCCTCAGCTGCTCCTGACAGAGCTTTCCCTCAACATTTTCATCGCCCCCATTTGGACACTATCTAATAGTTTAATGTATTTCTTAGGTTGGGGCACCCAGAACTGGTCCAGCACTGGAGGTGAGGCTACCCCAGCTCAGAGCAGAGCAGGACAATCCCCTCCCTTGCCAGCTGTGATGCTGTGCCTGATGCCCCCCAGGACAGGGTTGGCTCTCCTGTGCGCCAGGGCACTGCTGGCTCAGGGCCAACTTGCCATGGACCAGGACCCCCCCCCAGGTGCCTTTCCATAGCACGGCTTTCCAGCATCCCATTTCACAATCTGTCCATGCATCCAGGGTTGCCCCAGCTGCAGAATCCGACACTTTTCCTTGTTGAACTTCATGTGGCTGCCCAACATATTACCTGAGTGGTGTGAAGACAGTTGTCTTGGTCCCAAAGTTTGTACATTGGAAAGCGTTCCTTCAACATTCTAAACACTAAATCAGAGCTCAAATAAATTAAAGAGATTTTAAAAAATGTTTCCCTAAAGGAGGTATGTGCCCTGCATTACTGGAAGAATTATTATACATAATTATTACTCCACTGGAGGATTTCTGCTTTATATTTGACCATTTCATAACTCATTCTTCAGTATCAAAGTAGTTCAAAACTAGGTATGATAAAGTAAAAACTTTAGATAAAGCCTTCTGCTTATAAAGCAGAAAACACACAGATGAAACACTATTGCCTCACTTTAAAAATTAATGTCTGCAATATTACACAAGCACATTTTGCAAAAGTGAGCACCTAACAGGTTTGGCTTCCCTGAGGAGTCATAGAGTGATATGAAAATAATGAACTAAACTGCAATGATTAAAGGGACATTTTGATAAGACTCTAACCAATCCAGAGAAATAATGTCATGTAAAGAAAAATCAAAGTTAAATAAAGCTAAATATAGGAAAGATGCTATTAATGTAACACTCAGGTACTGAGTAAACTGAGTTTTAAAGGCAATCTTTATGTGAGAAAGTAAGAGCAATAAAACTGAGGTTTTCTTAACTGGCAGAAGTTTAATAAAGGCTCTGAGTATCTGTTTAGGAAGAAAACTAGCATTTTCAAAACTGTAGAGTTAGATTTCCCTATGATATACTTTTCTATCTTAACTTTTAGAAATACTTTGGGACAAGTATTTAAATTTAATACATTAAAAAATTTTTAAACAGTCCCATTTTCTAGCAGATTTCTTGCTAAAAATGCTTCTACGTGACTACTACCATACGATACAATCATAATAAAGTATATTTAAATAGAAATCAACCAAATACTGAGATGAGGTATGTTAGATTTCACAATTTGCTTTCTTCAATTATATCTAGTAATTTACCATTTTTTAAATTTATCTATTAATGCACAACCAATGAGTGTGATTTAATGAAAATACACAGTAATTTTCCCTCAGTAAGTCAAGCTCTTGAAGAAATCTCACTTAAACATGGATATAATCTCAGGGCATCAATTAAATAAGATTGATATATTCCAAATATCTTCAGGGGTGTTTTTCAAAATTATGAGCTCATGGTAACAAAATTGTTTTTGTAGACTTCTAGCACTGTGATTCTTAATCCCCTTACATTTTTTATAATAGATTCTACATTAAGATAAGTTTTTTTTAAACTGGTTACATTCATTAATAGTTTCAGAAAAAGGTTTGTCAGTTGGTTTATGGTCATACACAAGTATGAGTGTCCTTTTTTCAGCAGTTGCTACACATCAAGTTAGTACACTTGTAACTATATTATAACTTCTGAATTATAACTCTCCTGTTAAATGTTGTGCCTAAGATGTGGCCAAAGGAAGTGAAGTGGCTGGAACTCACAGAAATGAAGTCACCAACAAAGACCTTGAGCCATCTGTTGAGGCTGCTTACAGGCATACTTTCTCAAGCAGCAAAAAATAACTGCAAAAATTTCCTCAGAAAGCATTGATCAAATGTCCTCAGGAAAAGGTTTAGATTCCAAACAGTTGATTTCCTAACAGAAAATCAGTCTTCTTGCACCAGAAACAGGGAGTAAGAGGTTTTCTTCTTCACCATTTCTGTATTTATGACTGGTCATACCATAAACAGATGCAAATGCTGTAGTATTGAATACTAAAGCAATAGTTTCAAAACAACATGACCCAAAAATAATGTAGCACATTGTTTGTGCTTAGCAAGAAGTTTGTACAATGAAAACCTGATATCTGCTGATTCACATAACTAATCAACAATCATCATAGTTCCTTTTTCCCCCCTACCTGGACCGATGTGTTCTAGATCACAAATGATGGTATAAAAGATACCCCAAACCTGAGGGTAATATCACTCTTTCATAGACATACTCAACTGATGGTAGCAAGATAAAACCTATGAGATGGTAGACTATTTTCAAATAAAATGAGTCAAAAATGCTGGGTTTCAGTAGAGTGTTTTTGATGGAGTATGTGTGTGGGAAGGGGAGTTGATAACCCATGCTAATATATAAAGAATAAGATTCCTTGCTCTGGATCTACAAAAAGCCATCAAAGATGCATGGGAAAACATTCCTTCTCTAATGTAGGTTTTTTTACACAAACCTATTCACAAGTCCTTCCAAATACATCCTCACAAACTTCCACACAAGGAAAAAAAATATATAACTAGATGATTCTTTTATTCTGCCAGAAATTTAATTTATTAACTTATCTATTTGTAAAAAGCAACTAATAACTTCGTGGTGATCTCAGCTGCTTTGCCCATGTTCTGTTATGTGTGACACTTGTAATTTGCTGTCTCTTTCACCCATTATACAGATATAAACATACACAACAAAATATGATTTATTAAAACCTTCACTTACACAAATCAAGGACTCAGCTAAGCATTCAACACAACAAATTATTCTTATTACAGTCATGGCTTCAGTCAAATCAAACAATGAAGGATTTAACCTGTTACAGAGACAGGAAAATATTCTACACCTGATTTTAAGTCCTTTTCTCCATAAACAACACTCAAGTAAGGAGCATACTCCTTTCCAAAAAACACTCCATCATGAGTACTGAAGAGGAAAATAACCTTTGCTGTGAAACATTTTCCTTACAAGCCTTTGTTCTCAAAATACTTTGCTGCTGTTCATTTTTTTCCAAAATCTTCTGAAACAGATATGTAAAATATTCACTGTGATTTCTTGAACCAGTTTGTAAGGCCTAAAAATAGATGTAATTGAAATAATATCAAGCTAAATGCAGGAAATATTAAAATCTCTAAATTTGGTCTTTTTCATGGGCTGAAGGGCTCTAGAAATTAGAATTAGTATCTTAGAATGGCATGAAAAGCTACATTTTTTTTAATAATTCATGCTTAAATAGACGTCTACAAGATGGTTAAAAAAGAATTCTCCCACTCTAATTATCTATTTTCCAAGTCATTTCCCTTCACGAGGCAGGAATTGTATGCCCTTCATCTTTGGTATAGCAGCATCCAGTTTTGCCTGTACTGTTGAGAAGACACAAGTCAAGTTTGAAAAGAAGTAAGAACTTGACAGTTCTAGTTTGGGTGCACATGTAAAGCACTGAGAGAACAAGGAACAGCCCCTATGACAACAGTCCTTAAGACTTGCAGGATCCAGAGCAAGACTCCTCTAATTCCATGTTCAGAAGAGCCTTCAGCCAAGATCTCTTGTTGAACTGATTTTGGTCTGCCATGAACACACATAACACCCCCCTGTACAGGGAGTGCAGGGAGCTCCTGTTTGAAACAGCAGCAATCCCTTTTGTTACACACAGCTTTCACAATTTTATATATTTCCATTGGAGAAAGATTTCAGATGGGAAACAGCAAGACAACATCATAAAGCCCAAGGAAAAGTCTTTCTAGGTACAGTCCAGCTTTACAGAGAGTCTGCTTTTATAGAGATGGGGAAATAACCTTCCAACTGCTAATGCATTCCTATAGGTTCAATCCAAAATTGCAGCCAAAGGCTAGAAATTATTTAATGTAACAGACAAAATTCCAGACTATATCAGAGTACAGGAGACATAACAGCTACATCAACATTTTCCAGGGAAAAGAAACTAGAGTTCTCTCTTTTTTTTTTTCTTTTTTTTTCTTTTTTATACATAATTTCATCAGGCAAAGTCTCAGCAGGAGTATTCAACATTCTTCTAACATGTGGATTATCCCTACCAGGTGGGACATTAATTCTATCATGACCAAGGTGAAATTACTATATTAACAGGAAGACAATCCAAACAAACACAAAAGCCCACTTAAAGTTTCTGAAAAAACCCAAACCCCCTTTAATTTCTAGCAATGGCACTGCTAGAAAATTTCATTGAATTTTAAAGAGGTTTAAACTCTTAAATGCCTTACCACATTTGAAAAAAAAGGACATGGACATCTAATTGACTCAAATACATTAGGAAATTGTACAGAGTGCTAAGCTAGATATCCAATTTTTTTTTGTAATTGACTTGCTCCTCAGAACCAATTTAAAACAGACACCTCTTGGGTTTTGATTGAATATTTTTTGCATAGCATTGTTGTGAGCCCATTGATCATCATTTTTGCTCTATTGCTCCCACATGAAAAGAATGAGCCTGTAATTGAAAAGGCAAATTTAGCATTTATATTGGTAATAACAAAGTTTCATTGTCATTCTCCCCAAAAAGAATTTGAACATTATGGTGAACCATATCTCATTGATAAGTGAATGGAAGGGAAGTAAAGCTTTCTCAGTACCAGGTCCCCATGAGCCAAGTCATTTGTTTTTTGAGCAGAGCATTGTATTGTGTTGTAACAATTACGTTTGCTCCCAGATATGATAGTTCTTTGAAGCAGTACCTGAGAGACACATGTGATCTGCATTAGCAGAGGAGTAACAGTGTTGGCTGATAAAATAATCGCATTTGCTGTGCACCTGATAGTTCGTTGTTGTGGGGATTTTTTTTCTTCTAATGGTGAAAGCCATCAACTCTGATTTGAATAATTTAACTAGAAGAATAAATTACTTAAATAAAAATCAGAGTCTGAGATTATAAATTCCTCTTAGAAACTTATGTTGAAAAGTTAGCGGTTTGCACTTTTTAGCTAGCTCGAGATTACAACAGAGTTTGAATAGTCTTTTCATCCCAGCAGATTTGGATGTATGTTATTCCAGGACACCTTTTCAGACTAAAAGAGCAAGCTCCTGAAGTAAGCACACTGATTAGAAGAATGGAGTGGATAAATGCCCACAGTAAGGTAGTGAAACTGTCTTAATTTATCATAAATTACAGCTAGCATTTGAAGAGAAGACACATGAAATACAAGATGAGATAATAATTTCCAATAAATTATTAATATAATAAAATCAACAAAATTACAGCCTGTCACAAAGTGCTTTGGCTATTTTTCAATATTCTATGTGCAGAGTAAATGTGTATGTATACCTAAACTAGAAAAACAACCCACTATGTACCCCCAGTTACAGGCTTAGAGAACTAATTTCTGAGATAGTATGAATTTTAAGTATATTTTTGGCTAGGACTATACTTGAGTGATTTTAAACTTTTTTTTATTGACCAATATGTACTCGTGATTGGTAAAACATTTTATTGTTTTGTGAAGAAACAGTCTTTTTCCACAGTTGCACCAGAGTACCCAGGTATCTCATGACTTCAGAACTGAGTAATATATGTTGCAGGAGAATGGGAAAAAAATTTAAAGTAATTTTAAAGCTTTTATGTGTTCACATTCAAACAAAAAAAATCCATACAGATTCCAGTACAAATCTGTTTTGCTGAGCCATCCTCTGGTTTTGTTCATTGAATAAGTAAAAGTGGGCCCACTGATTTCAGACACTGATCAATATGCCAATATACTTGATGAAAAAACTCGTGCCCTGAATATTAAATAAAATTATCCTGACAAAGACAGGAACAGATTACACTGTAATACAACTCCATGGTACTAAAGAAACGACAAGCTTTTATTTCTTCCCTTTTCCCTGGAGAAAATGAATTTTAAAAAGCAATATGTTATGCACACCATACTCGACTTTGATACATTTATCTGCTCAGAGAAGCAAGAAGTGGACACAGTCTTTCACTAGCCATGGTTATCTAGCCTGCAGAACAGCACTGGATTCTAAGGTCCAGAGAAAAAAAAATATTCAGATAAGTACATGGAGACTTTTGGCCTCTTCCGTATCCACTGAGCTGCTTTAGGCAATAGAACTTTTCTATCTACTCATGGCCACTAAATGAAATGACCTCTCTTGGATACATCTGGCAGGTACCCCATTTATCTACATGAAACTTTTTTAGTGCTATCCAGTTCATTCCTACCTCACTTTCCTGGGTACTGAAAACCCAAAGGACAAGTACTGAAGGGCTATTCATATGCCAGCATTCAAGCTGTGCCATTTGTTGGTCTTCTCCATCAGATGCCACACAGAATTTTATTTTCCTGGGTAATGCATATGCACACTGAACAGCAGAGATGAGTTTTTTTAAGAGCTTCCCATGAGTCTACTTTCTTTCTGAATGAATTGTGCTGGCACATCCTTAAAACAGACACATATCCCAAGGAGAAACCAATAAATCCTGCATGTGGCACCTTTTCTTAGCTTTGCCTCAGAGGGCACTGCATGATGCCACGCTTCAGTTGTCTTTGCTGATTTTATGGCCCTGCTGGGCATGCTCACCACTCTGCTCACAGGCACCTCTATGCACTTCACAGTACTGAGGCTCAGCAACAATCCTGACAATGAAGGTATCTACAGCCTGCTTCCTCTTTCTTTGGCACTGTTAGGACAAGCTGCTCTTTTCAGCCTCCTCACTTTTTCTGTCAGGCAAGCCAATAATTTTGAGTCTCCTCTTATCATTTATATGACCCAGCACTCATAGTTTTCTAAATTCTAAAATCTCTAATTTCTAAAATTCTTCATCCATTTCACACTCATTCTCCTCTGATCACTACCAGAAGAGGAAAGAACATTCCCCAACCCACAGAGCTACTAAAGGTCTGAACATCATACAGCACTTCTAGCTGTGTACAGTGTGATTAGTAGGAAAGAATATATCAATAATTCCATGAAAAAAAATACATGCTCATTCTGGTGTCATCCTGTGTCATCTTAGGCTGCATGCTTCAGACTCCACCCAAAGTTGTCACCTGCCTTAAGTTTGGTACCAATGTTACATGGCAAACAAGAATGGGTAGCCTGACTGAAGCAGCTCAAAACTGAATATGGTCTGAATATGATTTGAAAGTACCACTCATGTTTCCAGATCCCTTTAATAAAATTTTAGGTCTTGATGGTTGCTCTCTTTGCCCACTGCTCAGTCTAGCTTTCTAAATTACATTGCTGACATTCATATTTCTGATAGGATGAGTAAATTACTAGTAGCTATCCTGTGAGCACTGCTAAATCAGTCACTGTCATCATACTCCATGTGCCAATCCCATCAAATTGTGTGTACTAGAGGCTGGTACAAGCCTCTGTAGTCGGACTTAATCAGAAAGAACCCTTCTGTGTTAGAAGAAATTATAAGAAATTCTGTCTGGGTTTCTCTCCATGTTTCCTGGACAAACCCAGGATTTCTTAATCACATTTATGAATAGCTGAGAGTTGCCAGGAGACCCCAGGTGTGACAGCCCCTCTGCAAGTATTCAGAGACCTCCAGTATGCAGGTAAATGGATTAAAATGTAACTTGTCCTTCCCTAAGTACCAGAATAAGTTCTCTCACAGAAAGACATATTAGCAATATATGATGATTATGTGATGTGAAATTAGGAGGTGAGGATTGCAATTAAACTTTATTCCACTTGCTCCAGGTACGAACCATCATCTTCAAGGTAAATTCAAAGAGAAGTACATTACCACCCAAGAGGTGTCATTTAAGCACAGAAGCAGAATCCTGCTGGAGAATTTTGCCCTAGGAGAACAGTTACAATATCAAATTGCTCCCAGGGAGGTAAAAGCCATCACTTCTGTAGGTGTGGACAAAGATACTGACGTCCATGTGATTTCCAAAGTATTCCTCATTAGCTTGGAAGGCACGCCAGACTGACAAAAGAATAACTTTTCTACCAGGACTATATGGTCTGTGGAAAAACTGTCCGATTCATGTTTTTTATATGTCTTTAATAACTGTGGTGATCTGCTTAAAACTAAATCTGTGAACCAAGTTTATTTCGTAACTTAAAAGTAAGATTGAAATATGATTTGATGAAACAAATCTCCTCTGTCCATCAATGTTTGTAGTGAAATTGTCTTCATACACAGTTCACAAGAAAATGAACCCACAAAACAAAATAACCCCATGAAGAGCAGTATTCCGTAATAAATCAAACTCCTGTGGTAGGCAGGTATGCTGAAAAATACTTACACGTCAAACCAACAAATTTTTGTGAGGAAATTTTAGGGTTCCTTCCCAAACAACAGCACCAAAGAGAGACTGACTGCACATATTTTTGTAGGGCACTTCATATTACGATTGTGCTGCCCAGTGTGGTATTCCATTTTTGTGCTTGTATTTGTCCCGGTTTAAGGCAAATTTGGGAGGAAACTCCAAATGGGGTCCCTCTAGAAAGCAGATTTAAGCCCCTTCCCCTACTGGTTCAGGAAAAGATTTT
>PYHW01010717.1:8165481-8187456 GCA_013186435.1 Turdus rufiventris
AGCTGTTAGCTCTTGGTGTTCTTCTGGGTTTTCAGTCCAGAGCAGGACTGATCAGTGCCAAGAATAAGACCAAAAACAAACACAGTCCAGGGAACTTCCCTGCCTCATCCAGCTAAAAACCTAGCTGAAAGCCAAGGAGAGCTCCCTCCCACTGTCTGTCCGTGCTGCAGACAACACAGTCTGTGACAAGGAAAACTGAAGCTCTTATCAATGTGTTTTAAAAACAACCGCCTCAGACATTACACCACTTCTTCTTCTCCCCCCATTCACTCTCAAATCTAGTTTTAAAGGTCCAAAACCTATTTCTGGGCTAAAGAGACAAATGGGGATAAAATTCAGCATTGTAAAGTCGTCCGAAGACTGTGGTCTTGCATCTTATTTACTCTCTGTGATCATACAGGGTGTTCACTTGATATTTATAAAATTATGCTACTTTCATTTCAAGGAATGTATTTCCCTGCTGCTACACAGCAAGAAACTGTTTGGGTTTGGGGGTTTTTCGGTTTTTCGTTTTTTTGGTTTTTTTGTTTTTTTGTTTTTTTGTCCTTGAAGAAATCCCAAAATATCTATTTTTTGGAATATTTGCTAACCAAAAAAAATATATATATATTGTGACAATCCCAAGCAATAACTCTAGCACCCAAAGTTCCCTTGCCTATGTAAGGCACTGATTGCAAAAGCTTCTAAGAGTAGGAAGTGTCTTTCTAGGCTACTAGGTCAGTTTTGACACTTGAAAAGATAATCCAGATAGATCCTCAAGGGGATTGGGGAGGAACAAGTTGATCCTCCTATGGAAGGGAAATAACAGCAATTCTTTCCAATAGCAAAAAATCTTCTTGGAAGATTCGCAAAGGGGATAATCCTCAGCTAACCTAAGATCTTAGTATTTAAAGCACACCAAGAGGAAAGAGCTGTTCTGAATGAGTGCTGTGTAGAGTGTATCAATCCAGAAAGCTGAAGCCTGCAAACATATTATAATTACAAGAGGAATACAACTAAATATTGGTACTAAAGGCTACCTGTAAATAATTGTTGTAATATGTAGTCAGGGGGAATTCAGCATTCCAAGCAGCCATAAAACAGAGTTCTAATATTGTTACAGTAATTAAAACCATGTACACTGACTACATAAAATGCTGGAAAACAATTTTTTTTCTGTCAGCAGTGTGCAGCCTACCTTTGATTACAGCTAAGTCAATTCCTTTAAATAAGTACTGAAGAAATGTCCCTGTTGTTGATGCTTTCTGGGGGACTCCATTAGAAATCACCTTAGTGAGTGAAGAAGTACTGACCTGTATCAGTCAACTCAGTGGGAACTGATACCACATCACAGAAAAGATGATGCCTTGCTTGTCACCTTGAAGTCTGTAATTGGTCTAGGTCATACTCAGCTTCTGTTTACTAAATATAATCTTGGCTTTGCTTTTTTTCAATAACCTGTTCCAAAATAGGACAAGCAGGGAAAAATTATTGCATATTAATGATGTTACAAGTGATTCTTTAAAGTCATTTTAAAAAAAGCAAGCATCTCACAGAAAACATTGATTCAGGAAACTAATTTTCACAAATCATTTTCTCTTTGCTCTTTTAGCATGAATCAATACTTAATAATGAAAACACGGAGTTTCAAAATCATTTCTGATTCATGGTACAATTTTATTCCTTGTTGTAGAAGACCTGAAGAATTATTTTCAAATAAATAATCCAGCACACATATTCTTCATTTCTATGTCAGTATTCACTAATGCTGTGGATACAAACTCATCTTTTTTCCTCTTGCAAAGGCTTCTCATATAGTACCCTGAAGACCTAACTCAATTGCAGAGAAGTTACCAGAATCTTTTCTGCTTGCTTTATACTACAGCTCTTCAGTACTTCTGAGAGCAGTTAGTTACTGCTTTTCTTTCACTCCAATTTCCCTGAATCCAATTGAAGTAGCAAAGCTGCTGGATACAGAAACCATGCAATTCAGTTTGCCTTGCCTAATAGCAACATTGCTAATTATTATATGCTGTCATTTCTAGTACCTGTTTAGAATGGCCAACCTTTTTGGAAAAAAATTAGTGTTAAAAAGACTAATGTAAATTTCTTCAAAAGAAAAATTTCCCTCTGCTTCTATTAGACAAGTAGTAAAATATTTTTCACCTGACATAGCTGGTTATAAGTTTTATATCCCAGACTTAGCAATGTAGTCAAAAAGGCACTTATAAGGAATAAACTTCACTTATTGGGAAAAAATATATTTTAAATAATCACCCTTTACTTGTCAGTATAATGAACAGTAACATGAATTGTCTTTCATAGACACACTCCTTTACATGTGCTACTGTTTGAGGAGGTGTTTTTTCCTTTATTTCATGATAAACTGACAGCAGTTGGCTGTTGTTCCAAGCTGTTGTTTACCTGACAGGTTGGTTTTCTTGTCTGGTTACATTAAGAATAAATAACTGGTTTCTAGCAGAACTAACAACTACATTGGGCTATCCCCAGTCATATTGATTGTATCTAGTTCTTCAGATTTCCTTGTGACAGAAGCTGAATTTTTCATTCATGTAGGTGCAATAGCTTTGACCAGCCACATAGCTGGAACATTCGTTTCATTGTGATTTGCCACCAAACAACACTATAATGTTCATTGTTCAAAGCTAAAGTATTAATGTGCCTGTGAAGTACAAAGTTTTCACATGTACAAACATGAGGCCCTCCTGTGGTCTCTCTTCCCTTCCTTTTCCACATTGGAAAGGAAAATACAGTAATGTTCTGCCATGGAGGTACACAGAATATGCAGTTGGCTCAAAAAAGTGCAAGTTTCAAGTAATATGGCAAGGTACTCCAGTCACATTATCTCACCAGGTTATTTTTCAAGAGGATTAGAGCACTTGGAGAAGAACTCTAGGTAGGATGGCACACAAGGTGAGGCAAACAGCTCGGGGCATGGCAGAGGGCCCAAAGATGGGATCAGAATTCCTGGGCACACAAAAGACAGATTGAGACTTGACTGCAGGCCATCCTTTCCCATGCAAACTTGAATTTCCCTCCTGAAGGTAGCCAGTAGGAGCATGTCAAAGCAGAATCCATCTCTCCCTAATTTAGATACTGTGAATGAACTTATAAAACAGGGGAAGCATTACTGCCAGTGTAGATCCATGGTCACTCCAGACCATGTTGCGCTACAGCTTCCTAAAATTTCAGCCTTAGAAATGTTTAGGATGAAGAGGAAAAGTAAGATCTAGGATAGAGAAGTGGTCTGCTTCCCTTCCCTCTCTTTCTTTTGATCAAAAGCTGAAATTTTAAAAAGGATTTGGGAAATGAATGTTTGAATAAATTATAAAGGCTCAGGGTTTCAGTTCAACATCTGTTGCTTCCTTTGAAAGGTTTGGGGAGTTGTCAAGGGTTTTATTTTTTTAATTGAGCAGTTTAAATCTTTTTTTAATTGCTATCGCTTTATGATATCGGTATAATTTAACACATTAGGATGGTATAATGACCAGACATTGCACTTATGCTTCACAGAAGAATAGCACACAGCTGCCTGTGCTTTGTGCAAGTAAAGCATTCAAAATAATAGCCTTGTGATGAAAGCACATTGAGCTGTTAATCACTTTCTAATATTCTGTGCACAGAAATATTCTTGAGATATCTGAAATTAGACACAAGATGCAAGAGAAGGCATCATTTTTGAGCAGCCATGTGACAACTATGGCCATCTAATGAAATGTATGTGTGTAAAAATTGCTCTACTTGAATCCACAGTAGAAAGAATACCTAGTCTTTCCTCCTGTGACATATCTGTCAAACCTATAATTTTACTTTCAGTAAAGTCCCAAATAGTAAAGAAAATGAGGATTCAGATGCACCAGTGTTTAAATTTTGTGAGTTATTTGGATGACTTCAGATACTGTGGAAAGCAAAAAAAAAATATAATATGAGACATATACCTCACAAGAGACAACTAAAGACAAAAATAAAGCAAAAAAATCAAAAAGTTCTTAACAGAGACACAAAAGTGCATTTTCTCTCTATGGCTCTACCGTGAAATATTTCAATCATGAAGTCATTTCCAGACAATTTAATCTTCTTTAAGAATGGTAAGCCAGCATTCATCTTGCTCTGATCAGTCTCTTGTATGCATTAAAAAGAATGATTTGGACAAAGAGTAAAAACCAAGTTTTCTATAAAGGACAAGCATTCATTAAAATACACCTGTTTATTGGAATTATCTCAAGACTTAAGAACATTAGAAATGTCCTACTGGATCAGTCCTGTGGTCCATCCTTCCCAGTACTTGCTCTCCAGTAAGAGCCAGAGAAGATGCTGTATACTAAAATCCTACAAGCATGCCCACACTCTGTTTTCTTTCCCCTCCACACTTTCCTAGTATCCATGATGTAGGTTTGGTTTGTAGGTGAGTCTTGTTAAAGGGCACCCTCCCTGCTTGCTTCTATCAGTTTAGGAACCTACTGTATGTGATTATCTATCCCATTTTTTTTCCTCCAGTCTGCAGATACAACCTGCCTCCTGATGCTCCTGTCACATGGCTTTCAGAAAGTTCACTGCTACATAGGAGCAATAGTTTCTCTTAAGCATCCTGAACTACTCTGCTGGTTTCCTCAAGTGGCCCCTGGCTGTAGCACTGAGGGAGTTTATCAACAGCAGTTCAGCATTCATCACTGCCCTTGTGGGTTTTGGTCTTCAGATCCATGGCCTCTCCTCAGAACTCTTCACTCTAAATGGTCATTTCTTTTCCCCATAGCATAGCTCTTCCAAGCTCTTAAGCCAATTTAGCTGCCCTTCTCTACCTGCTTTACCTGTGCTACATCCTTCTTTCAGTCACAGGCAGCACAAAGTCATGCTAGGACATCAATGAGAGCCTGCAGAGAGGCAGCATGTTTGCAGCACGACAGGAGGCAGCACCATGGGGACACTGGGAGCATGCTACAGCTCCCATCTCCCAAAAACCAGACTTCCAAGAGCAAAGGAAGGGAAACTTTGGTTTGAAAAAATATGCATATTTTCCTATTTTATTATTTAAAATAAACTTAAGAATGAGGTTATACATGTTCCCCATCCTTACCCGATAAGTTACAAATGCTAAACTTTAACATGCCAGGTATCTTCACGCATTGTGCATTGCTGCTGCCTGACCCTTCCTGCTCTTTTGATTCTGAAATAATAATGACATGAAGTGGAAAAAAATAATGTCTCAAATTAAAATGTCACATATCCAAACTTGTCTTGCCTTTGGGGTGAATGCCAGCTCAACTCTGTAACTTGCTGTCACACTCTCATTTAATAAATTTTTTAAAATAAGTCAGATTATTAACTTTATCTTCTTTATTTTCTGTGATTTCTCAGAATAGCCTCCCTGTTTGCTATTATCTGTCACTTGTAAAGTTAGTAAGGTAAATTCATCAGGGGCAGAAAAGTTGAGTGCCGCAGTATGGTATAATTTCTGATACTACGTTCTTACCCTTTTTATGGGTGGTTCTAAAAGATATGATACAGTAATATCAACTTTTCCACAAACTTAGAAATTAAATTGACTAGCACACAATCATTTGCAAATTATTCAAATGCATTTGTAATACACGGCTTGAAATTCATGTTGCATTACTCAGTCACCCAGCTTACTCATATGGGAGTAATGAAGCTATCATCTGACTTGCATTTTAACTAGTCCAATAGAGATCAAAGTATACATCTGACTTTCACCTTACAGTTTTAGGTTGAGCTGCAAGTTTCAAGATTATGACCAATTTAAGAGGAAGGTGATTTACAAAACTAGCCACCAGAGCCCTACTTGTAAACTTTTATGGTGTGCATGTAATTAAAAATTTGCTTCCAGTTCGAACATTCATGCTTCAAAAATGTGTTTTCCACTCCTGTTGTTACAAAAAAAACATGAAGCAGTTTTGAACAAGGGTTATTACAGTCAAATTAAGACCGGCTTTCAATTCAAAATCCACAGGGTATATTGTAAAAGATCTGAAATATTATTGAAATTTGGGTTTCTTTTGCAACATAGCTTTCATACTTAATTTGAAGTAGGGTATTCTTCCATGTTGACTACTACACAAAGAATCATAAATAAATTTGAAGTAAGCTGAAAGAATGGCCAATCTTTATCAGTTTTTTTATCAAACTTGAAGTTTGGCCAGACTATACAGACTTTTTGAACAGCAAATATGTGTTATGTGACATAGACAGCTTCCTTTTGCATTGCTGTTGTCTGTAAGCATCACCCAGAGACAGTGTGCAGTTCATACAGGCTGCTCTCTGGAGGTGTCTGAACAACAGCGCTCGATTCAAAGAAGGGTACACAAGAGAAGTTGTAAATATGTACAAATAATTAAAAAAGCATTTAGGTTTTGCGTATTTTTGCCTTTTAGAAAATTTCAGAGGTTCCTTAATAAGACAATATAAATGCAAGACTGAGTCACCTTCTTAAAAGGCCAGTAGACTTGTATTTGGCTACTGCAGACTGTACCACTGTACTCCAAACACTTGTTTTCCTTCACTTCATCTAATAAAACTGATATCAATATTTTAATACAAAACACATGATGGATTTGGGAGAAAAAAAGAACGCATCATGAGATCTCAGTGTATCTCTTCACAGTTTATGGTTTATATGACACGGTTCTGCTTGCAAGATCTTCTGATAGTCTCAACTACAGGAAATTAAATGGCAAAAAAAAAAGCAAATAGCATTTCCCAGAATGTTTGTGGCTCAGCACTGCAGCTTGTGAAACAAAGGAGCACAAAAACAATTTGCAGGGAGCATTAACTCATACACTCACTGGGCATCTAGTATGTGTGATTGGGTAGAGAAAAAATATCCAGCTATAATTCTTTTGTTAATGTTTTGCTGTTGTTATTCAGAACAATTTGAAGCCAAAATGCTTTGCAGTGAGAAAGGAAACCACTGTTAATAAGAGTAGAGGAGGATTTACTTGTGAAAAGTGAGCCGGAATATTGCCTGAAACAATGACTCACAAAATTGATGTCCAAGGCAACATTATTTACATCAAAAACATCAAAGATCCCTCTTTCATTTCTAATTCTTTCTTTTGTTCTGCATGACACCTGCAATAGACTGAAAGACATGCTTCATCCTTGTTGTGATGGGGAATGCACAGGGACAGACACAAAAGATGCAACAGTTTGGAGCAGGGAGAAATAAGTAGGAGTTTTCATAACACCTGAGTTTTCATAACAACAACCCAAAGCAACCACCTACAAAGAGTACACTAAGGATATTTGAAATTTCAGCCTGCAGATGTAGCCGGGCTTCTATGTCAATACTGATCACATAGTTGGGTTTTGTTCTAAAATATGGCTATGAGTAAATGCTATACTCACCCCAGAGGAAGTAGCTCTAATATGTATGGGTCAGTCTCTGCAGCTGGAGACTGTGCATGGAGACTGGAGACTATATAACAGACAACAGTGGTAAGAGCCTTTTTAATGTTCTGCTCCATATTTAACAAGTGCAATTCCAAACAAACTTACCAGTTTTTTATTCTTTTCTGCCCAGAATAATTTAAGCTACAGCTTCAAAAGAGACTGGTTTTCCCTATTCAGCACTTAAAAAAAAAAAATTACAATTATTCCTTGTTAAAAAAGGTTGTCCAGGCAGTGAGGAAGTTTACTAACTGCTCTGTGCAGTGCTCTGTGCCTTGAGACAAAAGGAATATAGGAGATTGTAGCTCCAAGTTTAATTTATCATATAAAACTTAAGGAGCCTTTGTGAATGAAGAATGCGGCTCAAAACCCAATTTTTGTGAAACAAGTCAGGCACCTGTAGCATAGGCAGAGACCAAGTAGCTTCTGAGAAGCCGGGAAACACCAAGCTATACCTTAGAAGTTATGAAGAAGAAATTCTTTCTGTAGATCTGAGTTGTATTTATTCTTTCTTTTAAAAATTGCCAGACAACACAAATCTGAGAGAAAGGATACATTGAAAGCAACTCATACAAAAACCCCTATTTTGTTTTGTTGTCTTGCTCTGCAGAAATGCTGTTTCTACATTTTCTGTTTTATCTTAATTTTTTGTTCAAATAAAACCCTGCTTTAGACACTTAAATCCTCCCTGTGGTTTTTGAAAAGGCAAACCAATCTTTGGTCTGTGTGGGAAGCTTGTCACCCAATCCCAAAGCTACACAAGAGGCTATAAAGGAGTCATGCACTTGAGTGAAAGAGTCAATAGAAAACACAGTGTTAGGAGAAGGCAGTGGTACAGTGGCAGATTCTCTCAATTTGGCATCCTCTTCATCAGGATATTCATACAAGTATACTCCATTTTGCAATCTCTGAATCTCACCTTCAGTCTTGCACAGCAGTAAAATGTTGCAAGAGAAGTACAACCACATGCAAGGACCTAATGCAGCTGAAGTCTTCTCCCTTGAAAATTACATGGACTAGGTAACAAGTTCTGCAGCATACGATCTGATATTTTTAAAAATAACACCTGCAAACCCATGAGGTTTGAGGAAAATAAAATTGCAGTGGCATTTCTTAGTTACTCTGTTTCTGCTGTTGTTTACTCCTACAGCCAGCAGGCAGAAGAAGATGGGGCTTTGGGCACAGCCCTGGCCATTGGATCAGGCTCCCAGCCCCAGGTGGAGCTGTCGTGGGGCCAAGCAGGATGGGAGCAAGGGGCAGGGGATGCCCTCAGGGCACTCCTCTGTCCCACTCTGCCCCACTAACAAACTCCAGGGATGCATGGCTCTGACAAAGGTGAGCTGAAGGAAATGGGGCTTTTCCAATGCCTTGCAGCCCTGGAGCTGTATTTGACATCTACCGGGAAGCCTCCACTTCTTGCCTGAGCTGTACCAGAGGATTGATGTGTCCAGCTGAGCTACAGTCCCTGCCTGGCCATGGAGCACCTTGATCCTGGCTGGACTTCAACTTGGCCCTGTGGCCTGGCAGGGGATGGCAGGGCCAGACCCTGACCTGTGGTTTGACTTCCAGGCTGATCTCACACTGGTTTCATCGCTGCTGTATGTTCTTACAGTCTAAGCTTATGTTCAGTCTGGCTGTTCTTTCCTGGTCTGTCTTGCTTTCCATGCTGGGAGAAGTGGGACAAGCCTAAGCAGGTAAGCCCTGGGCTCTACAGCCTTGGGGTGCCCCTCAACTCCTGGCTGGCCTTTCCTTAGGCAGTAGCCATGCTTTCCTTGTTTTCTGGAGGCAACTTTCTGTACAAAAATTGTATTTCCTAATTCATCATGTTGCTTCCTGGTGTGGCACAACAGAGCTATTCCATTCACAGCTGGAGCTTAGCTGGTAGCCAGCTGTTTTGTTACATCAGGAAGGTGTTTTTTTTACTGCTTGGTTGGGGAAAGACTATGTTTATTATGTTTATTGTGTTTATTCCCCTCCTTCTTTTCTTTATGCAACATACTGTAGTACAACAAATTGTACTGAGAGTGTGTGCTTATACATACATATCCTTGAAAAAACTCCACAATTCCCATAGCCTTCTTAAATAACGTGCAATTTCGAATTTTAATGGTAGAGATCAGCTCATGCATTTATACTGTTCCACTGAGCTAAATAGGAGAGCAATAAGAGTTGTAGAAAAAAACCTATGTATATTAAGGAAAAATACATGTACATGGGGCAGTTGCCATAAGGTTAGTCCTGACTGCCTCAGTCACCAGTTAATGCTAGCTAAGTCTAGAATGACAGGTGAAAAAAATCCATCTCTTAGTATAAGCCCTCAAACAGGAAAAATACTGTAAGACTGTAAAATACATGCTACAGCAGTAATGTTAAAAATTCTAATATACTTTGACTTCTAAAAAGGCACATAAAAGGAGCAGCATGCTGCATCTGCCCTGGCAACAAAATCATTTCGTATACAAAATACCTTCTTGAAAAAAAAAAAAAAAAGTAGTTGTACATGACCACATATTAATTTCATCATTAATTTTATCATTTTAATAGACACTCTCTGCTGCATCAGCAGTTGAACAAAAGGTTCAACACCTATCAATACATAGCCTTCAATTGTCCATAACATAAGGCAACAGATTTCTGATTCTGGCAGCCAGCCCTTACTGTTTTGTGCAAATCTTCTCCCAAGATTGTCAGCTAGAGCTGCACAGCTTTTGCATTGCTTTACAACATCTGCTTGGGTCAGCTTTAATGTCAGCAGAAGTTAGTCCTGTGCCATTATATTAAATTCTTCAAGGCAAGTGGTTAGCATTTCTTCTAGACCAGATGGAGCTTAACATGGCACGATATACCTCACATTTAAACCTCATCCGTTTGATGGACTGCACCATAATGACCAGCATGCGAGGCCCATTGTTAGTCCTGTATCTGTTGATGTTTTGGCACACTATACCAGCTGAAGAGGGAGATGGCTAATGGAACTTAATGGATTTTTACTTCTCTGCACCAAACTGCAGGAATCTACACACCCTTTCGTTTACCCAGGTAAGCAAACAATAGAGCTGTGGTGTTCAGCAGGGCTTCTCAGGAGCAGGTAGGCTCACCTGAGCAAATAGAGATGAAGAAGTAGGGCTCCACTTAGCTTGCTTAAGATGAGTTGGGTTAAAACTTTGCTTTAGCCTTCATCTTCAGTCCTGTAGCAGCAAACTCAGTCCCCATGGATGCTTATTCTTAATGCTGTTAGGGCTAACTCAGTCACATAGGAGCATCGTAGCTGGACCATGTTTGTCTGCTGCTTCTCAAAGTTGGTGCAGGAAACCTGGCACAGGCTCTGATTTCTTGCCATTACTCTGTGCCTGTGTGGATTCTCAGGCAAAAAAACTATTAATCTTGCATTTCACAGGCTAAAATATTTCTTTCTGCTATTATTAAACTCTCACTGTAACTGCAAGTATATAAAGTATATGTACAGATTCTGCAGGTGTTGAATTTGGAAAAGAACATTTACCATTTCCATTGCAAACAGTTCCCATGTGCCTCAGGCTAGGTGAGAGTAAGAGGTGCCCATTTAACTTTTACTGCCTATACCTGCTATCCTCCACTCTGCTTCGGGTACACAGTGTGGAAAGAGATTGTGCTTTTAATCTTGCCAAGCTGATTTCTGCAAGGTTTTGACTACCTTTCACAACTTCTGTCCAGCTGAGCCCACTGATCCAAGTTTGGGCCTGCCTTGCATTTTCTGCATCTCAGTGAAAGAGAATTTTCTTAGACCACAGGGAATGTGAGATCAAGCCTTTGCTCTGTGAAATGAAAAATGCATGTTGGTGCAAGAGAGGTTGACTATTCCACTTCAGGCTAATAGAAGTCATATTGGCCTCCAACTGACTCAAGCTAAAATTTTGGAGGCAAAAGGCCATCCTGACAGAACTACAGCAATGGAATTCTTTTATTTTTAGAATTAATTATACAGTTCTTAGGGATTTCTGAGTATTGCCCTAGTATTCATGTCTTAGGGCCACATTTCTGTGGCAAGGGAAATGCATTTGTCCAAACTGACCTTCTCTGTGCTAACTTGGAGGTTACTCAGCAACTCACCTTTGATAAATGAATACCAGTAAGCTCTTGCAATATCACTCTGTTCCAGAAATGTCAGATGCTATTTCCCATAGATTCAATGACCCAAAATAATATTGCACCTTCTGCCTGGTAAATAATTGATATATGTCTGATAAAGCAAATGGAGCAGGAAAATTTCTGTTGCATGACTCTTCAGGCTGCTGTACATTTTCTGAGGTTTTGGCAACACTAAACCAATTTTAAAATATATATTCACTACAAGCTCAAGCAAGTCATACATTCCACACATGAAAGAAAATTAATTATACTCTCAGAATGAAGCAATTGAGAGGGTTAATTTGCTGCTGTGAGCCTTATGATTATGAAGACAGCAGACTACAACAATTTTAAAAGGAGGATTAATTTTTAACATTTCTCAAGGCTTTATTTGCATTATACACAAATAAAACAAATAGTGAAAGCATTACCTTGCAACTAATTGGTCATGAAGTGTGTTGTAATCTGAATCTAGTAGCAATGATGAAGTTATTCCCTCAGTTTTTCAACACTTTTATTATAAAATTTAGATAGTCAGTTGTGCTTGCAGTGTAAGTAAGTATAAACAAGGGTTAGTGAATAACCCTCTGTAGAAGATCTTCCTTTTGTTGTAACTACAGCCACAGTATTAAACACTTATGAGTGTCACAACCAGAGCACCCATAGAGTTTCTCCACCCTTTAGCTTATTTCCTGTCTTGAAGATGCATTGTAGAATTTAAACTCAACACGGGAAATCTCTGACATTGTAATGTCAGCAGTTAGTTAAATCTAGAACTACTTCATTAAAAATTAGCATAGGATTAAACAACGGTATCAGGCGAAGTTGCCAACTTAAAATGCAGGACTGGACAGTATAAATCATATGTTGTTTTACCTGGAACCCAACTCTGTTGGTCTTAAATCTTGCAGTACTTTTCTTTCTTTAAAAGTTAAAGAGTTAAAAGAAATAAACATGTATATTGCTCAGACTGAAGAGCAAACTACTATGTGCTGATCCAGAATCTCCTAGAACATCATTGTCACTTCCTGTGTTTGTTAGCAGCCTGATGGACCTGATGGATCCCTGTCAGACTAAAATTCCTTAATTCCCATGCTTCTGTGACTTTCGCACAGGACTGTTGTACCTCTGCTCTTGTACTTCAGTATCACAGATATATTTTACTGCTTTTCCTAAAAAGAGTATTCTGGAATATATATATATGCAGCAATCTCAAAACTCAAATGATGGCAGCGATGAAAAATCTTTGTTGTTTCCATCCTCAATTCAAAACATGCCATTTAAAACAATTGCTAAACTGTGTATAATGCAAATTTCAGGTGAACTTTATGTGTTAATATAAAGTGATGAACTCTACCATTCTATTCTTTTACTCTATATTCATTCATCTTCATTCTTTACTAATCCAAGTCAATATTATTTCATAGAATCATAGAGTCTGCTGAGTTAGAAGGGCCCACAAGGATAACTGAAGACCAGTCCTTGATTGAGAGAACACATTAAGAGTTACTCTCACAAAGAAAATATCCTGTACCAAATCAATTTTTCATTTTCACCACTGAAAATGTGGTAATTGGAGTAAATGCTGTGGTGAGATCTTAGAAAATCCTCCAGTTTTATAACAAAAGTAAAATGATCTGAAGATTTTTACTTGCTTATATGAAATTTCTGCTTTGTCAGACATTTACATGGTATACATTACTATGTGACTTATGTCTAAATTGAGATTAACTCGGTTAGAGAACAGTGATAATAATGCCAAGGTGGTGGATTTGATCCCTCCATACACAATTCACGGAAAAGTTCGAATTGTTAATCTTTGTCTTTTGTTAATCTCTTCTAACTCAAAATATTATGTGTTTCTGTGATTAAATAATCCACACAGACGGAATTCTGAATGAAAAATAGCAAAATTTTCTTCAAGATGTTTGTGGGGTCAGATTCTCAGCAATGCAATAAAAGCATGTTCATAAGTGATTTTCTGATTATCATCAGTGTCAATATCCATGCTAGATATAAGCCCATGCTAATAGGGCCTAATAGTACATAAGTAGCCATTTAAAACAGGCAGTCAAAGTTCTGTCAGAAATTTGGACAAATGTTTCAATTAAAACATTCTCTTCCATTCCCTAATCTGTAGACATCCACATACTTGGAAGTGGTAAAAATTCCTGATGCCAGGCAATGTATTATGTGATCTGTTTCTATATTGAGCTAATTTGAGCCTATAGTAAGGGAGTTCTGTTCATTTTTTTAAAACCAAGGTATTTTTTTCATTGTTTCAGAGTCTTCCAAATCCTTCTGAAGGATTACCTTGCAGTCTGAAAATGAAATTATTAACATTACATAAACTCAAAGAGCACAGTTCCCATTTCTTCCTTTTGTAATTTTTTCAGGCAGATTTAAAAAAAAAAAAATCTTCAAATACATAAGCCAATAATATCTTTATATCTTTGCCCAAAGTGACAAACTGTCCTTTTAGCTGTACAGATATAAAAAGATGTGGTCTTGCTGCTGGTGATATTTGCTCTGTAGGAAAGTAGCTGAAATAATGTTCTAAATGCAAATAGGGTATAGATGTCTTAGGCCTTTTGAAAATAACTCTCTGTATTGATTCACTTCAGGAATAAACCCTATAGGACTGATTGAAATTCAGTAACAGGAACAGAGGAACCACTGCAGATTTTTTGCACAAATGGCTTGAAGGCTCTAATAAATGTCAGCTGTAGATGGCAGGTAGGGTGAATTACCCAGCAGCTGTGTATCTCCTCACCCTCAAACCTTTTCAATTCCATCTCCTGAAGACATTCATTTCAAAAACAGCCTCTTTCTGTTGTAGGTGAAGATTTTTAAAGTGAGGATGAAATAATTTTTAATTGAGTCCAAGTGAGATAAAAAGAATGGCAACAGGCATTTTAAGAAAACTTTTGGTAGTGCTAAGGGGTAGATGTTTATACTGCTTAAATGCAGACAAAAAAATTACATACTTTGTTTCCTTGAATATACATCTAGTGCAGAAAAGGGTTTTTAAAATAAGATTTAGTGTGAACCTCATTGTCTAACTCATCCCTTCAGAGAGAGCACATTGCCTCCAGAGCTTTTTGTGGGAAAATTAATTAATTTTTGTTAATATTAAATATGAAATCATATTGTTTTAATTTTCTGTAGCTAGCCATTTTCTAGCCTGTTTCACACTGTAGGCACAGTTAACATCTATCCACAGATAGATATTTCACAGAGTGAAGTAGACACACCCTCGGAACCCACATATTTCTGCTCAAGGAGTCATGTCTAAAGGCTGCTAAATTCAAGTGGGCACATATAAATTTAATAGCTATTAATTAAATAAGCGGTTCTGATACAAATAAAGTACTTTTCAGCAATTCAAGCTGTCCACTATCGGGAAAGATCCAGAACCCAGCAGGAGACATCCTTGGAAGGAGACAATGGCAAGAAGATGCATGGTATCATTTCTTTCAGACTGAATTTAAAAAGTTGAGGTTTCCTGCTTCTTTGAGTCATGTTTGATCAAGAAGATTTTAATATTTTTCATTATCAAATTTATTTTGGGATCTTACACAGAGGACTCAGTACATTGTCAGTTTATTCCCTGATAGTGATGGGTGGTGGAAAGTATCCTGTGGCTTGGTACTGATGTCTTCCTTGGCCTGGGGACCAAGAGAAAGGCATCTTTTTAACCTACTTTAGACAAATACAAATGTTTGATACAACAATGTTGTGTGCCCATCGTTGTCTCATTTGAATACCCTAGACCCAGCAGACACTAAATTCACTAGATTTCATCCAGATTTTGGCATGTAGATGTGATTGCTACAGACATATCAGCCCCTACATATTATCAGTCATATTAGAAGCCCCTACAAGTTTAGACTAGAGTCCAGGTGAACAAGTCTTTCAGATAGAATTGTTTATTCCTCACTGAGTCTAGTTCCTGTTTATCTAATTGAGATGGGAAAGAATAGTAGTGCCTAATAATGTCTATATACTCTTTAACCTACAAAAATCAGTCCAGTAGGTCTGCACAGTTCCCAAAGTGAGGTCCTAAACCCACATCAGATTCAACCTCACTCAGCAGTGGTAAAGAAAGTTTCATCCCTAAATGGTCAGAAAAGTCTGGCAATTTTTCCAGGGCCAATAACAGGACCTGTAAGAAGCACTACTGAACAGTAGAAAACAATGAAGGAGATCGAAAGCCAGCTGTTAAAGAACATAGTCTCTTTTGGATTCCTGGCAAGACAGGGTCTTCTGATTGTGTATCTCCTTATTCTGATGGAATTGCTGAGGACTTCTGAAGACTAAGGAGAAGGAATTTAAAAACCCACCAGTTGAAAAAATCAGAATACAATTATGCATTTCAGCTAGCATTTGCAATTCTACTGTCTCCAGAGAGAATATGCAAACTGCAAAATTTTTTCCATACTTATGGCCCCACTGAGAAGCTGATTTAGGAACAGAAGGCAAACAATCTGCCTGAACTTTGTAACAATGTTGGATTACAGAAAGAATTGATACTAATTTTCCAAAATATGAAAAACGTTGTTTGATCAGCAAAAGAAAATAGAGAAAATGAAAAATTAAATGCTATTGATAATGAAAGTCTGAGAGCAGTGTAGATACAAACCCAGTAAAACCTGCTTTGTAGATTTCAAAATCATGAGGATAATCGGTGAATTTCTTTGGAAAGAGAATCAAGACCTTAGGCAATGGAAGTTCAGAATTCAAAACAGATTAAAAATGATCTCTAAAACTGCAAGACAAGTGACCTTAGAGTTTAGCTGCAGATTAAAACTCAGAAGTTGTTTCAAGGATGAGAGCAATCCAATGCTTCCTAAGTGCAGCTGGCCCTCACAGACTGTTTTAAATTAAAGAGCAGAGTCAAACGCTTCCAATTTAGGAAACTAAAGCAACGATGATGGAATTCTTTAGCTATTAATTTTGTCTTTAAGGAAGAGTTATATTGTATCAGGGAGGCAGTATTTGCAGTGAAACACTGCACTGAATTGCTTCAAAGCCACCCTATACAGTTCCTCTAGCTCCTGGTAGCAATATTCCTTTCATGATTTGTAGATCCAGGTGGCCACTGGTACATTCAAAATCTCCAACCACAAAATGAAGCAGTGCTTATGCCTTTCTGATAAACCTCATCTCCCAGTCTGAAACAGGAAAAATACCTTTGGACAAAAGCCTCCAAACAGCATTGTTTCGCCCCTCAACAGACATTAATCTTGGAGCAGCAGTGTTAGTGCTCACAGCTATCTGACAGATGGCCAGCCCTGAGAGGAGAGGCTGTCTCTTGGTAAAGTGATGGTAGCTGCAGGACTGAAAAATGCCCTGGTGGGATTTATCATCAATAAGGAACTGGTTGGGTGCTGCCAGGTCATGACTTTGAGAAACAATGGGAAGGAGGATTGCAAGAGCAAGCTATGAATATCCCATTTTGCTCCTATTAGGTAAAATAGGAGAACTTTCCTTTTTGCTATGAACATTAGCTGGTAGCTCAGGGCATTCAGAAGATATTCTAGCCACTAGGAATTGCATTAGAGGAATAAGGAATGGCTAAGGAGTAGAAGCAAAGGCAACTGCTGATCATTATTCTGTTTCTGCAGTGATTGCAGAAACATTTTGTCATTTTGTCACATTTTGGTGCGACATTAGTAGGAGGTTATACAAGAGCAGCATAAAAGCAGGATACCTGACAGACATTATAGAAGGTACAATGGCATTCTGGCTACCTACCCTATCTTTTTAGAGCACTGAGGTGCTGTCATTAAAAGGGAAAAGTGATTTTATTCTCTCATACAAGACGTATTAATGTGTATGTTCCTATTGCTTTTTGAGAGAGGTAGGCTTGTAAATGGAAGAAATATTCAAGGAGAGTAAAGAAATCTCTTAAAGGATGAAGCCACTACCACCTAATGCAGCAAATTTGCTGACTAATAACAGTTGATCAGAAAATTATGGCTCGCAGAGGTCATCCACAAACAATGAGCTGCAAGAACAATTTAAACAGAAAAATTATAGCCCCAAGTAGTGACTGTGAGAGTACTCCTCTTTACCTTGTTTTCTAACTTGCATGTTTAGCAATTGTTTTTTTTAAAGGACCATTCTTATCATCAGAACCTTGCACACCATCCACTGACAAAGATAAAACATTTGAGATTTGATCTTCTCTGGAAGTCACTTGTCTGGGAAAATTCTCCTCACTATCCTTATTTTATGAACAGTAATTTTGCTTAAAATTCAACACAAACATACCAAAGCTTTACTAAAATGTCACTGTCTGAGCAGAGCATCAAAAGTTGCAAAATACAAGGCTGACGAAAGAAAAAGATCCATATATGAGCCAGTGACAGCAATTGTCAGGTTTAACAAGGATGAAGGATTATATATTATATTTTTCATGTCTATTTTGCAAAAGAAGCAATAATCAGTGAGGGTTTTGTTGTATAATTCTGAAGAAATAGGCTTGTTTTTATAACTCATGATCACGACATTTACTTATTTTTCTAAGTTCTTAAGAGAGTTCTCAGAACCATTTTCTTGTTTCCCTGACAATATAAATTAAATGCCTATGATGTACAGTGTTCTATGATTTTAACAAGAATAATTTGTTCTTGTATAACTTCATTTTCACATTACATATTTTGTCACAGCTGTGATGCTTCCATGTTCAGATACATGCTTTAGTTTAGGAAAGATAACAATAAACATGCAAACTTTGCTCTCTGATATTCTTGTATCTGTTTTCTCTCCGAGTTACCATCTTCTTGAGGTTTACCAGCACCACCACAGGAAAGTAGAAAAAATTCAGTAATATTCTGAGAAAGTTGTTACTTGGGAGAGAGGATTGCTTAGGATGTATCAAACACTAAAACAATGAAGCTACCTTGCTAAACAACGTTGTGCCATTGTATTTCAATGAGAAAAAAACCCAAAAACAAACACCTCTGTTAATTAGACTAACAGCAAGTGAAAAACTGCTTCAAAGCAAGGAATTTTTGTTGTAGAAGTTGCAATTTTTCTTTATTTTAAAGGTAGAAGCAGGTTTTCCTACCCTTGCAGACATCCAATAGCACCAAACACCGTGAATAGGTTCACTGATCCTCGCTGTATTGTTTAGCTTGACTGTTCCAGTGCTCTCTGTGTGTCACAAGCACACGAGCTGGTGCCACAGAGCAGTTGATGCCAGGCTTTCATCCCTGCTTGTTCCGCCAGTAACTTGTAGCAGCAGGCAGAGGTCTGGTTGTTTTTCCAAGGTTTCAATTTTTAAGTGTCTGCCTTGTGGTGGTAAATTGATGACACAGGCACAAATGTTTCTGCAAACATGAAAGGCTTGTGAGTCTAAAGAGTTCTTCTGTTTCTTTTTTCCCTTTCTCAGGAACTATTTGCCATTTGAGAAGCAGAAATTTCTGTGGGCAGTTCAGTTGCAGCACCTGAAAAATCAGCCATATGCGGCACCAGGTGGGCTGGACAGTTTCTTAGTTGTTTCATCTGTTGGTCATCAGCCTGACTGTATCTTCTATTCCTTACTCATTACCAGCTACATTTTCAGATTTTTACTAACCTTAATGAAATTCTCCTTTTCTAAAACAGGTCAATTTTGTTCATGTGGATTTTCTCCCTATGCACGTGTTACAAATAAAAAAAAAATTCATTCTTCATGTATCAGTTATATATACAAATATCTGATACATGCATTTCTTTTAAGTGACTTTGATATGGAACAACACACCCTTGTGCTGAAATGAGTTTATTGAATTCCAGTAATAGCAACTCAACTTCCTTTAAGAAATTGAACTACATCGGTGCACAGATTTTTTCTGTTATACACTTTGAACCTTTGCTGTCAGGGCACATGCCTGTGAGTCAAAGCACTGGTTAAAGGCCAGCGTGTTATACTGCCTGTGAATTTGACAAGTCGGTTGTTAATTACAATCTTGACATCCTTGGACAACCAAAAATAAAGGAATGTGTGGTTGACTGGTAAAGCGAGAAATGTTGAATATATAAACCTCCAAATTCACAGACATTTACATCACGATTTCAATACAAATAAATTCAACCAGGAAGTAAATCATACAAGTGAGCTGGAAAATAAATAAAAATTTGTTAACATTATTTTAGTTCTTTTGTGATCATAACATGGAGTTTAAGAATAATTCACCTCTGAATCTGGAAAATCACTTTACTGGAGCAGAGATATCTCATCTTATTCTTTCTTTAACTCCAGTAGCTTGTCTGCTTTGTACTTAATGCAAAAGAGGTCTGAACATATAGAAGGAACTTTCCCTGAAAGAATTTCAGGCCAGGCTCTATATTAACTACAACAAAATAACGATAGCATAAATTTAGCTCATTTTTAGGAATATATTGCAAATGGCATTTGGCATTTTGTTTCTTATATATATGTTTTCCAGGTTTGGGAATCTATTAAATAGAAGTACAGAATTTAGCATATTTTTATGCTTAAAACCTGTAAAATAATGCTATATTATACTGATTTTTTATTCACTTTATGCAACATATTTTTCAAGCATCCTACTCAAAATATATGGGTATTATATTGTAGGATTAATTTACCAGAGTATAACCAGTATTGTATATTTAAGTCAGTAAATTTTTGTTTCTCTTTATTTCACTGAGTTATACCATCATTAAATTGATATAATGTAGCAGTGGATATGGCTCAGAGATTATGCAGAGTTTATTGTGACTTTATGCTAGATAAAAATAAGGGAATCAAAACATTTATGTTCAGAAGAAAGCAGCTTAACTCTGATAAAATGAAACTCGGCAACTTTACTTTTGTAAAAAGAAATTTGTTCCTTTCAAAAATGCCAAAAAGTAAATTACACTTAATTAATCAAACTTTGAGTGATTTCCAATTAGTTTCCTACAGTACTTCTATGACAGCTCTTTCCATTATTACAGAGTGTGAAAACAAAAAGCCAAAGAGAATGACACTACATAATAACCAAGAGAAATTCAAACATTATAACTTCATAAAGCACTCTCTTTTTCATGCTCTGGATGCTTATTATAAGTAAAAAATAAAAAATAAAGCTTGTAAAGTCCAAAATTAGGTTTGCATAAACAATCCATGTAACATGTATTCCATGTAACATGTATTCAGGATATCTCTGGTGCCTTCCACCGGTGAAGGGACTGTCCCAGGTAATGACACAAAGCCCTCCTTTGCACCTATGATTTCCTACAGGATGGGAAAAATAAAAGACTTTTCATTTTAAGGAAAATCTTAATTTCAATCCGTTCTAATTTCCCTAAGCAAAAAAAACTCCAGGGTGGAATTCTGTTCTTGTTCATCCTTGTCTTGCTGTTAAAGCAAGTAGAACCATACAAATTGACCCTCAATGTTTTCCTTTCTATCTAAACCAAGATATTTAATCTGAGAAAACAAAACCAGACAGGAAAAAATGAAAAAAATATATAACTCAGAAGTTGGTACTTCCACAAATAATAGCTAAGCTGAAAAAGATAAAGAGATTTGTAATATCAGGCCCATTCTTCCTACTGCATAAATTGAATTTGTAGTTTTCTTTGTAGAATGTCAGCTCTGCCAGTGTAGGAGAAATATTTCCAGAAAAGAGAACTATAATTTCTTTCTCTGTGTCAAATGTTATTGGTGTCTCCCACACAACCAGATCACTGATGCACTCATTTTCAATTGTATGTCCCTGACTGTAAGATTTCTCTATAGATACTTGCACAAGTGCTTCAGCAAATGATGAAATTAAATCAGTTTATTTGTTTAAAATATTATTATGTGCCATTATAACTTCATACATTTATTTCTTATTTTTCTAAAAGCTAAGTAATTCTCAGTGGTTCTGATCTGCTTCCCTCCACTTTGTTCTTAAAAAACCCCAGAAAACTAACAAATAAACAATCAAAAACTTAAAAATTATATTATCTTGAATATAGCCTATTTGCAGAACATTTCTGATTCCCAGTGTTTAATCATCGCATTCTTAACCTTCAGCTGTTTTTAACAGTAGCATCCTTTGCATATTGTTCTGGTTTTTGTGTTGGAGCAGTTAATTACTCTATGGACTTTGACTTCATATGTGCTTGCAACCATCTCAACTAAAAATATAATCTGGAAATTTGGCTTTATTTTTTACTTTGTTCCTTTTATAGGGAGTATTTTATATCACACCCTTATGTGTTAGCAACTTTCAAATCTGTGTTATTGACAGCTGCTATATCTAGGGAGCGGGCTGCTGTAAACATGTGCCTTGTAAGACATGCAGAACTTCTGTACAAAGCACAGCTGCTTGCTGAACAGTGTCTTTCCACGAAGCAGAATAGAAGAACATGGAAAATTAGTTGGGGGGGTGTGGAGAACAGGGACATGCGTGCGGAAGACATCGGGCTGTACGGTTAGTCAGAAACCCCCCACCCTTGCAGTCAGACCTTTGCCCC
>PYHW01010717.1:8190845-8238305 GCA_013186435.1 Turdus rufiventris
GGTGTCTGTGAGCAGATGGACCGAGTGACCCTGGGGTGAGTCACCGTGCTGGTTCCTGGACCAGGTCGCCAGGCCGAGTAAGGCAACAGGGGGGAAATGGACAAGGGAAGGCACGGGGTGAAAACTCATGGTTACCAGAGAAAATACTTCACAACAGGGTGGAGAGCTGGTAACATTTGTAGCAAGTTTCTCAGGTGGCTAGCAACACAATAATGGTTATCTGCTGCTTTTCCCTGTATTTCTATCATCTCTCTACTCAAGCATAAACATCAACACCATAGCAATTGAAATGGTCTAAAACTTTCAGCAGTGGAATTTTCAAAAATTTTCATCTTGGCTTAGGATGGAACAAGTTAGATAGTTCTCCCCAAAGAACAAAAACACTTTTCAGTCGCACTATTAGCAAGCAGATAGAGGAAAGGATAAGAGCATATCCCTCCTGAAAGCTAAGGTGTCCTTTCATGTGGGAAATAGAGAAGGTATGGTGAGAGGCATATGAGCAAGTTGAACCTACAAAAATAATCTGATCTCTTCAGTGGAAAAAAAAAATTTAAAAAAGGCGATTTATAAAATATTAGGCTTTGACCATTGTAAAACACACATTCAAGGAAAACCCCATTCAGTCTCCAAGTTAAGAATCATAAAAGTCATAGTGCCTGCATTTTACTATAAAAATTGTTTGCACTCCAGTGCAGTGATTGTTGCAAGGCTGAGGTAGATCTGTACATTAATTTTTCCTGCCTGCAAAGGCTAAGAACATATTTAAAATACATAGGTTCAAACTGGTAATAAGAATTATGATCAGTCTTAGGGGACAGCTCCTGTAAAGAACCAGTATTTCTTCAAAATTTGGATGAACCACTCTTCACCCTTCTGCACTGGAGATTTTAGGTTCAAATTGTGATCAGTAATCAGTGAGATTAATCCTTCCAATGGCTGCAAGCTGAGAGGGAAAGTGTCTGTCTCTTTCCTCAAGTTAAAAAGGAAAGACAAGAGGAAATGGCCTGAATTGGCTGCAGGGAAGTTTAGCCTGGATATTAGAAAAAAATTCAACACTGAAATAGAGCAATGGAACAGGGTGCCCAGAGAAGTGGTTGAGTCACCATCCCTGGAGGTATTTAAAAGATGTGTAGATATGGATCTTGGGGGTATGGTCTAGTGGAATTTTTAGCAGTGTTAGGTTTATGGTTGAACTTGATCTTAAAGTTATTTTCCAACCTAAATAATTTTGTAGTTCTATTCTAATGCTGCTGCTGGTGCATTCTTGTGAGGGGGTTGGGAACTCCTCAGGCAGAAGCAGAACAGTAATCTGAAGTTATTTTTCATCCAACAGACAAAAACACAGAAACAGCTTGAAGATGAAGTCAAGAAGTAGTAAGGGTCTATATTTAATTTTTAACAAAAAATGAAGGCAACTTATGCAATACAGGACATAAAAGTTTTATCTCTGGGAAACTGAATAACAGTGAACTTCCTTCAGACCCACCTATTCCTGGTAGTATTTTCTATTGACTTAACCTAATGGTAATATCCTTCTGTTTCATACTTTGTAATGAGCTTGCCAGGGATGTTTCAATTGTATCTCAGTGCTCACATCATTTGTCTTACTGTAAGGAGTCACAGACCTTCACAATTAACAAAAAATCTCTCCTTTCCCCAGGAGCTCAGGAAGTCGAAGTTTTCACATTGCAGCTTTTTATGTCTCCTAGAGTCCCAAAAGATGATACTCACCTGCAGTCATCTTAAACAGGATTACAAGCTGATGTTATCATGAGACCTGTTAAGTCTGATACTCTCTTCCCTCTCCCTATTGCCGCTCCAGGAAGTTGGGAAATCCCTTCCATAAACTATATTATATGAAACTGTTAAAAAGGTATTTTTGAGTACATTGGCTCATCTCTATTAATGAAAATGTAAATTGTTTTAAAAACATAGTCCTGAGAACTCTTTTTATATGTAGTTTTTTTGTCAAACATATTGTAACACAAGGCTTTAGCCCTATATTCTGAAAATAAAACAATTTACCTTCATGCAAGTGTCTGATGGAGAGCACACCAATTTGGAAAAGCATGATTTTGTGGCATTCCCAGCTGCCACTGGTCAAGGATGTGCTGAGGAATGTTTTTTTCAGTAAACAAGCTGACAACTTCAGGAACTATTTCATTCTCTGAGATCTATAACCACAAAACTGGCCATAGACTATGCATGTCCTATGACAAGTGGCTGGGGATGCTGGAGTTGTTTAGCCTGGAGAAAGGAAGGCTCAGGGGTGACCTTATCATTCTCTACAACCACCTGAAAGAAGGTTGTAGCCAGGGGGCTGACCTCATATCCCAGGCAACTAGTGGCAGGACAAGAGCAAATGGCCTCAAGGTGTTCCAGGGGAGGTTTAGATTTGATATTCTGAAAAATATCTTCATCAAAAGGGTTATTGGAAGCATTGGAACAGATTACTCTGGGAAATTGTTGACTTACCCTGCCTGGAGGTGACTGATAGACTGGATGTGGCACAGTGCCATGGTCTAAGTGACATGGTGTTCAGTCATAGGTTGCAAACAATTATCCCAGAGGTCTTTTCCAACCTAATTGGTTCTGTGATTCCGTGAAACAGACCAAATATAATTCCTCAGAAAAATTTAAGAAGCATGAAATACTATGAAACTTCTGATTCCTCTGCAATTTCTAGAAGCCATTGTAGAAACAAAAGTGAGCGTGAAAGGGACACTGTAAGCACCATCGGTCTGTAGCTGGTGCTCCAAAGCCAGTAGTCATGTATAGTTTTCAGAGTTGAACATACAAGAATTAGCTAAATTTTCAGTTTTATTTTTTGGATCCCTTTGAGTGGCACAATAGACTTGATAGTGTAAAGCAAATCTGAACATTCAAGATTCAGCATGGATTGGACCTAATTATCAAAATGATTTGGAATCCCTACAAGCTGGCCAACTTTAGAGTCCTAGGAACATGAAGTTCTAGACATCGCCCTCAGTGTGTGTTTAGTAGGGATGGTTTATCATTCAGCTAAAAATCCTGTTGAGTTCTCCATCTGACTCAGGAGGCAGACCTTGCGGCACCACATAATTCCATTGCAGTTTAATCAAGTCAAGCAAAACAAAAATATAAGAATATTTAGCAATAGTCTTTCAAAAGGAAAACCATTAGGAGACCTAAATACTGGGAAATCTCCTTGAAATTCAGACCATTAAGGATTGAAAGAATATTTAAAATCATTTCAATCAAATCTAGAGCTAGCATGTAGAGGATTTAGTACTAAAATACTAGATCACTGTATGGTGAGAAACAAAGCATCCAAAGGGTCTTTTCACAAGTCTGGAGTCTAAAATATCCCTCTCCAAAAATGAAAATTCTGGGTAAGAATGGAACTATTGGATATTTTTGCCATACCAACCAAGCTGTAGATGATGCAACGGGGAAAGAGGGGAAAAAAAAGAAAGATAAGATTTGGAACAATATGCTAGTCTGTGCTTAGCAGATAATAATGTCAGAAACACTTTTAAAAGAAATCTTCAGAAACTGAAGTTATTTTTGTTCTGTCCCTGTTTTAGAAAGCACCTAATTCTTTCAATTAATTGGTTTGAGTGACAGTTGTAAACTAATGAGCTGCAGATGTCCAACTCTATAAGCTGCAGTCAGGAAAACATGGTTTATTTATCAGTTCTTTACAAGGGAAAAGAAAACCCAAAAACTTTTTATCTCTTCTTTTTATTTGTGTTTAGCTCCTTTTAACTTTGCAAAAATCTTTAGCTCCATCTTCAGAGCAGTAATGCGTCTGCACCTTCAAAGCACAGGCATCGGAATCTGTTAAACAGATCACAGTGCACCGCAAAGTAGCACTGCACAAATGCTTTGAAATAAGATTGAAAACAAGAGAGAATTCAAACCAAATGCGAAGCAGAAAACTTTAAAGTACAACACCTCCCATGAATCAGTCCTGATTACGGAAGTTACTTGTGGTACGGTGGTTTGAGGAGCTCTTGTATGGCTTAAATATATTTTTTTAGTAAGTACTTGCCTGAACAAGAGTATGTTTTATTAACATGCACCTAAAAGATCACTGAAAAACTCTAACACTGGGTTAGGGGGAAGAAATAGGGAATGCAGTAAACAATGCTGATGTATTTAAACCAGTAAATGATTGGGCACTCTGCTGAGGGTCTTAAGCCTGCTGCTGGAAGTAGACATTCAGCTGATGGGAGTTGATAGCAGAGGCTGATCCTTAATATCCTCCCATGCTGGAAAATAGGAAAGCCATAATTTGACAGAGTTAATGGGCTGGTTGTCAGCTGCATGACAGCTGGATTTTAGAGTGGTAAGGCTAAGGAAGTGAGAGGACAACAGAATAAACTAATTCTCAACTGAAATAATGATTGCTTTAAATGTCAGCACTTTAAAGGCATTTCATGTCTTGGAAGTACCAGATATGCTTTTGGCAATGTTTTTCACCATCCCCATCCCATCAGTACAGCTTCTGTCTGAGATGAGGTAGGTCTATGACCTGTGCTGATGAGAACTTTCATCTCCCTGAATTGCCAGTAAATGTGAGCAAGTTTATTTGGTTTATTACTGTTTCAGTTACTCATATTGCAGTGTTTTCAGCACGCCCTTCATGCAAATAACTCTTGCAGCTCAGAAACTTCTTTGGTATCTAGTTTTACTCTAACCACATGGATGTTGAAGAACAGACTTACGTAAATCCCCACAGGCTTCATATAAGCACACACATTCAGCTGAATATGCTTCAAGTCCAACTTTAATAAAACAGACTTCTTCTTCTCAAAGTCAGCAAAGCATTGCATACTGTAATCAAAAAGCCACTGATATTAAGAACGTTCATGTTTGCATTGTTTTGCTGGGGTTTTTTTTTGTTTTTTTTTTTTAAGCTAATTAAAGCAAATTTAAGTTTTAATAATAGCTAGGAGAATAGTATCTAAGACAATTCAAATTAAGCTGGACACATTATGTTCAAGGCAAGTGTCCCAAAGAAACCCTTACTAATTGCCAATTGTCCTCCTTTCTGCAGAAGGTAACCATTTCAAACTTAGGAAGATGCTTGTTGCCCTGGAATTCTCTGGTAATCTCTCCATCTCTCCCCCAAAGTCAGGCTGTAAAAAGAAGCTTTAGCACTTAAGAACTTGCCCTTGCTCCCATTGATTCAGGCTTTTCCAAAGAATAGTTGGACTGGTTCAGTCAAACATTAAAATCTGCTAAAACCATAACAAGTTTCTGAGTTACCTAACATGCCTGTTGCTACTGATTCTTTTTTCCATGGGTCACAAACAGCCTATTCAGCTCAGCTGGTACTTCTTTACCTGTCAAAGGCAAGTCTGCCTAGCAATGGAAGGACAGATAAGGCAATTCAAGCTCTTTAATAACAAATAAATAGCTGAAATAGAAAATGAAGATACAATGTCAAAACAGAATGTGTCAAAATAGCAGCAGCTCTAATTCTTCAAATTTATCCTCTCTATTGATGCCAGATTGTGCCAGGTATTGTAGGGAACACAATAGCTCCTTCCTAAAAGTAAGCAGTACCCCAGCAATAAAAAAAGGCAGCAAACACATGTGTGGGAGTTCTGGTAAGCAAACTAGATGTTTCCTGAAAACATTCCAAGTAATCTTCTCTGCCAGTTATTCAGGGAATTGAAGGGTCTTAAGCAGAAGCTTCAAATAAACTTTTCACATCCCTAAGGAACAAAGTTTCAATGGGAAATACAGCTGCTCTCCCAATCTTACAATGCTATTTTGAAAAGCACAATCTCTTAGGAAAATACAAATTCATATGACAGGAGACCTGGCAATACCTGGAAGTTGTAAAATAGCTTTCAGACAATTCCCTGCCCTGAAACTGAAGTCAAACCATAGATTGTTCTGGCCAGCAGAGAGAACATTTCCCAGGAATTACCAATTCTTATCTCCTGCTAAGACCCTCCACACTGCACTCTAAGTTAAGGTGTGTGTAGAGTAATATTGGCTCTTCAAACATGCTTCGAAACCTGAAATTAAGCAATTACCATAGGTAAAATGAAGTAAAGAAAATGAGAGTGATTGAAACAGGGTCAGCTAGGGAAATTATTTACACTCTGTGTACATAGGTGTGATACTCTTAATATTAACTAGACTTTGTAGTTGGATTTATTTTCTAGTCTTGTGTAATGCTTTTTCTTACTAATTGTCAGTCATTGTTTCTACTTTGTGCTTATTTTTAAGAATATTTTTTCTGGAAAAATGTAGTTCTCTAGTTCCTAATCTGGTTTTAATTAATCTGAACTACCAATCTGATTGTTAGCATATTGATGTACAGCAAATGGGACATACAACTTAGAACTTGCAGGCTGATGTCTGGTGGGTATTAATGGAAGAACTTACAGATGTATGAGTTCTACGAGGATCTAGTCCATGCCCAGTGCATTGGAACCATCTGCTCATACTCTTCCAAGAGCTATTAGAATTTCTTGTCAGAAATATCATATGGATGGCTGAAATAAGACAGTTACATTATATAGCTGCATATATTAATTTTAACCTTTTCCTGACTAGTGGGAGAAATATTCAATAAATATTCTAGAGACGTGAGAATGCAAATAATAAGGCTCAAATTGCTAAGGAAAATGCTTGTCTAGGACAAACAGTGCTAAATACAGCATGCCAGGAGTCAGACTCAATGACCCTTCCACCTTAGGATACTCAATGATTCTGTGATTCTATGACTCTGCAGATTCAGGCTGAATCAGGCTAATTGAACCACTTATTTTTATCTTTTCTCCTAGATAACAAATTTAAATAGGGAGCCAAAATTTCTTTCCATATCCTGTGTTATGGGCCAGCCTGTGAGCTCTCTTCTACGGAGATGTTTTCATATGGCCTCAGATCTTCACCATTGCAATAGCCCACCTTCTCTAGCACCTCAGATGCATTGCACATAAGCAGTCACAAAAAAGAAAAATCAGTGACTCGCTGTCTGGCTGAATTTCACTGCATGTGAAAATTAGCTCCAAAATCTCTTATTCCACTGCCACAGACTATATTGATGATGCAGCTTGGTACAACAGCTTGATAACACAGTTTTGAAGAGTGTAGAAAATGCTTGTTAGCATTGGAAAATATCAAAATACAAATATTTGTATTCTTCACCCCCTTGATGTTCCAGGATAAAAGCAAAATAAAATATAACCTTACAGTGGGTTATTTCTGGTTTGTATCACAAGTTCATTTTTACTTGCCTATCAGACAGCATTTGCTCTCTGTCAGCTTGAATACTTTGAACAGGAAATTCACATCACTATCCTCCTCCATGGAACAGAGGAAACAAAAATCAAGAGATGTGAATCAGTCTCAGAAAATTGGATGTTGGAAATCACTCTAATAAACAGGAATGGAATAATGGGTTAGTAGAAGAGAGGTTCCCTATTTAGAAAGGTACGTTGCCTCTCATTAAAATCGTTTTAGAAAGCATGTCCTAATTCACTTGTTCAAGGTGACTATGACAATGTTCTGTGTTTAAATAATGCATCTACCTTATAATATATTGCCCATACTGCGCACAAGAGGGTGATATTATTTACTATGAGCATGTGAGAATAAACTGATTTTACACACACAGCTCTAATGTACATTTCCCTGAGTGGAGCTGTAAGCATTCCATGGATTAAATGGTAAAAATTAATAGGCACTAGAATGTGTGTAGTTTTACCTATGCAGCTCTTCTACATATCATAATGTATGTATAGAAGACTTTTGTCCCTTTTTTTTCCCCTTTTGTAAGGACATGAAAATAGGTGTTTTAACCATGATTGTCAGAACGAGCTTGTTCTACTAAGAAGCAGAATTTGCAGCATGTGCATAATCTCTCTTTACCCTACTGAATTTATCTTTAGAGATTTCACAAAATCTCAGCTTGCTTGCAAGTGTGGAAATCCTTTTGTTGTTTCATCTTGTTCTTACATTATACCATGCATATTTCTTTAGTCCAAAGCTCAGTGTTCATTGACTGTCATCATTCTTCTTGTGCCTAATAATGTTTACTAAGGTTTTAACAGCATTCCTGCACACTGTAACTGTAGCTAACAAATTAAAAACATGGCCATTTCAGTGCAAAACAACCAGTTTACATATCCTTGAGACACTGCTTGTGTCATAAAGTGCAAGTTAAGAAGGAAGAAACCACGCATGTTAATTGGAAATAAACAAAAATATACATTACTGGCATGCATTCTAATGCAGCAAAACATAGCACTTTAGCACTGCAATTAATAGGTTCACTTCATACAGAATATTTTAATGCTTTATAGTCTTGCTTTAGAGGTCTGCGTAAGTGATTCTGATTATCCCACATACTTCAGGATACTCCTGTGGTACCCAAGATTGACAGAATATGTATATGCCCCTTTCTTCCTCATTGCATCCAAGCTTCCTAGAGCATCACTGTTCTCTGCATCCGTGCAGGCAGTCTTCCAAGAAAAACAGAATATGTGGCTGGACATACCTGGCATCACCAGGAGTTGCCCAGTACCAAGCTTTCTTCGAAGTCTAGTAGAAAACCTTTTCAGAAGAGTCAGAGCTCTTTTCTGCAGAAATACAGAACAAATCCAGGAGGCAAAAAGTCATTTATGTGGCCAGAAATTGTTGTGTGTGAACCCAGAGGAGGCTGGAAGCGTGACAAACTGCTGCCACCTGCTGCTGGTTCATTTTCAGTCACTGAAGCTCCAGCAAACCAAATTCTCAGCAGCCAGCAGAAATTGCAGATCATCTCTTTCTTTAGGGGAAAAGGGAAAAAACAACCTGCTATATTTATCCCAAGAGTAGGAAAGCACTGATTAGACTGAGGGCACCAGTGCCAGTGCTGTGGTTGCTAGCATTCAGTACCTTGGCTTTTCTACCCTGCAATTGCCACTTTGTCAGAAACTTAAATGTGTGACCTTGAGAAAGCAAATTAAGATTTTTAACGCTATTTTCCAAACAGTAAAAGGGAAATAAAACACCCGAGGTTCTTTCAAGAGTTTCTAAAGGGGATGAATATATTCAAGTGGCTGTTTTGGAGTGTGCTTTTTATTAATATCTTTACATCTTAATTATTTTAGAAAGCTATTTTAAAAAAGCTCCCATTGTAATAAAATTTTCAAGCTTTTTTAATAAGTAAGAATTAATAACTATAAGGCAGTTAGTCTGCACCAATTGTATAAATAATAGGCAAAAAGGAGGACAGCCTGGATTAACAGGGCAAGGTTAAATAATATTTTTGGAAAAGTTTACATCCATGCATTGTATGTGGCTCTGTGCCAGTGAGGGCATGAAAAAATTGACAGGGTATATCTGGAGACCTGCTTTTTAAATATGTCAGCAGTCCCTGAATTTCAAATCAAACTCAGAACTCAACTTACCATGCTCCATGTTTACTAATAGATAGCAATTCATGAAGCCCCACAGTCTACTAGAGGTAATAAAATGAGTGTAACATGGGCTAGCCAGCTAGTTAAGAGCTCTGACTGTTTTTGCTACCTGTAGATATCACATACTTTTGAAGGAAATCCTACCCTGCTGGTGACACTGTAATGCAAACTATCCTGATATCCCTGCCAAGTGTAGAAGAGTGAGCCACAGAACTGGAGTTACCAGTGGGTGATTTTCTGTGACCAAGAGGAGAGGCCCCATGAGGGGCACTTTGATGGTCCTGGGTGAAGATGAAGAGAACTGGTTCCCAAGCTAGCAGCTCTCTCAGGGACAAGAGCAAAATCCTGGGGCTCCCAATGTTGGGGATGGCTTGCAGCCTGATCATAGAATTGTAGAATATAGAATCATAGAATCATTAGGGTTGAAAAATATTTTCTACCATCATAGAGTCAGACCATTAACCCAGCACCACTATATTCACCACCAAATCATATCCCCAGGTGTCACATCCACATGTATTTTGAACATTACTAGGAATGCTGACTCCACCACTTCCCTGAGCAGCCTGTTCCATTTCCTGACCACCATTTCAGAGAATAAATTTTTCCTAGTACCTAATGTAAACCTACTGTGGGGTAACTTGAGGCTGTTTGCCTCTTGTGTTGAGGTGCCCAAAACTGAACACATTCGTACTGGGTCTAGCTAGGATGAAGTTAATTCTCCCCACAGAAGTCCTCCCAGTGCTGTGCTTGGCATTGATAGCTATAAAGGTGCTCACAAGTGTTTTGGGTCCTGCTGAGCAGGGCTGGCACAGCATCAGTGATGTCTCTCAAACATTCTGCCCCTCCATCCATAGGCTGGGGGTGGGCAAGATCTAGGGAGGGGACACCACTAGGCCAGCTGGCCCAAACTGACCAAAGGGATATTCCATACCAAGTGACAACTGCTCAGATATAAAAGCTAAGAAAAAGGAGCAGAAAAGGGGAGCATGAGTTTTTTAATGTATGTATAGAATACGTTCATTTTGTGGAACAACTACTATGTGCCCTGAATCTCTGCTTCCCAGGAAGTGGCAGAACATCACTTGCTGTAGGGAGTTGGAGAATAAAACCTCTAGTTCCTTCCTTAGCTTGCACAAAGGCAACTTTTCATTTCTGCTTTAGGAAACTGCCTTATATAGACCAACAAGATTTTTACCATTGCTTTTTTTTGTCCTGTCTTGCTGAGGAGGGAAAGTGTTAGAGCAGCTTGGTCTCAGTCCATCAACCCAGCCTGTCCAGATGCCTACAGCAGATCAACACCTCCTTCCAGTTTGGTGTATTTTGTAAGTCTACTGAGGGTGCACTGGATACCCTTGTCCATATCATTGAAAAATTTATTAAACAGGACTGGACTCTGAAGAACATCACTTGTGAGCTGCCAAGACCTGGATTTAATTCCATTCACCGTCATTTTCTGCACTCCCCGCTCCAGACAGTATTTACCCAGGGAAAAGTGCATCCCTCCAAACCATGAGCACCTTGAACAATCAGGCTTTTATTTAGTTATGCTTCTGAAAGCTGCACATGATCACTGCAAGGTAAGTATTCTTCTGATCAAAATAAACATGAAGTATAATAACTTTATCTACACATTGTCCATACATTTTTAATCATTATTTCAAACCCAAATATTTCTAAGTTCAGGACCATTGGAAGATGCTCATATACATGTCTATTATACACAAAACAAGCTGCAGATACAAGATATTTTATGACTGCTTATGTGTGTGATCTCTCTATTGGTTTGGGCAAATGAGCAAGTTTGGACCATGCAGTAAGGACTCAGTTGCATTGAAGGAAGCACCCTGGGGATAAAATGTCCACAGTTGCATTGAAGAAAGCACCCTGGGGATAAACTGTCCACTGCCAATGTGCAACTTCAGGGAGTTTCTTATTTCCCATCTCTATATAAAAAAACAAGTCCTGCACCTCTGTTGCTCCTTTCATTACTTGAATTCTCAGATACTCAGATACAAAATTGTATTTGAATGGTGATATTTCTCCCGTGTGTTTTTTGTTTCACCATAATCAAAAGAAATACATGGAGGTTGTTCTGTGATAAGATTATCTTGGATCCTCTTGACTTTTCAGATCAAAAATAACTCCAGGAAATCTCAGGGACATTCATGATGTAGCATCAAACTGTGACACTGTTCAAGGATGAGTTATACATTTCTCAGCATGAAAAATTCTACTGTAAATTATTTATTCTTACTTCCTTAAAAAAGAAAAAAACATAACATATGCTTCTTCCTTCTGCTGTGAAAGAAGTGTAATTCATCCTCTATGTACCAACAAGTGACAGCAGTGCATCTTTACTGTCAGTCAGGAAATTTTCCATTAGTCAGCTCAGTATAACAAGCTAGAAATTTTATCTTTATTTGAAGAATGGCTGGGTTATGAAGAGATTCTTGATGACAGTTTTAATAAGGGTTTTTGTTATCTCTCATTTTTGTCCTGACTGTAAAACAAAAACCTGATTCAAGATCTCATTAATGCAGAGATTTTTAAATTAAGACAAGGTTGTTAATTTTCAATGTTTGAATGCACACCAAAGTATTTTTGTTTTCAACTTGGAGCACAAAAAATAGAAGAGAGAGGTTCCTTCTCTTTGCTGGAGTAAGGCATTGCCACTCTCTGCTGTCAGCCACCTTCCTTACCTTGAATACCTTAATTTTTCAGTACTTGTGTTTATGCAAGAAAGAGACAAGCCTGCATCATTTTGCACATAAATCCCTCTGAGTACCAAATAAATACTCAAGATTTTGTGGTCAATCTGTGAAATGTGTTAAGGCCTGTTCATGTGATACTTTTGTCTCAGCTGAATATTAAAAATCACCAGAAATTCTGAGAAAATATCATCCTTTGAGATTTTCACAGAAACTGGTCATTGCATGCCCAAATGACTTGTAGAGCAGTCAGCTAAGCCAATGAGATATCTCTAGTTTCTAGTTTGTAATCCTATTATGATAAAGTTAGAGTAGTTAACATCCTCAACCTGTAGGTCCACAGCAGAACATACTTGCCTGCTCCCTTTAGAGCTGGAAATGGTACTTTCCAGAATGGAGATAGAAACATACCAGTTGTTGGAAACTTTTGCTCAGTCTCATTTCTTATTTTTCCTTTCTTCTTTCCGCTAATCTTACTGAAAATGTTTTGAGACAGATTTTTTTCATTTCTGTTCCCATTACAAAGTTATGTAATGATCCCAGTTCATGAGAGGAGCAGCAGACCAGGATGCAGTATTGACATTAGACTGGGCTGCTACAGGAAAGGTGAAGATGTCTGGGCAGCTGCAGATGGGTAGATAAACTGGAATAAATCAGATATCACCTATTTTGGTTCAAGTCTTATAACAATGTGTTACCACACAGTCACTGAGGTTGAATGGCACATCTGGAAATGGTCTAGTCATCCCCTTTGGATGTCCACTTGGGTTTTGAACATCCTAAAGGATGGAAGACAGGTTCTTTCAGAGTTAAACACCCACACAGTAGGGTGTTACAGTTTTTCCTTATGCTTAAGTTGAAATTTTCATAATTGATTTTGTGCTTATTGTTTCTTTTGTCCTGTCACCGATTCTGTCCAGTTTCATCCTTTTTTACCACTCTCCACATCAGGTTCCAGCTGACTCTGCCTTTTCTCATACAGCTTATTTACAGTGCCTTAATCATCTTTCTGACCCTTTTCCAACTTTCTCCAGTACATCCATGTCTTTCTTGCACTAGATCCAGACTCCAGATGTTTCTCACTGGTGCTGTTTAGAAGGGGAGACTCACCTCTCTTGACCTACTGGCAACAATTTTCCTGTCACAAGCCAGGGTACTATTAACACCCTTTATACCAAGGGAGAATTGCTTGCTCGTGTTTAACTTCATGTCTACCAGGACACTCAGGTCCTCTCCTGCCAAGCTCATTTTCAGTGACTCTGTAGAAGTCTATACTGTTGCATGAGGCCATTCCCTCAGGAACAGGACTGGGCATTTTCTTTCGTTGTCCCTCTGAGTGGCAATATAAATGTGTAGTGCATCAGTCACTGCACCAAAGTTTCACATCATCTGCAAACCTACCAATGCTGCCTTCAGATACATTATTAAGGTAGTTAAAGACGTTGTTAAATAATATTGGTCCCAGCATCAGCACTCAGGGTACACCACTACAGAGGAACCTCCAGCTGCATAACAGTCCTCAGAGTTTGGCAGGTCAAGCAGTTCTCAGTCCATCTGGTGGTCCACTCATCTAGCCTGTTTGTCTCAGCTTGTCCATGAGGAACCTTTAAGAGACAGTGTCTTTAAAAATTTGAGATAGATGACATCCAATTGTTAAATAATTGTTTCAGTGTACTAATTCTGAAATACAAAAAGATACACGATACCAAAGGGGAAAACAAAATATCTTGAACTGAGATGCATGCCCTTCTTAGATTTGTTCACTCCAACACAGAATATGTATTGGGATAGTCCAGCTAGCTTTACTGGTATGCAAGAAATTTGCCTGATTAAAACAGATGAAAAATATTGCTCACACAATTGAAAGTAAGAGCTGTCAAGGTCATGGTGCTGATTATGGAATGCTTTTCAATGACTCTCTCCTGTTATGTTTCAGCTCCCTTTCTTTTTAACTAAGTAATGACAGTAAAATAATAACTTTCTTAAGCTCTCATTGAGCACTTTAGTCAGCAGATATCCATAGAGTTTGCAAGCAAACACTTCTCTATTGTAGCAAACACAGTAAGGTAGATCCCATAATTATGTTTAATTTCACGGCACATATGTAGAGTTTTGTAGGTAGTCATGCAGATAAGGATTTTATTTGTTTCTTTCAAAACATTGGCAGATTTTCTTTGCGTTCCTACTAGTTACATATTTTAACTTGAAATTACTTTACATAGGACTTTGGAAATAATAGCTAAGATTTTCAAATAACTCTTAGAAAAACAAATCATGTTGTGATGCATCATTTCAAACACAAAGAGACTTTCTTGTTTGCATTGTGGCTTCTTGTACAGCAGGGTAAAGTTCCAGAACTGGAGATCCTGAACATCCTTTTGATGCAACAAATAAATAATAGTGCCTGATCCAAAACCAATTAAAAGCAACTCAGCAACTCATGCTTAAGCACAGATGATAAATTGGGAAGAGATCCTAACATATTGCGAGATATCTAGCTGTTAGAAGTTGATAAATACATTTCTTCATAGCCAGGCATTTCATGGCTTATAGGTTCACTTCAAGCTCTTTTAAAATGTTGACAAGGGACCTCTCAAAAAGCAAATAACAAGGGACCTCTCAAAAAGCAAATAACTTCTCCCAGGGAAGTCTTTGGCAAGTTGACAACAGCAGCTTGATATTTTGCAGCCTACTCTGAGGACTGTAAAACTACTGAAAATGTTTAAAGCTGTACATCTTCCCCTGATGCAGGAAGACATCCACAGTGGAACTGTGTAAAGCAGGATAATGTTGATTTATTAGAACACTAAAAATACTAAAAAGATGATGATTTTTTCTTACAGCTAAAGACTTCTTAAGAAGAGATTTAAGCCACACAAGTAATTTGAATTTTTACACACATAGGAAGAACCCCATCAGAACCAGGATATTGCAATACAAGGATGTGCATACATAAGAGCAAATCTGAAAAGTGGTTCAATTTAGGGGGAAATAGTAGAACCTAAGGTCATATTCACCTTCTTCTTTGAAGAGTCCTAAAAGCAGAAGTAAAAAATGAGAGAGAAATGTCAGAGCTCCTCACTTACCCAGACAATCCCTTCTTTAGTAAAAAAAAAAAAAAAAAAAAAAAAAAAAAAAAAAAAAAAGACACTGAGAATGTACCCAGAGAAATAAATAAGGTTGTGGATGATGGTGTCTGGTGTTTCCATGTTAGGGAATAGGCAACTGGCATACAGAACAGAACAGTAGAACACTTGGACAAGGATCCTACTAACAAGATTTGGGTTTTGTTTATGATAGATGGTCTAAGGGCTGATAAACCCAGGAATGTGTAGCCATCTAGCAGAGATAGCTAAGTATTCCTGGTCTAACAGCAGCAGAAAGAAGAGGCTTTCTGGAGATAGGAAGAAAGAAAATAAGAGAAGAAGGGCTCTGAAAAACTCTCTAGTTTGTCTGACATCTGGAAAAGCATCTATAGCCCCAGTGAAGAGAATATTTAGAAATAAGTGCAAAGAGGTTAGAAAATCAGAAGCCTAAGTGTCAGCACTGAGTTTTGTGATGCCTACATATGACTGCTTGGGAATGGTGTCAACTAAGTCCTACAATGAGATATATAATTAGCAGATTACAATTTTTTTATTCACTGAGTTTGCTGGCTGAAAAGCACTACAAGCAAAAGATGACCTGCAGTTTACCTGAACATGGACTTCTATGTTTTCTTCAGATAAAAATTGAGTCAATTCAACAGCTTTACAATAGGACTCAAAGGAGCAACCAAGCTCTCTTCAGGCAGGTGATAAAGAGACACAATTATTGGGATAGATAACTGGGCAGGAAAATTCCTTATAACCCTTCAGTGGCAACTCTTTTCTCAAGAGATTCACTATGGAAGAATATCCATCCTGTTATTCTAGAAATAGGTATTTACTAACCCATCCTGTTATTCAGAAAAGTCAAGTAGGGACTGAGACACTAGCTTATCCTTCTCATTTAGGAAGCAAGATAAAGACTAATTGAACCTATCTCAGAAAGTCTAACTAATTTTCTGGGTTTGGCTCTCTTTGTAGAGGGAAGAAGTCCCCTAAAGCAAGAAAGAAATAAAGCAAAATTGTCTGTTTGGGTTCACACTGGAAATGTGAGTGCTACACAGGCAAAATTCCCCAGACATAGACCAGAAAACATGGTTTGTTTGGTTTTTTCCTACCTATATGAAGGAAGTAGGTTTTTATGCCTCAGTGCTTTGTTGTGGGTTGTTATGCTCCTGAGCTGTACTACAGGCACAGCTGCTGCCAGTAAACAGCCTGAGCCTCAGTCTCACAGCTAGATGAGTATCATTAAACTCTTACCTTTCACACAGTTTGCAAACTCCTTGTGTTTCATGTTCATGAAAATAACAGGTATTTGTCGGTACCTGACTCTTTTAAAGGCTATTTGAATTAAAAAAATATGCGCAGTCTAATTTACAAAGAGGACTTAAATGCACAAATATGCTTTCAGTAAAAAAAAACTACATCTGAAAATTAGTTCTATTAGATATATAAAAGATTATTAAGGTTTGCATTTGGCAGCAATAATGCATGGTGGGGTGTGAACTTTAATGGCTTTGAAAGCATTCAGGCCTCCGATGCACTGATGAGTAGAATGCTGCAAGTTTGCTTGCACTGAAGAAGAGAATCTAACTCATAGTTCTGCTTTAACCCCAGGCAGCAGCCAAGTCCCACACAGCCATTGGCTCCCTCCTCCGCCAGCAGGGTCAGGGAAACAATCAGAAGCATAAAAGATAAAAAACTCTTGTGGAGTTAAAGACAGTTTAATAGGGAGAGCAGAAGCCAAGCATGCAAGCATATGAAAACAAGGAATGAATTCACTACCTCCTGTGGGCAGGCAGATGTTCAGCCATCTCCAGGAGAGCAGGGCCCCATGGTGCATAATGGTTACTTGGGAGCACAAACACCATCACTCTGAGCAACCTTCTACCTCCTCCTTCCCCCCACTTTATGTACTGACCATGATGTCATATGGTCTTAAATACCCCTTTGGTCAGCTGGGGCCACAGGCTATGTCTCCCCCCAAACCCCCACGCACCCCCAACTTTCTTGCCATCAAGGCCATACAAAAAAGCCTTGGCTTTGAGCAAGCCGTGCTCAGCAGTAACAAAAATATCTCTGTATTATCAACCCTGTGCTCAGCACAAATGCCAAACACAGCCCCATACCAGCCATTGTGAAGGCAATCAACGCTACCCCAGCCCAAACAAGCACACTTATTAGCACCACAGACACATGCACTGTGACTGCTTGCAGTGATAACACTATTTCCACTGCAGTGACCCTTTCAAGAAGTGTAGGCTTAACATCTCATCTGCTGGTCCCTAAAATGTTAAGGCCTTGTTGTAAAATATGTCCTAGAGAAAATCCATCAATATTGTTTTTCCTGAAAATATCACCTTGCCTGGAACTAGTAGCCACTTCAAACTCATCAGCAGAGATTCTGTGAGAGTCTGGCTGTGTCAGCACATGGCCCCAGGGCCCTCAGTAGCACAAGTCAGGGCAGGGAGCAATCCAGAAGAATGACTTGGAATCACAAGAGTAGCTAACACTGTCTATGTGGTATGGTCCTGTCTGGCTGCAAGACTGTCAGGGGTCATTGACACAAATTCTGCGGGCTCTGACTTCCTTTCATAGACAAGACCAGATGAGAAACAGCTCACATTAGAGTCTCTGCATATAATAGAAAACGAGCAATACAAGTCTATCAGCTTATCTCATTTATAGTGAATCTAGAAGAGGGACTTTTTCAGTTTCCTAACTAAGCAAGGGAGAAGCTGAATGATATGTAACATTGTTTACTGTAGAAAAAAGTATTATTTAATCATCAGTCATGCAGTTTGCAAAAACAAATAATTGATCTGTTGCAGTCAATCCCTGCTTCTTTGAGGCCTAGCCCATATTACTGCAGTGGAAAGTTGAAAAAATTAAGCTATTCAGCTGACAACATTTAGTTTGGCCATGTCATCTCCAAAAAAATCTCTCTGGTACTCAAAGGAGAGACAAACACTTTGCCTAGCGACAAGAGAGTACCAAAATCTGTTTTCTTCACTGAATTGCCCCTGGGAGACACCCATTTTAAGTCTAGTTGCTCAAATTTTGTAGACTTGGTCATTGAATCACAGAATCATTAGAGTTGGAAAAATCCACAAGATGATCAAGTCTGCCCTTCGACCAAATACCATCATGGCCACTAGACCATACCTCAGAGGGTCACAACTATTCTTTTACTTAATTTAATTCACTTCCATGGATGAACATTCACTTCCACGGATGGTGAATCCACCCTATCCCTGGGAACCCATTCCAATCCTCATCCTCTCTTTCAGCAATGAAATTTATTTCACTCTGGTCCAATTTGACTCCCTTGTCCTATAGCTAGTTGTCTGGGAAAATAGGCTGACCCTTTATGATGTCTTATTTCTTTATATTAAATTAAACTTAGAATTGGACATCATCTGAATGACTACCCCCTGGTATGTTTGTCATCTGTTTTAGATTAACTCCCTTCCAAAAGAATGAGATCAATGATGTACGCTGAGTTAGGGCCTGATGATAGAATCCTGACCATCAATTCCAAGTTCTCAAAAAGTTGGGAGAATGGACTTCCATGATGGCAGTCTAAGCAAGGAAGTCTCTTCAGCGGTCCCCAGCTGCCAGAATGCCACTCACCAAAAGAACACAGTGGACATGCTGAAATTGTATTCTCTAAACCAGCAGATACTCACTTCAAATCTGAGTGTATTCTACTGTCAATCACACTATTTAAAAATATATATATTTTTTTTTAAATCATAGTGCTGCTCACTCACCTTTACTGCAAGGTCATTTCCTATAAATTGTTAAATATTTTAAGAATTCTACATTTTACATTGAGCAAAAATGTCATGTTTACCATTTGTTTTGTGTGGAACACAGAAATACTGCTTGATTCAAAGCCTTACCTGCATTTAAACTAATGAATCACACATGTCAAGGCTTTGCTAAATTTCTTCAGGGGCTGACTAGGAGGTTTTCTGTGCTGCACATATTCTGGACCATGAGTAGAAATAGCTAGGGACCAATGAGAACTACTAAGCTTGAAGACTGCAGACAGAGGGTAAGTCAGCACAGAATTACTTCTTCTTTTGTGTAGGGTTTGAAATAGTCTGCTCTATCCCCAGTGCCTCTAGTCCCTGGCTATACATGTAGCCTGTGTGCAGGACTGAAGCTAACAGAGCATTTAAGCATGCTGTCAGAGAAGGTTGAGATTGCACATAATTCACAGCTGATGACAGCATAAAACAGAAGTTACTTGCAGATTCAGCATGCAATGCTGACAGTCTGAGCCAAGAGGGTCAGAGAGGGGATTACTTTAATCAGACTCAAGTTATTCACCTTTTCTCCTTTGCTGTTACTAAGCGGTGAAGTGGGTAGTCAGGTACATTTCAAGGAATAGAAATGAGTCAGCAGTTCCATGTTAGGACTGCTTTCAAAAGAATCTTCTTTCTTACTAGCATTATCATTCTCCCAGAGCTTTCTGTGGGATGTTATTACCCTTTTTTTTTAAATACTCCAGAATCATCTAAGAGAAACTAATGGCTGTTTGCTCTGTCACAGATAAGGTGAATGGAGGAAAGTATCCCACACTAAGAGGCTGTTCTGTTGTACAGCTGCTAATAGAAGAAAACAAAGTTCCCCTCCAAACAATAAAAAATCAAGATGGAAAATATCCCAGCAGTACTACGTTTATGTCCTCTGCTCTATCCAGATTTTCAAACTAATCTCAGCAAGTCACTGAGCCTAGATACCTTAAAGTGTCCATAGCTCTCCAATTCCGACAACTTTCATCAGGAATAGTCTTTCCCTGCTTTGAAGTTCTGGGATTTAGCCTCTCTATATCTCACATTTTCATTTATGAAATGGAATAAAGAGAATTGAGTAGCCTTCTTTTCCCAGAATGGCATAATGAGGCAGAACAGTGCAGAGCTTGTTAGCTGCTCCACTGCAGCAGAGAAAACTTCCTGGCCTCAATCCCGTCGCTGCCTAATCTACCCTTCCACCAAAACATTTAAAGAACATGTCCAACTGCTTTTCTAAATCATAGCCTCTGGAACAAATCAGGAGGAGCAGCTGTCATTACCTTCTTCAGACCCCTGATAAAAGGAGGCAATACTGAGATGAAGTGACTCAAATGAAGAGATAAGTTATCAATACCACACAGTCCAGACTCCTCCTGTCTGGAATTAATACTCATGGCAATCATTCAAAAGCAGAGAAGCTGGAGGTTGAAGCAGTGGAGGGAAAAGAGGAGAGAGTATATTCCTATCTTTGAGATCATGGAGCACAGCAACACAGAAGATGCAGAAGCTTAATTTGCACATAAAAAATAATAATGTGTCTGCAAGTAAACTGTATATTAATCAACACTGTGCTGCTCTGTAGAAGAACTTTGTGGCTGTAGTCACTGAGGTTTTTTCCTACATTTGACAATGATATACAACTACTGGGTAAAACCCTTAAGTACTGTTTTCTAAATCTATATTTATATTGGAACAGATAATTTATCTTTTTGACAATATTAATCACCCAAAATATAATCTGCAAATTAAAAATTGTACAATATTGTTACCCAGAAATACTCCATCCAGCTGAGACCATTTGTTTTCTGTGTTGCTTTCCTACTAGAAAGAAGTTATTATTTGATTCACTTAACTATATCTGTATTAATTATGTCATAATCTTGCTGTAGTTTTCTCAGGCTTCTGTAAATTAAATGAAAAAGTTGACTCCTTGAGAACCTCTTCAGACTCTCTGTTTTGAAGATTAATATCTATTGCAAAGTGTTAGAATATGCAGATATTTTAAAGTCTAAAAGTCTCTACTAAGCTAGACAAAACAATCTAATATAAAGGATGTAGCTTAAAACTCCTGAGTAGCTCTGCTAATTTACATTATCTTAGGCCACTTGCACACCAAGGGTCTAGTATAAACTGTTTCAATAATGCATCATAGATTTTGCTGGTTTTTTGCACAGATTCTGCCACCAAAGAAAATATTCTGTAGCTAGATCTAAGAAATGACCACCTGTTGCCCTAGAGCAATCAGCCACCACTGGTTCCTTCCTAGGTATCTGTAGTTCTACTGCATCAAAACCCATGAAAATATCAATGGGAAAGGAAAATAATTACTTAAATTTTCAAGTTCCTAGCTTATCTTCAGAATCACCTGGTATAAACCTTGAAAGACTTTCATTTAAGCCTTTAAAAAATTTAAAAGACAAGAGACAAAAAGAAAACACACCACCTAAAAACTCCACTGTATTAACATTCTTCAAATCAGTTAGAATTTTATATCTAGCTGCATTGTAGAATTTGAAGACTTTGTAAACCTAAGTGCAAATTAGATTACTGAGAAAAAGTATGATTCATTGTAATCCTCAGGCCTATTGAACTAGATAAATCCTGATTATATTAAATTATTGTCTTCTTTTTTCATTTTAATGGTAATTTTTGGCTGACAGATATCAAAGCCCACTGAAAATTTTGCAAAATATGATTTATCTCTAGCTAGTATTATGTTTTGCCTGTAGGCTAGAAATTGTTATCAAGTGCCATGTAAGGTGACACATTCTATTTTTCAGTACTTTTAAAGTACCAGCCTCCTTTTTCAGATAATTTACTATCAATATGGTCATATTTGCTCTCTAGCATAAGGACTGGGTTAGGACTCGAAAATATTTTTCACTAAGTCAGTTCCTTTTAATTTTTAACTCATTAGGATCATCACTTGAAGTGCTGCTGTAGAATAAAATAGCATCTCTGCTTTTAAGATCCAGTTCAAACATCAAGTAGGAAGCAAATCAATAGAAGGCAGGTTTCATTTTTTTTTTTACTGAGAAAATGAGGTGTTGCTTTTCAGATATATTTACATATATCACATATGTTCACACATATATGTAAATATGCAAGTATATAGATCACAAATATATATATAAATAAATTACATCTACATAACATATAGATATATTTACATAGTCAGCTCCATCTGAAGCTTTTTCAAAGTTCAGTAACTGATTTTAAAAGATATTTTGATTTTGTTCGTGGTGTTTTGTCAACAACTGACAAATGCATGAAGGTCTAAATAGACCAATAGTTAAGTTCTTAGCAGGCCATGAAACATGAAGTTGCTAACACCTTTCCATAACTACTCTTGTGCATTTTTGACAGAGCCTACTGAATGGGACATGAAGGCCCCCTACCCACTAATCCCAATGTAATATTTTCACAGCATTCTCTACAGACAAGAAATTAGGCTCAGTAGTCTCTCTGAAATTCACAGGATGTGTTTCAAAAACTGAAAGCGTATCTCAACCAGATAGCTGAGAAACAATTTGAAAGCTACCTGTAGCTGTTAACTTTCCCCCCTTTTTAAATAACTTTTTTAATTTTGTACAATAAGCAAATAGTAAATGTCTCAAAGAAAAATTTCATTAATTACCTACATTAGGCTTAATTAAATTAGTAATCATTTTACTCCATTTTTTCTGCCTCCTTTGGTTCGTCTTTGTCCAACATAACTTCCATCTTTTTCTCACTGTACCCCTTTGGTCTGTACTCAAGAATTTTATTTTGATGTGTGATTCAAGTATACCAAATCATTGTTTTATTGTATTTGCTCTGATGAGAGACTATCGTTTTACTCACATGACTATTTCTGCAAATCAGCAGTTCTCAAAATTTAAGACCTTATGAGATCTGAAGTAGTTTATGTGTATTTCATTTTATAAAGTACAGTCATGAACTCTTTTTGTTACACTGGGGTAATTTTTAGCATGAATGAGTGAGACAATTGGGTTTTGAATGCAAGTTGATCAAAAGACTTCCAATAAAAATCTCCCATTAAATTCAATATCAGTTTTACATAGAGACATCATAATTACATAGAACACCAGACAATCTAAACAGCATTATAAAATATGACTTTATATTTTTTCCTAAGATGTTAAAGAATTCTTACTTAACTTGTACCAACAGAAAAAGAAATCTAACCAGTGTGATAAAAAACAGTACCCACGCATGTATTTGTAGCTGTCTTCTGTCAATATTTATAAGTGAGAAAGACAGATTTTTGCAAATATACGTGTATATGTACACATGTAAAAATAAGATGTCTGGTGCACTGTGTTTCATTGCACAACTCAGCTGAATTGCAGTAAAGAAAATTTCCTCTTTGCAACTACCTATCAGTGTGAAAAGCTTTTAGTTACCCTTGTAGTTACAGAAGATAATAGTAGAAGAGGTTCTTCTTGAATGCTCCAGAGACATGTGTCCATAATTCAATATGATCACAGAACTGGGAAATTATTTTGTAGGAAAGATTCATATAGAGGCAATCTGTGGTAAATGTAGTCAGAACTGCCTTAAGCATGAAATGCCAGGAAATGTCAGGAAAAACAGATAGAATAAGCACTTGTGCACTCCAACATCTAATGTCTGTATTTTCAGAAAACTGTGTTTCATTTGGTTTGTTATTGTCAGAGTATTTTCAGTATGGCGTTAATAATAACTGTCATAAGAAGGTGTCCCAAAATCAATTTTGCAGAATCTTTCAAAATCAGTACTCATGGGAAAGAATTTTCTTTTTCTCCAAGATTTTAATATAGAGAATAACAGCAAAGCACAGAAAAAGAAAATCAGACTGCAGCTACCAGTGGGCAGCTCATCATAGCTTTGTGAAAGAAAGGTATAGACCTGCATTGGCCCCTGTGGATATAAAGGGGAGTAAAGGTCCACTAAAATACAGCTGTATGGAATAAAATTTTAGCAACAGTCCTTACTCCCTACGGGCTCTATGTAGGGTAGGGAATAAGATACTTCGGGGGGATAAAAAAGATTGTATGAAATCGTCAGTTCTTCCTGTAAATCAAGAGCCAAAGAGAATGAGTAAACATATATTCTCTGGTCTGATGTTCAGATGGATTTCAAAGACAATAGACCTTAAAGCTTCAATAGACCTTAAAGCTTCTTACAATAGAGGTTTTAAAGCTTGAATAAATATGATAAGGTAGCCCCATCTGAGGGCAGGAATATCTCAAATAATATGAGATAAATACAATGATTATTTGGATTCTGAGAAGCTCGTGTTGCTTATTCGGACACTTGGGCACTCATCCACAGACTGTTCAACCACCTAACATAAAGAAATTAGGCTCCTAAGTATCTTTGATGCTGTACACACACAGCAGGTATTAATAAATGCCATGGCATGTTAATAAATGCAGTGTCACTCTGCTTACAAGGAGTGGCTCCTGTTTAAATTAAATGGGATGTGCTTGATCAGAGGAGAGTAAATGAAAGAGCAAGGGTAGGGCACATTAAAATGAGTTAGAGAGATGAGAAGGGGACATGAATCTGAGATAACCATATCTCCTTGGTTACATGGAATGTGGATCAGAGAGAAGAACAGCCAATTAGATAGATTTGTTTTGATTTTAATAATGTGCAAATTTACTCTTTCATGTGAAGAATCTGACCTGTGTAGGGTGTGTAAGAAATTGTTATTTGCTAATTGTATATTGTTAACAGTTTTAGGAAGTTGTACCTAAGATAAATAAATAATTTGTGAATTTGGATATAGTAAAGCAGGCGACTAGGTTTTCCTGAGCTTTAAATTAGTAAAACTTGCTTTTGAATTCCCAGCTCCCAGCAAAAGCTTTTAGCCTAACTGTTAAGAAAAGTCTGGAGAAAAAGGCAGGTATTTGCTCTCAGTTGAATTCCACTTTGAATTATAGATTTTTTTGTGCCAGCTGATTAAATTGGACTGATTTCCACTGCTGGGGTCTGCAGAATACTATCAATTTACCTTTCCAATGAAACATTATTTTTCTTTATTGTACTGAATTAAACATGCTGTAGATATGTCAAAATAATCAGTGTAATCAGCAGATGGTAGAAATGTAGTCCAGGCTTTTCTTTTGCACTGGTCATCTGGAGACCAAGTAACACCTCTGACAAGTTATATACATTTACACTGTGAAGGAAGCATTTCATCTAATATATTTGATTTTGTGGATGCTACTTAAAAACTGTACATTTTGGCAGGTTCATTTTTCTTTTAACCTTTCTTCTGTTGGCACTATCTTACAACAACAAATTTTATCAAGGTGTCAGTTCATAGTAGATCTGCTTTTTACCCTTGTAAATATTTCAGTCATCAAAATTCCACTTCAATTCCAAGCTCTTCCATTCACACATTTGATAGAACATAATTTGAAATCTGATTGGACAAAGTGAGGACAAAACCTCTTTATTCCAATTGTTTCAAGTCAAAAGCCTAAATTATGGGACACACCACAATACTGGGGAAATCCCTCCCTCTACTGAAAAGCTCTTGAAATCCAGGACTGGTTTCAGCAACAAAGCTGAGCAGGTAATAAGACATCATGGGACATATCTAACACAAATGGAAAGATGTCAGGCTCCTCTACCTCCTAGTAAATCCTTTGCTCTTTCAATTGTCATTTCTCATGAGAGTCGTTTTTCCAGTATGCTGAGTTGACAAGTGGGGCAAGAGGTCAGAGATACACTCTGTGACGTTTTGCTGATGCCATCTTATATTTCAAATATTAAAAAAAAAAAAAAATGTTCAAGGTGATAGTCAGTGAAGTATCTTAACCCTCCAGGCTAAGGAGAGAAATCTTTAACCCACTCTGTTCTAAAAGACTGTCCTTTGCTACTTTTCTTTCTGTGTAATGCTAACCAAGATTTTAAAATATTTTAAATTTATTTGGCATTTTAATACCTAATATTTTAAATAAATTGTAGAATAACATAGGTAATATTTACATAGAGATTTGATAAAAAGTAACTCAAATTGGCATTAAAAATGTGTTGAAAGGCATACCATAAAACGTTTCTCAATGCTGAAAACTGAGTCAGGAAAGCATGACACAAAACACAAGATATCCAGAACTGTCACATTTTGTTATATCTCAGTATATGGTCTGGCCACACACTGAGGAGCAAGGATGTATAACACTGGTAGGCAAGTACAGCTCCTGGGCAGAAAGATAGGGAAGCAATTTTTCTTAGGTGATAGGAGAACACAAATGTCAGTCATGTAGACAGAGACCCATTTGCCAAATCCACAAGACGCAACAGATCTGCACTCATCTCTTTGTCACTGCTTTACAATTGTGGGATTTTTCAGTTGCAGTATCTGTGTGTGATTTGAGAATGTGCGTTTTTTAAAGCACAGCTGAAGGTCAATCTCCACAAATCCATTATCACATCAAAATGACTGATTGCAGTCAGGCTGGCCTGATTCAAGAGTCAGCAATGAGCTGCATTTATCATGACAAGGTGTGTGTGTAAGATGTGAGGCAAATAACGTGGAATGTAAATTCAGAAGTGTGTATGGGCTTCAAACTGTGACAAACATTTTTTTTGCTAATTGAGAAAATAAACTTACCTCTTTACAGGCTAATGATTTGATAATTCAATCAATCATGGAGATGTTCAAAAGGGCCCTCAGTACTTGCAGAAAGAGATAATATATGATAGCCAGAAAACGGGAATATCCGATTACTTTCTGCGTATCTTGAGGAGCAAGCCCTCTTAAGAAAAGGGAGAGACCTACCGGTTCAGATCTTAACTCAACTAGATGTAATATCACTCCTCTGTGTGTTCCATCTAAGAATTTTGCAACCATAATATCCATGTTTGGCATTTTTATTGTCTACTTACCTTAATCCAACTTGTACTGCAATGATTTCAAGGTCCCAGCAACATGATGGTGTCCATTCTGGCAGGTCAGTGATCCTTGTATCAGGACACTTGACAGGATGGCAGTGATGTAGAGGACTCCCAACACATCCAACAGGCAGCTCCTCCATGTACCTGCTAGATCAGGGATATAGTAAACATGGAGTTTTATGTGGTAGAAGTGACCTGTAGCACCTCTGGAGTCAGCCTGGAATTCACAATAGGACAGTAGTCCAAGTGTCCTTGAATCCCAGCTACCCGAATGAGCTCATTTCACTGGGAAAGAGTATGAAGCAGCTGCTTTTAAATTAGAGAAGTAGAAGGTTTTTAAAAGTGATAATAATTCTAACTACTACCATTTTAGAGTTAGATGTCCTTTCAGAAAGTGTTTTAAGATTATGCTGGACAATTTCTCCTTGAACTCCTTTCAGATTAATATTAATGCAGCTACTTTAAAACAATACACCCCTTATTACCCATCACTTATGAAAGTTCAAAATATAGAGATACATCTTCAGCAATTGCCTATAAGCAAATGGATTAAGACAGAAATTGATAGGTAAGGATTGTGCTGCACACAAAGGGGCTGAAATATCAGTTAAGAACTGTTCTGACATGCAGCATAATCTCACACTTGCTCCCTTTACTGCAGAAAAGCATGAGATGTAAGAAACCCTTGAGACCCATCCACACTCTTGAGTACAGATTGAAATTGGGGGTTTTTATTTCCTTGTTTTGAACTTCCCATCATCTTAGTTGCTCCACACTCAACAACTTCAGAGATGATAAACTAGTAATTGTCACAGAAAAAAAAGGCATGCAACAGACAACCTGTGTGCTTACATCACAAACCTGACTCTCATCAATTAATAATTATATATGTATACATATATATGTATGCATTGAATGTGTATGTGAGAGAGAGAGTATTAAAATTATGTATGTATAAACTATGGTTTTACCATACTTTAAAATAAAATCCCTTTAAAATACATGACATAATATAATATAGAAGTATGCATATATATATGTTTTACTCTGTTCCTCTGTTTAATATGACTCTTGGATTGAGCAACCTGAAATTTGAGAGTTGAGTTTTTTGAATGATCAAAGAGGGTGAAAAGGTGGTTGCTTATTTATTTTCTACATCAAACAGAGATTTATTTATCTAAAAACAAGCTACAATGTTTTCAGTTATTTATTCTTCCTAAGAAAGCTAACCACTTCTTTTACTACTTAAGCAGGAACTGCTTGCCATTTTCATTTACTCTCATCAGTAACGATAGCAAACTCCCTATTCAGTGCAATAGCCTCATTGCATTAGCCAGCCTTCTATTTTGTATGGTTCTGGTCTTTCTCATATTTGTGTATCAAAATGAATTTTATTTTGGGTTGCACCTAAACTTCCTATAAATGTCATTTTTTGTTTGTGGTATCATAACTATCCTCAAAAAGAGAAAGTTTTCACAAAGGGTTAAGGTCTTCACAGTAAAAAAAACCTAGCTTTAGGTACATAGAAGGAATGAGCAGCCATTTGCAATCATCTTCACTAATTGGCCACTTAATGGAAAACCAACCCTTAAATAAATTATAGACCCAAATGTTTCTGACACTTGACTGAGCTCACAAATCTACTTCTAAAATATTCATCTTGATGTTAAAATGATACCAAGAAATTGTTTTAAGCATCTATACCACAGATTTGTATTATCCTTTTTCTTTTTTTTTTTTTTTTCTTTTCCCTTTTTTTTTTTTTTTTTCTTTTCCCTTTTTTTTTTTTTTCTAGAATAAACACAGAATTTGAATTTTGGATGGTTACAGACCATTAACAGGACAACATCTACATTCATAGGTCACATAAGTGCAGTGATTTTTCAGTGACTGTAGGGATAGGACTCTTATTAAGTTCCTGTGACAAAAACTGTAGCAATAAAGATTGATTGGAGACACCGATGATATTGGAACAGGACTACAGATAGAATAAATCAAAGTAGCTGACCTGATGACCTAATCCATTATTTCAAAAAAGCCTTTGTTCATTTTCTTTGTGCCTTTGGTCTATTGCCAAATGCACCTAAGATTGCACTGATAACTGTTTAAGTTCAGCTGAACAGCACCACAATACCAAAGCACAACACATAGAAGAGGCAAACAAGAATATCTTTAGAGTAGGTATTTGTGTCTGCCAAGCATGACTTTGCCTATAAAATACCAGCTGCCATTGCTATCAGGATGTCACAAGCAAGCACACGATGATGCATGTGCTCGATCACAGTGTGTAGAAACCTACAAGCAGCAGTTTTCTTAAAACTCACATTTAGTTGCTTTTATAAGGAGGACTTGACAGAATTGCCAGAGAGGAATGTGAGTAACAGCGTAAAATACACTGCAGTGTAGGTGTGGTGTCATGGATGCTTCATTTCCCCTTTGCTCTATGCACATCCTCATCTGCTGGCAACCACAACACATTGATAACACAAACATTTTAACATGCAGTGATGTTGTAAATAGAAGTAATTGTTTTGCTAAATTGAAAATGCTTAGATACCATAGAGAATCTACAAACTGAAGAGAGTTTTGTATCACTGAAATTAATAGAGCCTATATAGCCAAAGTTCCTCTAAAAATCTTCAGCTTTGTTTTCAAATACATGTTTAAGACCTATACATTTACTAGGAGTAATATTTATCCTTTAAGTATTAATGCAAGTGTTAATGTACTTATTCTTTGATGATTACATTTTCATATACAGAGGCTAACAAATAATTATAAATTCTCAAGAAAATACAGCTCAAATATTTTACATATATTTGTGATATTACACTGAATTGATTGAATATTTTCTGCTCAAAAAAAGATATTCCATCATAGAAAATTGACTGAAGAGGAAATCTGTGAAAACTTCAGAAAGCCTTGGTGGTTGTATTCAGTGGGGGGAGAGCAGAGAGGGATGCAGACAGAATTGAGTGGCAGTATTGGGAAGGCTCATCTCAAACTTTTTACATTTTTCCAACAAGGCCGTAAAATACATCACCGAAGCACGTGATTAGTTTAAGCAATTAAACCTAGTTATTAATAAAGCATTTCCAAATAAGCAGAGAGAAGTGTGCTCCAGTGCATGTTTAAATGCTGATATTAACTTCTGCAACATCAAGACAGAGAAAGAGAATGAAGGGGTTTCAGCAGAACAAAACACTGCACTGGTTTTCTCTTGTTTCCCATGTTCCAGTACATGTGTGCCAAGGCTACTTCTCTGTTCACCTTTTTCTTCCTTGTTGCTTCAACAAAACATGTTCAAGAAAACATTTGAGAATATTCGGTTTACCAACTGGTTAAGAGGAGCAGATTGACTGTCCTTTAAAAAGTGCTTTGCAGATCAATCAATAATACATGCAGCCAGCATGTAACTAAAAGGGAGTAACCATTTTTGCTTCAGTGACAATTAGAGGCAAAAGTACCCTATCTGCAGCAGTGAAATATTTATTAGTAAGTAATCATGCTCATGTAAGTTCATTTTTCTGATTAAATACTTGATCATTCTACATATACTTACAGACATCAATGCATACAATGTCGGATGAAATAACTGTCCTCAGTCCTGTCAGTGTTCTTATAGCAGCACGTGACATGTACGAAGCAATTTCAGCAAGGCTAAACTACAAAATGACCACTCCAACTACTATTTCATTATGATTCTAAAGTCATTATTACAAACCATGGGCCCAGCCCTTCTGTTATGCCAAGACTATCAAACATTTCCATGATAGCTGCTCCAGGCTAACAGTGATGAGAGCTTCTTTTTCTCTGACAAGTTCCTGTATTACAGCTTTGAATGCCAAAGAAAGCCCAGTAACCACTATGAGCTCAGAGCAGCAGCAGTGATGCAAATAGGGAAGTGCACAGCTCTGCAGCCTCTGGAGTATGACAGCATGAAATCATATTGATTGCTCCAGGATAGTAACAACCTGAAAGCATAGCACTATTCCCCTCTACCCCTCTTGCTGTATATCTTTGCCTGGATTTTAAAAGCTAAAACTGGCTCTTCATAAGACCTGATTCTCACTGGGGCATTGAATTCAACTAGAATGTAAATATCTATTAAAAGTAATTTTAAAACATCTATGAGAAAAACTTACAGTAGGTACAAAACACATTTAACTAAATCCTTCATATAATTCTGTAGTCAGTGAAGAATTTTACTGGCACTCAATTTAAAGTCTTACGCAGAGACAGTTCAGCTTTGTCTTGGCCTTTCTTACCTGTGAGATTTCAAGCAAACTGCAGACTATCAGCAGCAGAATCTTGAAGCTCGTTCATCAAGGTATTAGCATATTCCAACAGATTGTTAACAAAGCAGTGACTGAAATATTCAAACCGTCACTAGAAAGGAGAGGTTTCAGCATACTCATGTTCTGCAAATGCTAAATAGCACTCAGAAAGTAATTACAGATCTCGGACATAATCCACGCATCTTGTTCTAGTATTAGAAGTGAATTGTGGTGAGTCTTCATCTCAGGAACAGGCTGATTAGGATTTTCCTGCTAAAACTGAAAGACTCATCACCTGTTGTAGTTGTCTTATGCTGATTTGGCAGCTGCTAATCCTTTATATAAATTTCAAGTGAAAGGAATTTAGCAGCCAGAGAGGGTCTGTGCAGCTGAGCCTGGTGGAAATGTTTATTAAAGACACTCCAGAAGGTTTCCAGCTGTTTCTTCCACCTGCTTTATTCAAAAGCCTGGTGCAGAAAAATGGAAACAGCTGAGTGCAGATGCCCATTCTGGGATTCATTTCACTGTGGATCAGTACAAAAGCTTCTTGGACACAGGAAAACTATGTGGCCATTGTAAGGTGGCTGCCAGTAACTCATTTACGTCCTTCAGATGGCACATTCTGATGTAGGGAACAGTGAGTGGAAATCTTAGCTGCCGGTACCAAAATTTTTACTGTATTGACCAACTTCGATGTAGTCTCTATATTGCAGATTAATATCCTGCTAGTGTAGTCTAGAGGGTAAATATTGTTTCCCAATGTGATGAGAGCAAGAATATCAGTGGCCTATAATCTCTCTAAGGACATAAGTAAATAAATGGTTCTAATGAATACACAACCCACAGAATAGCGAAAGAGTCAAAGAGTGTACGCAGCTCCTTAGAGTTGGTTACAAAGCCATGAGTTCAGAGTGAACTGTCAAGAGTAGCTGAACTTAAAAGGGCTTTCCTGGGTGCAGAGATCTCTCTCTCGCAGTTAAACTACCTGAAAGTCACTCCCATCCAGTATAAGGAAATGGGGCAGCATTCTTAGTTCAGCAGTCTAGATTGTGTGATTCTTCTCTCTCTACAAAATCAAGTCAATTAGTGAAACTTTTAATTAGAATGGCTATTGGTATGGGCTAGACCATAGTCAGGTTGCTGCAGAAGGCCGTCTCAATTGCTTAATCTAAGGGGAGTTATTAAATAGAAGCAAAACATCTGAAGCTTCTTGGGAGGAGAATATTAACCTAAAATACAGAGGATTAGAAATATGGAAAAGAGTAAAACAAAGGTTATCACCTGATAGAAACTCTTTTTCGTGACATTATCACAGGCATATATCATATTAAGGAAAAAAGAGAAAAAGTGCACTTGCACTTTTTAACCTTGCACTGGTTTAACCCCAGCTGGCAACTACCATGCAGTCACTCTCACTTCCCCACCAGCAGCCCAACCAGCCTAAACCATAACAACTTATCTTTCCTATCAGCAAGAAAAATATCTCACTGCCACCACCAGTAGATCATGGCAAAAGTTGTCCTTTTTTCTAGGAATGAAGAGACTTTTTCTTCCTCAGATCTACTCTCACCTGCTTGACAATTTCTTTATCTGGATTTGTTATTTTCCTTCTAACTTTGCTTTTCACTCTCCATTATTAGCTGTTTGCTGAAGTTTCCTTTTTCTATCATTAGCCTTCTCTTTCACTGCCTAGTATTTTCACACTCTCCTGTTGACTCAGCATCTTTCTCTTTGATCTTACAGTTTTATTTTGCTTTCTGATCTCCCATCTTGTCTCCAGTGCAAAGTAATCTTTTCTGTACATTATGAAAGATGGCTTTAAACTTAAGTTGCTGGAGGAAGGGAACCTCATCCCATCCCACTCTTACCAGTTTGATGCCATTGTGAAAAAGAGATGCCCAGGGCATGGAGAGGGATCACATGTCATGCGGGGAGCACCTGAGGAGCAACACAAAGGAATTCCAGCTACTAGGTCAGCCTCATGGTGGGGGGAACTCAAATGCCTCTATGCAATCACATGCAGAATGGGGAGTAAACAAGAAGAGTTTAGATGCACTCACCTGCAGGACTATCATCTCATTGACACTGGGAAGATATGGCAGGGGGGCTCCTATGACTGAAGTGTTGGAATGGAAGGATGCAGGTTCTTTAGGAAGGATAGGCTGGGCAGACAACGAGAGGATTTCAGTGACCAACTGGAGTGCATAGGGATGGATGAGGAGCTGACTGAGAGCTTAGGGGTCAGGGACAGGTCACGATATACTGGGGCTCTGCTACAGGTCACCCAAACAGGAAAACTGAGCAGATGACAGATATAGACAGATAGGAGAAGCTTCACATTCACAAATCCTGATCCTCATGGGGGACTTCAAAAATCTGTTGGAAGAACAATCCAGGAGGTTCCTGGAATTCCCTGATGTTAACGTCCTTCTGCAAGTGAGAGGAGCCAATGAGAAGAGATGCTGTGCTGGGCCTTCTTCTCACCAAGAGGGAGGGTCTGGTGACAAATGTGAAGCTCAGGGGCAGCCTGGACTGCGGTGACCATGAGATGATGAAGTTCAAGATCATAAGAGCAGCAAGCATGGCAGTCAGCAAGCTCCCCACCCTGGACTTCAGAAGAGCAGACTCCTCAGAAATCTGCCTGGTAGACTACCATGGAATATAGCCTCCATTCCTATGGAGGAAAGAGAGGTCCAATAAAACAGATTAATATTCAAAAATCATCTCCAAGCATAGAAGCAATGACAAAAAAGATGATTTCAGGAAAAGAATGCCAGAAGGCCTGTGTGAATGAACAAGGAGATCCTGGACAACTCAGACATTGAAAAGGATCCTAGAGAGGGCAGAAGCAAGGACAGGTAGGAATACAGATAAGTTGTCCAATAAGCCAGTGATGAGGTTAGGAAAGCTAAAACCCAGATAGAATTAAGTATAGCCATGCATGTCAAGGGCAAGAAGAAAAGAGTCTATAAGTACATTGCTGTTAAAAGGGGGACTAGGGGAAAATGTGTGTCTTCTCTGGAAGGAAGCAGGAGACCTGGTAACCCAGAATATAGAGAAGGCTGAGGAACTCAATGACATTTTTGTCTGTCTTCTCTGGGAAGTGTTACAGCCACGCTGCTGTAAAAAAAGATCAGTTCCAGGCCTGTTTGGGGAACCTGAAGTTGTTCCATCAGTCCATGGGATCTGATGAGATGCATCCGTGAGTCCTGAGGGGAATGGTGGATGAAGTGGCTAAACTACTGTCCATTACATTTGAAAAGCTGGGGCAGTCTGGTGAAGTTCCCAATGACTGGAAAAAGGGAAACACAACCCCCAGCTTCTAAAAAGTGAAAAAAGAAAGAACCATGAAACTATACGCTGGTCCATCTCGCCTCAATCCCTTCCAGGTCATGAAGCAGATCCTACTGAAAACTGTTTTAAGGGGTATGGAAAATGAAATTTATGACAGCCAAGAGTGGTTTCATTAAGTTCCAATAAAGACAGGCTGAGAGAGTTGGGGCTGTTCATCCTGGAGAAGGGCAGGCCCTGGGGAGTCCTTAATGCAGCTTTGCAGTAGCCAAAGGGGGAGAGCACTGCAAGGGCCTGTGATAGGACGAGGAAGGATGGCTTTTAACTGGAAGAGGATGGGTTCAGATTAGGTATTAGAAGGACATTCTTTTCCGTGAGGGTGATGAGACACTGAAACAAGTTATCCATGGGAGTTGTGGTTGCCCCATATCTGGAAGTGTTCAAGACCAGGCTGGATGAGACCCTGCTCTAGTGGAAGGTATCCCTACCTTGGAGGGGTTGAAGGAGATGAACTGTAAGGTCTCTTCCAACTCAAATCATTCTATGAGTCTATGACAACCCCTCCTATTCCTTCTCATTTCCTTCTGTCTCATACATTATTTTAATGTTTTCTTCTTGTTGTAACATACTCTCTCCCTACTATCCTCCACACTACTCAGAGCTCATTATATCTAGGGAATTTGCTTTTACCTTAGCATGGGAAAAAGTAATCCAAACCTTAATCATTTTCACTTGCAAGTAAAAGTTTGTTAATAGTTTGTTTTATTTAAGAACAAGGTGTAACAAATTTGTAGACGTAATGAAAATTCAGATATTCTAGTAGGCATAGCAATTTTATTAAATAATATGCTGTCTTCCCACTCCTTTAAATATTTAAAATCATTTTGCAACTCTTTCCACATAGTACAGAAGCAGAAAGCAATTGGGCAAAAATAGCAGTCATTAACTTTTTAGATGCACTAAGCACAGCAGGTAGTATATAGGATTCAAATTCAAACCACCACTCTTCAGAAGCAAAGTCTGGAGGGATTCTGCTTTCTGCAGTAGACAGAGGGAGTATCATCTGAATGCTTATTAAAACAAAACATAAGGACCAATCCTTATATCTTTATTGCTATGAGTAGACAAAATTTATTGGGAACTCAGGAAAATTATGCATAAGAGTAGAAAAAATCCTTTAAAAACCCCTATGAAAAAAATCTAGATTAGTTAAAAAAACAAAGTATTAGTGAACTGTAATACAGACTCTAAAGGATGAAAACCTGAATTTTGTGAATGTGTATGATAGGTAGAAGTCCATAAAAATTATCTGGTACTTTTCTGTATGCAGAAGTGCAGTATGTAGTAGTATATTTGATATCTCTTGGGAAAAAGGTACATAGGTTATATTTGAAACAGAACATAAAGTACACTATCAATTGATCGCACTGGCTGTGTACTCTGCTTTTGCTACATGAATTAGACACCTTCCTTTGCCACCTTCTTCATGAAGGTCAAAAGTTAAATTCCTGTCCAACAGGTGTAAACTGCAAATAGACACCATTGACAACCAAGAAATAATTTTCTGTGAAGTCTAAGTTCAAGTCCCTTGTACCAGCAGATGTGACCGCAGTGCAGATCACCAAAGCTGCTCCCAGAAACCACAGGATTTTTGGAGGGAGCAGAATGATTCCTCATAGTTGCAGATTCAGTGGTGCCATTCTTAATCTTTCTGCAACATCCAGGATACAGAACTTCCCAATTTCCCCAGGTTTGTTTTTTTACTGAATGAGAAAACCAAACAGGTTTTACTGCATTTTATATCCCTTAATCTCATGTAATTTGTATCCACTGTGAAAGTAATGATGGCAATGTTAATGAGGCAGTACAGACTGGACCACAGGCACAGATCGATGCTTTACGGAGGTGTACATGACATTCAGAAGATATTTTTGCAAAGCATTTAGGGACTTCTCCTTTGGGTCTGTGAATGCCTCCTGTCCCCAGACACAGGAAGAATGCTGTTTTTTGCAGTGCTACTTCAACCGGTCAAAAGATTATCTATTACCTCAGGCAGAAACAGAATGTGAGAAAGGGCAGGTTGCCTTAAAGCTGCTTACTATCCAGAGAGTTAAAAAATGTGTTTACTATCAATCTTTGGAATCCTTCCTATTAACAAGCCTTTTGTAGTGTCCTCAGTTATATATGAAGAGTTCCTGGTATCAATCTCCAGCTTGTAGACAGCTTTCACAAGGAAAAAAACAAACAACACAAACAACACAAAACTACTTCACTTGGTTGCAGCCTCAATAAAAGGGCAAGGATTAAAGAAGGAAAAACAGAACTAACCTTGTGGCAGAGGTGCCTAGCTAGATATGGGAAAAAAGAATGGTAAAGAGGCAGTGGGAGAAAGTTCACTCATCCCATATCTGCAGAAATAACCATCTCAAGAAAAAGGCTGAAGGACTTCCATGTGCAGGAACTTCAAGGATTCCCTTTTAGTGAACACTTCATTTTCCTTAATAAGTTTTATAATTAAGTAGCAACAAGCCATTAGCTATGGCATCACACCATAGCCTTCACAAAGTCCGGTGTTTCCATCTATATCAAGCAGGATAATATATTTCAAAGTCAAAAGGAAAAATGCTTTAGGCAACATGATGGCAACCGTAACCCTTCTGGATATATTGCACCATAAATACTAGGAACCACTACAGTAGAGCTTTTATCAAATCCTGGCCCTGAATGTAAGAGACTGAGGTTTCCACAAATCAGAAAAATGATAAAATAAATCAATCTTCCTGATGTCATATTATTCCAAGCTGCCGTTTCTAAAGAACACAAGATAGTCAGTAGTTGGTGTGACAAATGGACTGGTCTCTGCTGCAGCTTTGAGACATACAGTCATCTCAGGTTAATCAATGTAAAGGGAATAAAATACCCAATTCTTTGATCCTGTTATTCAAAGTATCTGTTGGCAGAGTACTAAAATATATATGGCTAATTTGGAATTCAGATTGCCTTCAGCAGCAGCCCTTCTATCATTAAAAGTAGGCACGTATTTAAGTGCCTTACAGAAATGGAACTTAAAAGGGGAAATGGGCTAATAAAGATTTAGGAATCTGAGCTGACAACACCACCAATTTTAAATTCACTCAGGGATTGTGCTTTTCAAGTTACAAGAAGGAAGGCACCTACTGTTCGTGTTTGCTGCTTTGTAAACCATCTTACTTGCTCTGTTAGCACTGGCATCCCATAATTATTTCCCTTATCCAATTAAGGCTGCAGCTGAAATTCCCCTCATAAATCTTTGTTCCCCGAACAATTCAATTGGTTTTACTTACCTCCCCTATGATTAGCTGAGCGTGCATTTTCAAACTCTGTTTCTTCCCCCCATTTAAATGTGGGGCCACATGCTGATTTCAAAATTGATTTTCTTTACTGAGCACCTCAGCTTCCATCAACAGGTGGGACAGGATGTGAACCTTTGTGCCAAATCCTGTAACCAAGGACACAGAAGGATAATGATAATGACTAAAAAAAGCCAGAGGGAGAGCTAACACCTAATATATGAGCCCTCTATGGCTGTCACTGACTGCCCCCTCCATGGTCAGAGATGAAGTTGCTGCCAAAGAAGGCTTAGAAATGGGTGTTATATGTACATGTATGTTGCCTGAAGCAGAAATGTCTCTGCATATGTGCAGGCTATGGAAAATAAATAAATAAAATTTTTGGCCTAGAAGCTGAGAACCGTCATCTTCATCTAACCATATCTAAATTCATAGCAGCATCAGACCTACCACTCTTCAAATTGCTGGTGTAATACCCAAATGTGGTCCAAAGCACTCTGAACCTAGTCTGCTATTTTGGTGCAAAAACTACTACATTTTCATAAACATCACTTAACATGAATTCCAAAGACAATGCATTTGGGAAGTTCTAAGTGAAGTTTTGTTTATATAAAACAAACTTCGAAATTGCAGGAGTCTATGGAAAAGTAAGAAACCATTCTGTTTTATTTATAGGAGATAGAATTGGGAGAGAGGAAGAAATAACATTTACAATTTTACATGTAGAACAAAAACACTTTTATAGACTAAAAAAGTGCATGAGGTATTTATATACGTGCTTTTAAAAGCAGACCCTAGCTGAAAGGACAGATTATGTAAAGCATTACTGCAGCACCTAAATGTTATATATGTTGTACCAAATGTAGTATCACTGGATGATTTTTCTGAATTTAATAATAGAGTAAGAACATGCCTGCTTGAAAGAGTCTCCAACTCAGCAAGGAAAATGAAGGGGTGCTGAGACAAAACACTAAATCCTGTGTTTCACTGACAGCTCCTCCTGGTTTCAGGCACCACCACAGCTGTGCTGATACTAACCCCTACAAATAGGAAGACTTTGATGTTTTTCACTCTGTTAGAAGTAGGGAAAGTTAGATAGACAAGACATGGTTTTATCTTGACTTAAAAAAATAAAAAAGAAAGGGAGATATTTCTAATTTGTTTCAAAATACGAGGTAAACTAAAGAGTTTTTTAAAGGAATGGTACTAATTCTAAATAACCTTTGCAAAATATGTTCTTTTCAAAACACAGCTGGAAAAATAGCTGTTGCTAGCAGTAATTCCCACTTCATTATGTTCCCACGGATTTTGAGTCACTTTAACGTGGATGCTACGATTGAAGAATCAGGAAGGATTGACTAGAGAGCAGTGTGCTTTGTGTTGGGCTACAGCATATCTTCTAGTCTTCAATTCTTTCAGCATTTTGCATATTTGGTTATATTTGCTATTTTTGTGTGCTTTGTTCCTATTTTGAATTGGCCAGTATTTAACTGCCTTTCTTTTTCCTTTATTCATTCATTAAAAAGAAAACACAAAGTCAAATGGCTCTGTCTTTGAACAGTTCTTGTTTTGTGAACCTGTAGTTCTGCAATTAATTGTTTTATTGATAAGATGTGTCATACTGTTTGAATATCTCAATCAATTATACAAATTTAAATTACTTTAAAAGCTAGTCAAGTATTTTATGAAGTAATGCCAAAGAATTTTTCCTCTGATAAAAGCAGTTTTGTCAACATTGGAACACCTGAGGATTTTTCAAATCTGATACAACTAAGCCTTTAAGTATTCACTGCAGGTGAATGTCGTAATAGGGAAAAGAAATGAATGTATTCCTTGAAAGATCACAGGAGCATGGAACAGGAGAGGAAAAGGTTACACTAGCAACTACAAAAGATTTCACTGTGGCTGGAGCAGAGATCTCTCATGTGGGTTTGGAGTCCACAGTTCAAGAAAGGATTTTAAGGAAAAAAAAATAAATAAACTTACATGAAAACATTGTATGAATTTGTAAATTGATCCATACTAACAAATTCAAGTGGTCAAATATCAGATGCAAGTAGGAAAACTTAGGTAGTTAAACAAGCAAATTCCAAAAGGGGAACATAAAATTGGTAGCTCAAGGGATTATTTTTAAGAATTTAACAATATATAGAAGCAAAACCATATGTAGTGTAACTCGATATACATACAGGTTATAATAATTAATCTTAAATTAAATATTATTGAGATTATAGTGAATCCTTTGACTGGAAGGTTTTTCCACCAAAATTGTGTTTACTATAACTTGTGTTCTGCTTCATGCAGTGTCCTCTGACTCTTTGTGGTTTCGGTCATTTCAAATAGTGTTCCTTAAATATATGTTGGTGTCAAAAAGCCTGAACTGTGGAAGCATTTTAGGTAAATTGTTTTTTAGTAAATGTTTTTGAAGACATTTCTGTGTTCTTGACTTGAATTCTTTGTATTTACAAAGCAAGATTGCTGAAAAATTTAAACTTCCTGTGAAAATAGAATGTTGTTTCCTTGATTTTGATAAGCCCTTTGAAGGAAATACCCATTAAAAGCTGTATACTGAAGACATTTTGAAATACAGATTTTTAGAATTAAAGTGAAGCAGATATCCAACACATATTCAAAGAATATATCCTCTCTTGTGTTATATTTACTGGTGCTCTAACTCTTGCAAGAGTAATTTCAAGTATGTTTGCACTATACCTACAGCTTTATGATGCTGGATCTAATGTATTTGTGATATAACTTCATCCATATCTATTGTATTTGCAAGGATTAATTGGTAGGAAGCCTATTTGAAGGATTAGGATTTTCAGTCCCCGATACATTCAAATATTTTCTTGCTGAATACATAATCTCAGCCTATAATTATTGTGGGGAATTTCCTTTCTTGAGGGTTCTGTATTACTTCACCATAGAAATCTTGGCAATTTCCCTTTTGCTTATTTAGAGATTTCTATCATGTCAACAGATTCTGTGATTTTCTAAAAAATTAATTGATCATATGCTTTCTGCTAACCTCATCCCTTTATTTTCTCCCAAGTTTATGTGCTGGAGTTCAGAGGCTTACTTCATATTTGTTATCCATACAACCACTGCACATTACCAGTCTGTGTTGCTTCTTGTTGAAATAGTTTCTCTCTTCCACGGAAAAGTACACACCCACAGTAGCACCAGCCCAGATTCAGCTGAACTCTTGATTTTCATCAGATTTCCAGATCCAGATGCCCTTTGGAGAAAATTTAGGTTAGGTTTTGCACAGTTGAGCTTGATTATATTTACATCCAAGTTCAATTTTTAAAAGCAATTTATATTCCAAATAATTTTTTGGGTCTTGTTATATTTTACACTGATTTTCCACTACTTCCTTTCCAGTCATTCAGGTGCAAGTATCTGTGGGTTTACCTGGGCAGAGTCTAACAGAAGGGGCACAGTGGCTATTCCCTATAAATTACTTGCTATCCAAGCAGAAGATTATTCCTCTTCTGTTTAAAGCTCTTTGAATGAGCTGGTAGAGAAGCCTTCTGGAAAAGAAACCTGAACCCTCTCTGAGATGTACAGAAATACTACTTTAGCTTAATGTGAGTTTTGATTTAAGCATTCACAGCTATGGAGTTCCTGGGATTTTGTGAGTTAGCTAGGGGCTTCAACTTTCTCCGCAAAGCAGCAGTGCTGAATACAGAAATACACGTACAAGAGGAAAACAGAATTAAATGAACGGGGCCCAGAGAAGCCACAGCTGACTTTTCTGGAGCAATTGGTCCTACTGTTAGAATATGGAGTATTATGCTGTCTTTAGCTCTGAATCAGGATGTTATGCAACATAAAACAGAACATAAAACAGGAAGAAAACTCATTGCCCAGTTTTTAAAATGAGCGACAGTGCTACAGAATGGCTTCTTTGCCGCTGATGCAGACCATGAAGGAAGGAACTGGATCTGGTTACAATTCTGCTAGCTCCAAACCTTCAGTGATGAGACACAGGCTGTACACAAGCAAGCGTCAACTGGATTTCTAGAAAGACTATAAATATGAGAAGGGATTCCTTTGTTTTGAGTAGGATTTCAAGGTCATGAAATTAATTTCATTCCAATTAAATTTTAAATTCTGAAATGCAAAAAAAAAAAAAAAAAAGTTAAAAATAAGGGTATATGATAATGAGAAATTGGGGGTGACAGGGGGAGTGTTACTGCTTTTTCTTTAAATACACCTATGGCATCCTCAGGGACTTTAAATACCACAAAATCATGAAGCAGTGCTGTTGTAATGCATTAATGCACTTTAAATTGACAATTAATATTTTTTCTTAGTATGCCTTTTCTGTCATGTATATTATGTGCAATAAGTCCGTTGAGTGGGTGAAGCTATAACTGCAGTCTGGCTTGGTTCAAACTACCACTGTAATTGCAGATTTTGCTTTCAGATTGCAGGATCAGCCCTCATTCTCTGGCAAGTTTTCGAATTATGCCTTTAAAAAAATCATAGCCCATAAATGGAAACAACAATACCACATATCTTTAGGGCTTTTCCATTTTCATTTAGTTTGTTCAGAACTTCTATCCTTTTTTCAAAATATTTGTGCCCTAGTAAGGTGATAATCTGAAGAGGGTTAAAAACATCAGGAAAGGACAAATTATTTCTGTTAATATAAACTTTTTTTTTTCTTGTCTCAGTGTCATTGTATTCAAAAACTCTTCTGATGGCTTACTGCAAAATAACATTTTATATTTTATAAGGTGCCAGAAAAATAAGCCAGTCTAAACAAATTAGATACTTCAAAGATATCATTTTGCAAGCAAAGTAGAAAGGTTTTCTTGGAACTTGTGATACTAAAAACAAATGTGGCTTCTTGAACAGCAATTAAGTATTTTCCCAGTGAAAATACTGCAACTGCTCAGAGCTGTTGCAGATTAATTTTTTTCTGTAAATATTTATAACACCAAAAGGCAGTCAAGCAGTGACACCCAGTGGTTCCAGAATTCTGTTTTCAGTCTCTACTGCAGAGAAATCTTTTGTTTATCTCTTGGTTTCAAATCCAGTATTACTCAAAATGGGTAAATAATTTCCAATTGAAGAGGTAGTCAGAATCCAGTAGTGATCCATGGTAATTCAGACTTCTCCACCTCACTAGGCAACTCTAGATTGAGTTTAACTAAACTAGTATGGATATTAGTCAGCTCTGTGTATTCAATGAGTTACTCAAGAAATGTATAAAAATAAATGCTACAAATAAGCAATTAAGTTAGCTTTTGAACAATCAAGTATACAAAATTCTGTGCTTAAAGTCCTTTAACTGTCAGAAAGAAAGAGCATTTTAACCATTATTAAAGTCTTTGAAATGCATGAATGGAAAATAATGTTCTATTGAAAAATTCTATTAATATTTATGATATTAGGAAAAATAAATAAGAGGTGATGTTAGTACTGGCTTTGGGATGACAGCTTGACATTCTCAAAGTTGCCTGGAATTTAAACAGCAAAGTAAATAAAATTCTGCCAAAACAAGTTTTCTTATCAAACATGACTGATCTACAATTTCCTCAGAGGCATATCTTGAAAAGAAATTGTCTGCCCAACATAAGGAGTGAATGCAAGAAGTTTCGTTTTCCAACTGCTGTCTCAGAGATAAACAAATATGACATTTTTGAGTTTTAAATCGATAATTTTGCTTTATCAGAACAAGCAAAATATCTTAGTCACAGCGTAGTGATAACCATAAAAACAAATCAGATTTTTAAATTGTTCCAACAGCTGTTCTCAGGGTGTCTCTGCCAATCTTGGAGACACTGCAGAAGAAAAACCCTAGTAGAATTCCTTGTTTCACTTCTCTACCAGTTCAGTGTAACCAGTTGGTACTGTGGAAATAAAGAGAGCATAGAAATGCATTATAAATATTTCAGCAAAAAGGTTCTATGATTTAATATAAGTTTTATTAACTGAGATCAGGAAGAAGAAATAGAAGTTCATGTCCATCACTCTCATACATCCCAGTACTCCCTCAGGTTGCGTTTGACTGCCCACTGCAGAAGATGACACAAGATATCATTCCTGAAAACATCAACACATGTCTACTTCAGTGGAAATTCTGCAAACAGCAGTTGTGATCAACAGTCTGTACTCCCACAGAAATGGGAGGGTGTAGTGGCATCTACTTAGAAATTCCTAACAATTCCCAAGCCAATATGTTGCTGAAGAAATAGCCAGACCCTACATGGCAGTGCATGAGAAACAGCAATAGATGAAGAAAGGAAGTCAGAGAGAGCTGTTCCTCTGGAAAATGAGGAAACTGCAGTTCTGCCTGGAAGAGCTGGCCTTCAGCACCAAGGTCCCCCCCATAACTGCTTCATCCTTGAGTTCTTTTAAAAATCTGACAATCTTAAATACAATAAAACAGTGAAAAACAGTAGAAGCGCTCAGGGGCTTGTTAGATAACAGCTCCAAGGTCAGAGATGTTTTAGGCTAAAGAAATCATCTTCTGACTGTGCTATTCTTCTTTCCCTTTTCTCATAGCTAATGAGAAGAGAACATAGCTGGACCTGTTTATCATGGAGAAGACTGAGGGAGGACCTCATCTACGTATCTGAAGGGAGGGAGTCAGGAAGAGGGAGCCAGGCTCTGCTCAGTGATGATAGCAGTAGGATGAAAGTCAGTGGGCAGAAACTGATGGGCAGGACATTCCATCTGAATATGAGGAATAAATTCTTTACTGTACAGGTAACCAAGCACAGATTGCCAAGGAAGATTTTGGAGTCTCTATCTCTGCAGGTGTTCAAAAAGCTCTTTGGACAGAATCCTGCATAAAGGAACCTTGCTTGAGCAGAGGTGTTACATAGTTGATCTTCAGTGGTGCCTTCCAATCTTATCCATTTTTTGAGTCTGCGAAACAGCAGAGGAGACTGGATTGTCCTTCTGTAGTGAGATTTCGGTACCTGGGGAGATGCAGGTGAGAATACACCAAAAGCTTGTTCCCGTGTTGGACAGAGCCAGGACCAGCTGGCTCCAAGACAGACCCGCTACTGGCCAAAGCTGAAACTTGAAGCAACTCTGATGGCACCTGTATAGCAATGGGAGGGAGTAGTTACATCTACTTAGAAACTTGTAACAAGTGCTAAGATGGAGGTCTAAATAAAAGAGACATTGTTGAGTTTTTTCTCAGGATATTTCAAGCTTTTCTAATTTTTCCTCTTTAAAATATACCATGAGTATTTCCTTTTGGACAACAGATGCTGCTACGGTTTGTTTTATACTGAGGTGCCAACTGTCCCTTATGTTACAAAAACAATGCCAAACCTGCTGGCACAGGACTTGATATACTGTCTTTTATACAATGGGAAGTTGTTCCAAGTGGGCAACTCTTCCTATTAAAGTTTTCCCTCTTTTTAATGACACTAGTTTTTATGCTGAAGGTCACTGCTGTTATCATTACCTGCAGTGATGGGATATTTGGAGTAATAAGCCATATGGGAGAACTACAAGCGATGACTAAACAGAGTATGGAGCAAAGAGGGAAGCACATATTTCTGTAACTTTATCTACATCTTCAACTGTATTAATTCTGCAAAGTTGGGGATAGTTGTGCAAACACTGCTCTTAGGGAAAATCAGTTTGGCTTAGCAGAAGTGAAAGCTTTTCCCCTTGTTCAGAAGTACTCTTACTATTCCAGAGTAGTAAGGCAGAACTTGGGACATTGTAAGCAAAGCATCAGTGCCCTCTGCCTAAATCTTCATGAACAAGCATCTTGGAGAAAGACTTCACAGAGACATTTGATTGATCCCATCTCTCATTGTTAACCCACCTCGTACGCCAATGGCATTTATCTAATACAACCATTTGTGTGAGCTCAGTTATCTAACAGCAAGAGCTTGGAGCCCTTCACAATTTCTTTACTAGCACAATCCACAGCAACTGCCGAATACCTGGAACTCTCAAATGTTTATTCACAGTCTGGTCACTCCATGAGTATGTACCTCAAAAGCCAGGTCTTTATCTAGAAGTAGGTAAAAATCTCCCCAAACCAGAGTTCATAACTGTGTCTGTTTTGTGGGAGTTAAAAATATCTTTATATGTATGCAGGTGTTCTAGGAAAGACAGCTTTTGCAGAATTTTTGGCTCTCAACTTGTTCCTATCAGACAGTTCATATTTCAGGAGATTCCCAGGTAACTTGCTTTTTCTATCTCCCCATCAAAAAATTTTACTTTCAAATGGAGAGAATGCATTTTCTCTAGGGATGAAATCAGGGAAATACCAGCATAGCAGACACTAATAACTAAGAAGTCAATATTCCTGGTGCACATTTTCCTGTAACACCTGAGCACTAAAGGAGGATGAAAATCCAGATGTTTATTTTAACAAAACACAGACATATAATCCTGATCTGCACAACTCTCTAATGGAAATTGCTTGGACATAGTGCTGTGAAAAGACTGTAAATAGATAGCAAGCCATGGAATTAGCAAAGCATAAACCAGATGAAATCACCAGAATTTCTCCTGCTGAAACCCAAGCTGCACTTTATCAACTTCAATTGATATCTTCTCAGGCTACAATATGAAATGCTGCCATTGAAAAGACTCAACTAGATAAAGATAGAGTTAAGACCATTTATCTGAGGTTTCATGAGGAAGCTTATATATGAGCTAATTGCAACCTTCCAGCGCCTGAAGGGAACCTACAGGAAAGACAGAAAGGGGTTTTTTACAACAACATGTAGGGCTCTTGGCATACAGGAGGAGGGGGAATGGATTAAAATTGAGAGTAGGTTTAGATAAATTATAAGGAAGAAATTCTTTACTGTGAGCGTGGTGAGGCACTGGAGCAGATTTCCCAGAGAAGTCTGGACACCTCACCACTGGAAATGTTCAAAGCCAGGCTGATGGAGCTCTGAACAACCTGGTCTAGTAGAAGGTGTCCCTGTCCAGGAGCAGGGGGTTGGAATGGGATGATCTTTAACATCCCTTTCAGACCATTAATGGTTCATGACCAATAAAATACTCTCCATATTTTCTGCAATATAGTTTCTCCTTCCTTTAAATATGAATATTTGAGAATTACTGTATCATTTTAGAACATAACATATATATAATTAGGATGATCACTAGCAGTATCTGCTTTCAAGTTAACATTCATTATTCATACAGACTTTACTTCTGTAAGACAACTGCACTGACATTCAATTCTGACCTTATTGTATGCTTGCAAGAAAATGGATCAAAACAGAGTACAAGCACATGTTCTGAAAAAGAGAAAAACCCCATTATTGTCAGGCAATTCACCATCACTTCTTTACAACTTCACCTACTTTCAGATGCTAGTGTAAATCTTACAAACATTCTTCTGGGCAGCAAAAGACTTCAGGAATTTTAGGGTCTGTATGCAAACACACACCAAGTCTTACCTGAACAATCTCTTCTAGCAACACAGTATATATATATATATATATATATATATATATATAAAAACCCTACCTTTAACGTATGGATAGAAATACCTTATATACAAATTGTTATTTACAATATATTAACAACTTAGCATTTGGTGATGGGGAAAATATTTTTAAGGTCATATTCCTTCCTCAAACAGTAAGGATTTTTTGTTTCCTGAAAAATGGGAAGGCTGCACAGTAGTATATGGTTTACTGAGTGACATCTACAACA